>WBMW01001135.1:2133313-2190646 GCA_013396635.1 Penelope pileata | reverse complement strand
TTTTTTTTTTGGGGGGGGGGGCATCTTTAGTACACAGAGTAAGAAGACATGCTATTCCAGAATCTTCCTCTTCCAGCCCCTCCAAGTGGCAAAGAACAAAATCTAGAGGCTTTCCTGGTTGGCAGATTGACCCAGCACTGCTGGCAGCCAGCTCGGTGTGACGCGAGAGCTCGGGGCTGTGCCCGGGAGCCGCCTGGCTGCGGGCAGTGGGCACAGCCTGTCATAAGGCAGGCGACTGGGGGGAGAAGAGATGAAGGAACGCACACTAGATCTTTCATTCGTCTGTTAGCAGGCATTCGAGTGGTTTTTGCTAACGATTTCAGTATATATATTTCTTAGAGATAGCAATTAACCTTCTGGTACAGATTAATCTTTTAAAAAAAAATCAAAGATGAATTAATCTTTGAAATTCAAGCATTCAGTAGTTTCATTAATAATCTGAAATTGTCCTTCAGATTTTCCGTAATTAGAGCATTCTCTAATTTATTAATCCCACAGACTGCGGAACATGTTTCAAACCCTCATCCCCTGCCACAATGACATATTCAAACTCGCTTGAAGCACGCATAATAAAAGTCACTTTGTGAAGAATTATTAACTCAAAGGATCAAGCAAAGTCGTTATATAGCAGAGCACATTTAAACACTGAGCGTGGATAATGCTTTCCACTCATCCTTGCCACTGCTAAGATCTTGGCTGAATCAGAAGCCAGTCTGGACGAAACGCTGAATTTCGGGTAATTAGCTCGCTACAGATTCGAGGCCAAAGATAGTAAGTGTGCTGGTACCTATGGACTGCATCTCCTGCCAAACCACACTGATGATGAGATGCGAGGCAGCTGTCTGCAGGCTAACGGCGGCCGGCGAGCATCCGGCCTTGGCCAACTGCCCCCGCGGCTCCTGGCCCTGGCACACGAGGGCTCTGCAGGCAAAACCTGAGCACAGAACTGGATGGGCAGTGCTGCGGACACCACACAGCCGCTCCTGATGAATGTTGCTGGATGGGCCCTGGGCAGCCTGCGCTGGCGGGTGGCACCCAGCCCATGGCACGGGGTTGGAACTGGATGGTCCCTAAGGTCCCTTCCAACCCAACCACTCTGTGACTCTGTGCTGCACGCACCCGTCAGCAGGACCTCCTGGTGCCTCCTCGGGCTGTAGAGGAGCAGGAGCACGCTGACAGGGTTAAACCCCCCCAGAGCTTCACCCACACGTTCTCTGCACCACACAGAGCTGAGGTGGGCACGGCCTGCATCACCCTGCGCACAGGGCTGCTTCATGCAGGGCATTCTTGTGGGTTTGCACTTCATTTTTTAAGAAGGATGTTGGCTGACGTGCTGACTACATGAGCAGCTCCCATCGTTAATGTCATTCTGCAGAAAGTCTGTGAAGTGATAGAGTATTACTCAGCTAGAGTTTGTCCTTGACATAGAGAAGACACTTCTTGTACGATTTTGCAACAGTGGATATTCGCAAATAAAGTAAATTTTAAATTACAATGAACACTGGTATTTGTCACTTCCTATGGTATTAAATCCTAAACCATTTTCTATAATACCACATAAATATGCAATCAAGTGAACAGACACACGTATCAGATACAGGCTCCTCCTGCAGTACCAACAGAACACAACAGCTCCGATTCCCCCCTCCATGGTCCCTTCCCTTCCTCCTGCAGCCCAGAGAGGTCGGTGCCAGCACCAGAGCCCCCCAGCACATGCCTGGAACCATGGAGGAGGCAGAACCCTGCAATGGGTGTCCTGTCCTGTCCAGGCCCCTCTGCCCCACGCCGACAGGCCCTTCCCCACCTGCCTGGTGGGTTCTGCCCTTCACTGCTCAATTCTGGCTTGGGTTACACTGGTTCTATGCAACATGGTGCCAAGGCAGCTACAGGATGGAACAGCTGCAAATTCCTTCAGGGAATGCAAAAGAGTTTGCCCTTAGAGAGTGAGGATGGGTTTCTGATCCCCCCCAACACACCAGGGTGTATTGGTGTCCCTTTCTGGATTTGGCTCTTACATACCTCACCACCAACGAACGACATTTTCTGCTCATTTCTCCTTACTAGCACAGGGACCTGCTTCAAATATTTCAGTTTACAAACGTTAATGATTCAGCATTGCACACCAGCTTGCCATGGATGTATAGCTGTGTTCCCTGAGGTGCCATCCAAAGTCCTCCTATGTTTCGTCATCTCTGGGGAAATTTAAAGCTACTTCACCTGAAGAGCAACTTTCTGAGACAAGGATATGAGCATGCTGACACAGCAGCCACCCTCCAGGGCAGGCCTGCTCTGTACTCTGAACCTGAACAGGAAAACAAACTGTAAAATTAGGATTCCTGTCAACAAAACCGTGATGATTCAACCCTATACCATAAGCCTGACCCAGCACAAGATGCAACATTTCCCCGTCCTCTTGGAACAGAATCTCTCACTCACAATGTTCTCCAGCACACTGAAAATGCCTCTTTTTTTTTTTTTTTGGCCTTCTTGGGACACCACTAAATGAAACATTCAGGCAACAAGAAAAACACGCTGCATCCCACCAAAGGCTGATGTGCCTCACACTGGGCTGCTGGGCTTCATCTCCTTACCCCAGGACAGCAACCTCTGAGCCTTTCAGGTAAGATGTATGAGTTTTCTCAAAATAATTTGTCGAGAGGAATGCTAAAGAAAAGCAATACACAGGCAGCAATCTGAAATGTGAACAGCAGCAGCATGACACAAGTCAATGTCTAGCAACAAGCAGTCTTCAAACAATTTCTAGCTGTGGAGAGATAAAAGCTCAACATTTCAAAATCTGTCTTCTACCCATGTCAACACATTGTAATGCTGTCCACTGGAATACCCGGAGCTTGATAAGAGGCAGGGCTTTCTATTTTCTCCAGAAAGAATTGAAAAACACTAATGTTTCAAACTCTGAAACTCTATAAGCAATTTAGGAACAAGAGCATCTGGGAGCCATTACAGAGGCATTGCAAAGAACTGGAGCAACTTCAGAATCAAATACACGTTCCAGAAAAATAACACAACATTTGGTACAAAATAACATCAATTATTCTACAGCATTTTCTGGAGGGAGGACGGGCGTTGCCTACCTGCCTCTCTGGAAATTTGCATGAAGGACTCGACTCCTTTTTCTCCATAATTCCCTTCAGATGCCAAAGTGGACACATAATTCCATCCCAAAGCTTTCACAATGTCCACCATTGCTTGTGCTTGGAAGGAATCTGGAGGAACCACGCGGGAGAAGAAATCATAGCGCCTGTCATCACTCAACTCTGGTGCAGTTGAGGCATAACTGATTTGTGGGATCTGTAGAAAAAAATAATTTCTGATAAATATACATATTCACATAGGCATTGCACTTGTCACAGCAGTTAGCTAGAGCAGGTGGCTTCCGCTGAGCCTAGGCTCACCTGCCTTGCATCCATCTGCAGTTCGCTGCCATGCTCCTTTGCAACGCACAAATCAAAGGAACAATCTTTACATTGACTTTGAGAGGAAAGTTCCAAAAACATTCGTCAATTTAAAACAAAGGCACGTGTTCACATGTATAGTTCCCTCCTTACACACATTCAAATGCAGGGCACACAAACTGCTCCTTTTCTTGCTGTCTCCTTTGTGTTGGTGTTCTGCTTTACCAGCACCGGGGACTTTGGGTGCTGAATTCAGCAGGGCTGAAATCTAGCCCTGTCCCCGCTGGCTGACAGCCAGAAGGAGCCTTCGTCAGTTTTTGGAAGATTTCCTTCTCACAGCAGTGTGTGATGGAGACTGACGGTTACTCTTTATAACAGAGGCTGGAATATTGTCTGGGGCTATTTCCTCCTTGATAACAGCGGCTCTGAAGCAGTTATCAAGCTGACAGTATGTTAATCCCAAAACACATTATGCAACTGTTTGAGTAACAGTCTGGGGCTGCTCCTTATTTTAAGGAGCCTTCCATAATTCTCACTTGAGATGCCAAAGAGAGGCAAAAAAAAGATTTGAGATATACACAAACACGATCATATATAATGATTTTGGACCGTTAGGCGGTGGAAAGGTCGGTATTTCATGCCAGTACAAGCAACTTCTGCATTCTCATATCCTCTCTCTACACAACGTTTCTACAAGTATTTATTGGCTCTCCTGCCCTCTCAGAACAGTCAGCATTACTTTCCCTGCCCACAGAGGTCGGAGGCACACAGGAGCCACCGCGGTGTTCCCAGGGATCCACTCCAGCAGAGCAAAAGCAGAGCTGGAAATCAGGACTGCAGCCCCAGACCTAGCAGGTCAAGAGAAGTTGGCAAAACCACCTCAGATCATGAAATCCCCAGGCATTTGTTGAGATGCATTCCAGTCACAGAAGATTGAAGAAGTTAAAGTCGAGGCTGCTGGGAAGAGCAGCATGGTGCTGGCCACTGTTACGCGATTTATTTGCTCAGTGTTTTGCCCACGGGCCAGCAAAGCTTGGGGACCACTCTCAAAGACAAATAAACCCATCATCGGGGTTCTTGATTTTTAGTGTACCTCAGGGTTGCACCTGAAATACTGGGCACCCTGGCCTTCAAAAATAATGGAAATCCCTCATTTGCCCGTGCCTCTGATCACTGCGATAGGTGATTGGTGACATTTTAGGATTGCCTTCTTCCCATTTGTACCATGCAGCTAATGGAGCTCCCTCAGCTGCTTATCAGCTTCATTCATCTCCCGCTGGATGGGGCTGTATTAAGTGGAACAGGTAAGCAGGCTGCCTCCGTGGGCACCCAGTATGAAACGTGCAGTGCCAGACACGGCTCTACTGAGATAGCCGAGTGCTGTGGTTTTAATTATAAATAAAAGGAGGGATAAGATATGATTTTTTAATCTGTGGCAAGTGTTTGTATTCCAACTTGTAAACAACTGCTTTTTCAACTAAAAATCAAAGGGACCATATCCTGCACCTCTGCAGAAAGCAAAGCTGCTACAGAATTTGCTCCAGCACTTACATTACTTAGGAGACCTTTTGTTTTTTAAGTCCTTTTCCACTGTCCATAAAATATTAACCACTTCTGGCTGTTTAAATCACTTCAGTATTCAAAGCATATATTGGTCTTCTACCAACATGTCTTACAAGACATCTAAAAGCAACATAAAACCATACAGATAAAGAGTAGAAACTTTCAGATCTCGTCTGGATAAGACAAGAAATAATTAAACAGAGTATTTTAATTTAATTAACCGGACAAATATTTTGTCACATCTAAATGATTTCTTTTTCTTCCCCTCTGGCAAGACCTGCTGCCCAGTGGTCACCAGGACCGGCTGCCAGCAGGGCAGGCCCGTGCCCCGCGCTGCCCGAGGGCAGGGAGGTGCCAGCAGACGCGAGCAGGCCCCGGGGCAGGCAGCCCTTGTGTTTACGGCAGGACCACGGCAAGCATCACGCTCTGCAGCTTTTCCTGTCGTTTGCCTGGCTGATGTTCTGATTACAATGGGAGTGAATGATTAATGCCGGGAGCATTGCATTAGTCAGTGATTAATTAATGTTAATTTATTTTTAACATTGAGCATTATTCTTCATTTATCTCATTTTCCTCTGCTAATGAAGAAGTTCTCCCTGGATCCTTGCACCACTCAGTTGCCTTGCTGGTGAGCAGCTGCACCAAAAGCCACGCCAGAACACTGCAAGAGAAAACCACGTCCGATGGGCTGCCAGGTCACTGCTCACCGCACCAAACACCTTCCAACAACGGGCCATGCCTCAGAGTAAAACACAGCTGAAATACAAACTTGTTGAGTTGGGAAGGGTTTGATCTGGCGGAGAATCTGTGTTATCCACCTTCCTCCCCATCCACGCCCATGCTGGACATATCAAAACTGAGCTGCCATGCAGCAGCTGCCTTCTCCTCGGAAACTTATTAAAAGATGAACAGAACAGCGCACCTGAGACTCCTCACCAAAGGACAGCCATCAGAAAACTTGAGAAAAGGCAATTTTGCTACGGATCATGTGCAATTAAGATAATGCACGAGCGTACCTGTTGAGATATTAATGGGCTCCCACCAGGGCAATATTAAGTTCACAGTTGGCTGCAACCTTACTTTCAACTTCCTATTAAGTTCCATTGATGTGATTTCCTGACCGTAGAAAAAATATATTTACCCCACTTTGATAAAGCCTCTTGAACGCATCTTATTTGACAAGAGCAGCATCAGTCTACACAAACTGCAAAATCCTGCCAGCAGCTTCACTTTGCACAAATAAGATGCCTGAAGACTTCTCCCTTGGCTGCTGAACTCTTCGGTGTGAGCTGATGGATGACTAACAGTCTTGAATCTGCTTAGGTCCCAGATTTTATTCATGTAGAAATTTCTCATGTCAGGATTTAATCATCAGTTAGTACAACTGCTCTTTGTTCACCATTTACATCTCAAATTGCATAACAAACAGCTTCAGCATCCTGTGAACTGCATATAATTGTTTTTATTGCCTCAACGTATCTGAAGTTTCTAACTAGCTGTTTTCTCTGGGAAAAACTTGTCTATACTTTTTATGCCTTCACTTTGTTGCCAAAGAGGGAAAAAGTTCTACTGGAGATGCAAAGTGAGACAAGAACATGACCCAGCACTTGCAAGGACACCCGGAGAGAGATTTCCCACTGACACCCCCAGGCTGGGGTGGGACCTGGAGCCCTCCCTGCCTGACCACAGCCAACACCTGCAGGGCACCCCCGGCCCCACGGCACGGGCCAGCCAGCCACTGAAAAGGTTTTCCTGAAACATGTGCAAGTGGACAAATACCGCCGCAATTCTTCCTCCAGGGCTCAGGAAAGACCGGGTAATAATATTCCCAACAGCCTTAGGTGATGATGAGAGCAAATCCTACTGAAGTGCTTTGATAATCCCTCTCTATTATGTTTTATTATGAAATTTTAGAAGCAGTGCATTTCAAGCTGATTTTTACACTCAAGAATCAAATGTTGACAATTAGAAAATGAGGCAAAACAATTTACAAAAAAAGCTTTCATGTAAATCAATTGTCAGAACAATGAGAAGCGTTTCTCTAAGCCCTGCCGTAACACGAGGTGCTAACACACGGCAAACCTGTTGCTGCGTGCAGGAGTTACACCACCGGAGCAAATTCTTCTGAGCAGCGAACAGAAGCAGCACATCTAAAGAAGGGCATTTGTATAACAGAATTTTCAGAAACATGAATCTGTTTATGGCTCACCTCATTTTCTCTCACTCTATCAATTACCAAAGGTTCTGTGTTCAAACAGGGTCCTGTTTGCCCACATCACCGCCTCCCTTACTTAATCCCACAGTGAATTCTCAATGATGTATTAGAGATCAACGCAATCACCTACACGGGAATTGGATAGATATTTCATAAGGTACAGAAACACAAATACAAACAACATCAAATACAAACGAGAAGCCGGACCTGGAGGAGAAGTACATTGAATAAAACAGAAATATCTTCAAGAGCAAGGAGAGGAACACTAAGAAAAGCAACCCATAAATGATTCACGTGCAGGAACGCAGCCTGCACCCGAGCTGGCCCTTCTGCCAGCCCTCAGCGCGCTGTGCAGGCTCCATCTCCCCCCATGTGCCCAGTGCCGCAGCTTCAGCCAGCACGCGAGTGGGTCTTCTCTGAGCTTCATCTCATAGACCAAAAGGACAACTAACACAGCAGTCAAATTCCATTTTTTCAAGGTGTTTTAAAAGAGAGATTTTCAAAGACGCTCAGCTCCTGCAGCGGAGGAGCTATGTCAGAGCTCCCAAACCTCACGTAAGCTCCTTCTGCTTTTGGGGGTTTCTAAGTGCAGTGGGAAAACTCCTTATTTACGGAGAACTATTGCTGCTCTCGATGCATCATCAGTGAAAGACCAGACAAGGTCACCGCGCCGTGGGCCTTTCTGTATCAGATAATTCAGAAGTGACACGGCGACAGGAGAATGAAGTAGCATCAGGAAGGGAAATGGGCTGACAGGACACGGGGAACGACCAGGAGAAGCTGACCATAACGTCACTGCACGGAACTGCCCTGCTGTGCTGCACCTATTTCCCTTCCAGTACAAAATGCACAAACATGAGAAGCTCCATGCAGATTGCTGGGGGGAAACTAAGAGGGAAGGCCTGCCCTGTTGCAGGGCTGCCAGTAACGGAGCAGGGCAGTGCCAGAGCTCAGCAGGGCCCCGTGGGCAGTGGGACCCCACGGACCCAACACCCGCGCCCACCTGCAGCTCCATGGCCAGCACTGCGCTGGGTGCAACCCGCTACAGACACCTCCAGAGGCCACTCGGGATTTCTCAGATACACAACATATGTGCCCCTGGCCTTCCAAGGGAATGCTTGGCGGGGGTTTTTTGTGTTTGGTTTTTTGTTTGTTCTTTGCATAACTGTCATGGCAATCAAGTAGAAAGGCAATCTGAATAATATTGGCCATCTGGGAGTATTTTTCACACCTACAAGGTGTCTCCTGTTTTCTTTTCTAGAGCAGGAAAGTAATTGTATGAATTATTCTAGCAAAAATAATTGTAGCAATTAAGAGAATAATAATTATGGCAATTAGTACTGTCCACATAGCTCACAGGAGCATTTTATCAACTCGGAAAGCAGGAACAAAATATATATATAAGCACACAGTAATACGAGAGGTATCCATAAATGGGAAATGCCCTTCCATTTCATCTCGACGTTCTATGCCTTCAGCTAGGTCTACTCGTGACAGCTACGAGCCTATGGTACAGCCTGGGCTTTTGTAGCTGCAAAATACAAGGTGATCTCTTAGCTTTTAAATGCTAAAAGAACGTTGGATAGATGATGTGAAACTAAGATCCACAATTTTACTTAAAATTGGTCTCAGCACAAAAGTAAGCATCCTATCTCTTTATGAGGCTGTATATGCTACTGTCCTTCTCACAAACAAGAGCAGACACCTGTCTCAACAAGCTTACACATTCTGCTCGGAGAATTTTCCATTTATACGTTCATTGTTAATGCTTCCAGTTGTCTAATCCGTGCACTGGGGTGCACAGGCACACAGACAGCTGTCTCACTAAATGTATTCCAAGTGGCTAAGATCTGCAACTTCTTGCACTGTGAATCAATTTATAATGAACCTACACAGGCTCATTTCTTTTCCTACACAGGTATAAATGAATATTTTCCTGCATTCCTTGCAGAGCAAGACTTTCCCATTTTGGGTGACTGCAGACACTGTAACCTGTTCCCATCCAACCAGGTAGCTAGTCCTGGCTCTTCAGCACTGCTATAAACAGTAAAAACACTTGGAAAAATAAACTTCTATTCTTCACAGAGAAAAAAATAAAGAAAGAAAGAAACCATCTTTGATCTGACTTTTTTCTTTGTAGAAGCCTGTAGGAGGAGGTACAAGAGCGAAGCAGACAGTGACAACCACGGGGTTGCAATTCCAAGCTTTTGTCCCTTCTGCCCACCTGCCCCCCCCACAGGAAGGGGCCACCAAGGACCTGCTCAGGAGCCCGCGGCAAAGAGAGAGCTAACAAAGGAACGGAGCAGCAGTGGTGATATAACCTGCGCCGTTCTTTGCTTTGAGATTTACAGCAAGTACTTTTTACAAGTACTTTTCCTGCATTTAAAAATCTAATAACATTTTTTCATGGCCAAAGACCATTCTTTATGACCAAGCCCCGTTCAGCAGGGGCTATGACCCATTTCAGAAAGCTCCTGATGCCTACAAACAATTAATTCAAACCTTTAAAGCAGGCTGTGCCAAAGGACAGTTCCTTCTGTACGGCTACTGCAAAAGCAGAACACCTCTGAGGAAGGCAGAACAGGGTTTCAACTGCACTGTCAATACTGCACATTATTCAAGAAACAGGTGAGGCCCAAATGGAATTAAACTGTTCTTTCATTGTCTTCCCCTCCGGGAAATACTAAAATAAAAATCTCAGTCTATCACATAGCTTGGACACAAACGCTTCATACATATGTAAGACTGCTCCTTTAGGAGGCACAAATATGCTCCTGTGTTTACCAAAAGACATGTCCTACTCCTTACCACGCTGTGGGATCAGCTGCTCTGTGACAGCACAGCAGCAGCAACATAAAAAAAGCATTCCTTTTGTTTGCAGATATCTGTGTTTGCAACACCAACTGCTGTGGTCTGAACAGTTCGTTTCTGTACATTGCTATAATTCGGGACTTTTTTTCCTCAAGAACATTCTTGGAATATCCATTAAAAAAAAAAAAAAATCAGAATCCAGTATTTGAACTGACGTTGAAATGGAAAAAGATATTTCAATGCAGTTGCCTGATGGGCACGTGGAGCTTTCTTTCTGGGCATGAAGTTGTATTTATGTAATCAGGAAGAACAGGCTGCTCAGTGATCACGTCTTAGAAGGAAGACCAGTTTTTATTTACATTACTTACATTTTAATTTATCTTGTTGATCTGTAGTTTGACTTAACATCAGTATTAAAAAACATTTTACTCTTTAAATTGCCATTTCCAGCCCTGTCCACACAAAGCTGCTCCCTTCAGAGCGAGGTGGGCGCAGCGGAGCGTCACACGTGCTGTTGACAATGAAGTCAGAGGAATGTGCACCATTGCAGAACTTCAGCACTTAATGCGTTAAAGTGAAACATTTAAGTTGTTAAGAACTTCATCCGGCTTGCTCATAAACTAGCGAGGCAATAACGCTTTACTGATTTACAGATCTTGTGGATGAGATATGGCCAGCACAGCACATTTGTATATCCTAGTGCATATTCATTGATTTTACAGCACTAACTAGAATATTCCTCCTAGGATACATCAGTTAGAACATCAGTGGTGATTGCCCATCCATTGCAATGCAAGAATGCACAGGTCTTCATATTTTAACTCCAGTCCTGATAGAATGAAAGCTTGAGAGCAGCATTAAAATAATAGATGGCACTCTGCTCGAGGTAATTCGAAATCTTAACAAAGCATCAAAGGATCTTGTCTATTATGAGCTAATACTGCAAGCCAATTTTTAGCTGAACTCACAGAAGGTGATGGGAGCCCAGGGACCCTCTACCCTTTCTAAGAGCCGTGTTTTGTAACCACCCGGTACCACAAAGCTGCTTCTGCCCCAACAGACTGATCAACCTCCTGTTGCGATTCAGACCCAGACTACAAAACATCGATGGACATTCTGCCACGCTCCCGTGACACAACGCAATGTCTAGAACGTAGTTACAAAGACCCTGTATGAAAGAGAAGAGAACAAAAAAGCCTAAGAGGCATATTCTGAACGCTTTGAGTTTGTGCCAAGACGGGATGTACTGCTTGGGCTGCTCACTTCTACCACAGCCTAAGATCTGCGTAAGTGTATCTCCAGCAGATAGAGCAGGCAAGGAGAGATCACAGGGACAAAACTGAGGCCTGTCCATGGTATGCCACAGATAACAAGATAGCTTGTGTCAAAAATGAAAGCAGACTGCTCAGATTAACGCTCACCTACACGCGAGGTTTAGGCCGGAGGTGGGTTCCAGCTCTGCGGAGGCCCGTGTCAAGGCTTTCCACATCTCTCCCAATGCAGCAGAGAAAGGGGGAAGACCCAGCTGATGGGTGCACGTTCTGAGCACGTCTCAATATATTCTAGACTCAAAACTAATTCCTTGAGTTTTGAAGCCTACTTCCCACAGCGTGAAGGTCTGTACCCAACAAGGCACTCTCCGAAGGATAACTTCAGCCATTCAGAAAGGTGCTGAGCAGGGAGCCGGAGGCCGTACGTGATCTACATGGCAGCAGCACGTAGATTGTTTTTCTACTTTTATGTATACATCATTCCTTACACCAATGCCTGCATTTCCAAAAACTGAGAAGTCAGTCACTGTGAACAGAGAAGTGAAGTCTTATATACACTAAGTGTGTCTATAGGTATATAAATATGCTTGCAGCGACCGGAACTCACACATCCAGATACAGACTCAAATTCTAATTATGTTGAAAATAAACCAGAACCAGAAGACAAACACAGCACACACACTTATGTTTTATGTGTACACACTGCTCCACTCTTGCAAACATAATAGAACTTTATATTGTCTATGCATATTTTTAAAGCTTTTTTTTTTTTTTTTTTAAAATCTGCAAGCGTAAGTCTCATTGATTCTGAAAGTATTCCCATAAAGACAAAACCAATAAAGAGTTATTTAGCAGATAGGCTGAAATACGGAACAGCTCGATAAGGTGACACATTTTTCTGAAGGTAATACACAGATGTACCCAAACCCAGTCCAGTGGAAACAAACTGCAGCGTGGCACAATGTGAAACACAGTCATCCTTCAAAGCTCAGTTATCAGGCTAAATGAAAGCTGTTGAGTTAGTATTTGAGCATATCTCGTAATTGCATTTCTAGTTGAGCATCCGTGTTTGTTGTGGAAAATAAGGCTGTTTGCAATTTCATAGTAAAGATACATTTCCAGGAAGCAGCTGAATATCCTAATGAGCAAAACTGAACTCCTGTGAATGGCTGTTGCTGATCAGATATTGTGAAACTAAGAATCTAAACCCACAAAAACGTCTCCAAGTGGTCACCTGCTGCCAGAATCGTACATATCCTTCTGGGTGGGCCCAGCTGGAAATTCCAAACTGCTCCCAGTCCAGTTGTGTAGCCCTGCACGACAGCAGGCGGAGCCACTGCACATGGGCTGCTCTTCGTATCCTGAGCACACAGTTCTGTTCTGAGCATCTCTAGCCAGCACGACATCAAGCCTGCTGTTGGACTCGGGAAGCTGCAGATAAGGGACAAAGTAATAGCAATCACAATATATCGGCGACCTTTGGCTGATGGCAGCAGGACTGGGGACATCTCTGCGGGCAAGGAGTGCATCAGTCCCAGCCGTGGTGCCCAGCAGCAGGCAGCGTGGTTGTCCTTTCCATCCTTCCAGAGCCCATGGCAGGTTATGCCACAGCCCCTGACACCGCTGCTCCTCACCTCTCCTCTGCTTCTGAACATTCTTGTCTAAGCTGGACTGCTCAGGTTTGGATTGGCACATTATCAAAAGGTTGAAGCATAGAATTATAGAGTCATTAAGGTTGGAAAAGCCCTCTAGGATCCCTAAGTTTAGCCCCAGCCCATCCCCACTGACCATGTCCCCAAGTGCCACATCTCCACGGTTCTGAACACCCCCAGGGACAGTGACTGCATCACTTCCCTGGGCAGCTGTGCCAGTGCTGAGCACTCTTTCGTAGAAGAAATTGTTCCCAATACCCAACCTGACCTCCCCTGCTGCAACATGAGGCTATCACCACTTGTCTTATCATGAGTTATTGGAGAAAAGTGACTGCTCCTTTCAGGGAGTTATAGACAGCTGTAAGGCTGAGGCAAGATCAAAATTACAACTTGAGAAGGATCTGTGTAAGGTCCTTTGTGAAGCCCTCACTCCAGTTCTGGCCTCTCAAACCTCCATGCTCCATAGCCCCATTTGCTATCGTGCTGTGCCGGGCATGGCTCTGCACTGCCTGCAGCTGTGCCCAAGGTGACTCCATGGTGAGGAAGCAGAAGGGATGAATCCAGAGCTGTGTAACTGATCCTCATGCATGACCAATGCTTTATACCACACCATGACATCAGCCTGTACTTGCAGGAACAGTGTTGCTCCCGTAAGTATTTACAGTGGTATCCAGCAGCATAAATCCCCTGTAAGCCCAGACGTGCCTGGGATGCTGGGACACACGGCCAAGGGAGCGTGGGTACCCGCACAGGGTGTGCGCATGGGATGAGGTAAGGAGACATACCTTAGCTGCCAGCTGATGGTCAGAATATTACATTTACACAGACACCTCATCTGCAGCGTTAGAACTCAGGATAAGACGGAATACACAGAGCAGATTATCCCATTCCTCCTTGTAGCGTTCATTCTCCTTCCTGCCATGCACTGATGCTCACAACTAGAGACAAGCTCTGGCCTAAATGAACTCAAGGATAAAATCTAACCTGTTGGTTCCTACTCAGTTTTTCCCTCTTTGTTTTCTCACTGACCCAAATTGCCTTATCGTCCATTACAAGACACAGGAAAGTATCTCACAGCACCTAAGGTCTGTGCTGAGTTCCAGTGGTATCCAGTACATACAGCAAAGAACTGCTTCCTACAGTGAGGGAAAATACTTTTTTGTATGGAGAAAAACACAATGAGGTATTTTCATTGCACATCCTTTTCTAAACAGTGTAGTTAACAAGAAATTCCTACGTACAATTTCAGCAGATGTACGATACAAGTGCATGCTCAATTTCAGGTATCTAGAGTGAAGTCTAGAGTGAAGTCCCCATTGAAGAAGAGCACTGACAAGCCTCGTATCCACTTGTGCTCGTTCCTGCTGTAGCAGTAGCCAAGGGTATTCGAGTTGATCTGTGTAATAAAATCCTTGGTAAGTTATTTGTACCTCTCTATTGAGGGTCACCTCCTGTGGCAGCAGCGACAACCCCACTGGAGGAGAACTCCTGCTGTTACCCACCACCAGAGAAATTTAACGTAAGAAGCTCCACTGTAGACAGATGAGCTACACAAACTACAGCCAAGGCTAACCAGGAACCATGAAATATGTGCTGTAGGAGAATGATATGAGCATGATGTCCTGGGCTGCATCGGGAGAGGGGTGGCCAGCAGGGCAAGGCTCCCAAGCAAGCTTCTGCTGCTTCCAGGAGCAGGAAAGAGGTGGATGAGAACGAGCTGGCTGCGAGGGGAGCTGGGGCTGCCCCACAAGGCAACTCTGCCCCGGGTCTGCAGGGAGGCTGAGCTGACCCCGAGTGCAGGGATCTGTCCGGCAGTGAGACCATGTGATGGCACATGGTCTGCCTTGATTTCATGGGTTTTTACTCAAAATAAACGCCAGGATGAGCAAAAAGGCCTGTTGTCTCCTCACAGCACAAGAAACCCAACAAGGCCCTTCAGGACGAAGGTGCCAGGCATAAAGCAGAGCGAGGGAACGCGGCACGAAGAGATGGGAGAGTGGAGCACAGCTAGTGAGAAATCTGCACGTGGCATTTCTTCTCCTGTACATACACAAGAATTATAGGACATAATGAAGTTTCAACGAATATCTGTTCCTTTTATTTCCTTATATTTCATCTCTGGCCTTTAAGAAATTGCATCATCACGATGCAATTCTACACGTATATAAATATTTATGCCCTACCACAGGAAAAACACACGGCAATCACGCTTTTACCTTCACTGGTTTTCTTCACCTCAACATTAAGCTTGCCAGCTAAATAATTACATTTCTTCTTATCTAACTTGTGGGAAAACAAATTTAATAACAGAAATACAGCTAGAAAGAAAAATACTTAGGGGAGAATAATTTTCAGACTTAAACTTCACAAGCTCGATAGATTATTCCGGACACTGGATAATTACCAGCCATGTCTTTATCGCCAAAGTGCCCGGACATTCTAATTAATCCAAATTGCTTTCTAAGGGCCGCGTTATTAGACACATGCAGGAGCAACTAGACACAGAACAATTTTTATTTTTTTTTTTAAAGGTCTCAAACAGTTCAGCCATTTGGTGCCCTGACGAAACCCACCCCACCACGGCCACCAGCTCCGTCCCCTGCACTGCAGCTTCCGCCCCGCGCCATGCCGTGCTTCTGGGACAGGGAAGCAGCCAGCTCTGTGCAACCAGACACACTCAGAGAAAGCCGCACAGGTTGCATCACAAGCTCCTGTTAATAAATGATAAATAACGCTGCCCAAACAGGGACGGGAGGGATCAGTGCTCCCTACCAGCTGAGTTCACGCTTAGCGGGACGCGGGGCTCTTATTTATCCATTTACTTCTCTATTTTCTTATTTTGCACTCCTCCTCATGGGAAATTATAAATTTCTACCTTGTTACACCTCCAAGGGAGAATCATTCTGAAACATTCTCATCTGCAGGGCAGCTCCCCAGGGGGCTCCTTCCCCAGCCCGTGCCTCGGCCAGCAGCTCGGCAGCGAGCTGCCCCCGGGACGCAGCACTGGGGGGGAGGCGGAGGTGGAGCGGGAGCACGGCTGAGCCCCATCCCTTTGCTGGGCATCACCAACACCAACCAATCCCTCGAGTCAACGGAGCGCTGGTAAACTGAGTCGCTGAGAGGATTATGGAAACCGCAGAAGGCTCCTACATTCTTTGTGTGATTATTCGTATTATCAGCCATCCTCTTTAATAGCCTTCTTAAATATGATTTTCCTTGTGCCACATATGAACTTATAATTACTTAAAGTGTCTGCTTAAATGAAGGTCATGCACACAATTTTAGGCAGCAATTTGTCCAAACGTTCTCCCTCAGCGACTTCAGGCGTTCCTACAAAGTCACATAGATGGCAGACGTTTGTAGGCACACGGACCGACAGAACGGCACAGAGAGTGCCTCGTCTCCCACAGAAACGCTTATCCGTGCCTACAATCCAACAAACGCTAACCAAAATCTATCAATAACCATTTTAAATTAATGAAGAACCTTCTCCTAGTCCTCATCTGTCTTACTCATAGCTTGGCTGAACAGACCACGTTCATCCGTCATGAACACAAGTTTCAGTCATTAAAAAAGAACCACCGTTTCCAACCACGTGTCCTTTTGTAGCACCATGTGTAAACTGCTGCCAGGGTTCAATATGCGAGGATTCTGCATGCAGTTGGCAATCAAAGGAAACGTCTATGGAAAGTGCACCCGAACCTGCATCAGGTCTGGGAGGTTTCCCTGCTGACCCCAGAGCGGTCACGCTACTCTCACCCTACAACGTGCTGTCACGGTTGTATCTGGTTGGGTTTGTTCATACCATGAAACCAAGAAGAAAACCAAGCACAAACACAGCCTCTTTCACCAAGATATTAAGGGAGTTTTAAAACAGGCTTGATAGCATTTTCTCCTCTCACAATTCTCTTCCTTTGGCAGGAAAAACGCGCGTCCACTAGAAACTGGACTGGCAACTGCAAGACCCACATGTTGAAGAAAAACATGTTCCAAATTCTGACAAAACGATGCCTTGGGCTCTCCTTGGCACTGCCCTGCCTTCTGGACACGCTTCTTGGCCGGCTCACCACTGTGCCCGCGAGTTGGCTTTAAGCTCTGAGATCAAACTGCTAATGGGTTCCTGGGCAGCCTCGCATCTTTGTAACCTTTCTTTCCAGGTTTGGCTCCTTCTCAGCTGTGGGGATTTTGCTGGCAGCTATGTCTTGAAGTTTTGCATAATTTTTAGCTGATCCATGCTCGGGGCAAGCGACCTTCGTTAAGATGAAAGAGCTCGTTCTGACCCTGAGACCTCAAAAAACAAAAGATACAGAGCTCGGCTCTCTGGAAAGCATTAAATATTTCAAGATCCCTGCTCCGTGTAACAGCGTGTTAATGATGGAAGTCCTTGTGCTCATCATTACTTCGGGTTTGATCCTGCAAGCTGTTATGCACGACCCAGCAGAGCACAGAAACCTATTTACTTTCAGGAACCACCTGAAGTGAGCTGTTTCCATGCTCAGAAATTCAAGCCTATGCACAAGCTCTTGCTTGGCCCAAAGTCCCAGAGCCAGGAAGGAAACGCTTCGCACCTCTCCACCGCATTGTGAAGCCCCGACAGCAAGGCTGGCTCCCAGCGCACCCGGACAGGCACTGCTGCACACAGGCATCCAGAACCCATCGGCAGCCATCTGCATCCCAGCGGAAATGCAAAGTGCTTCTGCGCTTAGTCCTGATAATGTACTGCTCGCATTTCTGCTTTATCGCTTTCAGAGCTGTGTACACAGAGGAATGTGATCACACGAGCCCCAACAGCTGCCAGTTCGGTGATGATACCTGGCCGCCCTTCCCCGCCCACCAGCTGCCACCAACCTGTGCCCCAAACCAAAGGGGCTTGAAGGGCCAGGGCAGCAGAGAGGGCCCTGCAGCCCCCAGCCAGCCCCTCGCCCCCGCCAGCCACGCTATCTCATTAATGGAGGAAACTACAACCACGGCACAGAAGCAAGAGACTTCACAGCCCCGATGGAAGCAGAGCAGAGGAAAAGCTGCAGGCAAGAAAGAATGATGTGATACCATATATTTTCCCTTTTATGAAATAAAAATTGCACATGGAGCATCGCATCCTCAGCTGGTGAAAATTGCCATTGGCCTCAATGGAGCTCTACCACTTTGCACAGCTTGAAGATCTGATCCACAAAATTAACACTGCAATGAATGGCACTCTGCAAATAATCATGCATCTGTATTTATCATATTAAAATGAGCATCATGACTTTGGAGATCACCTCATGTTTATGCATGTGCAGTTTATACCCTAAATCACTTTTTTTTTTTTCCACTTCTCTGTGAATAGATATTTGCAAAAGAAAGTCGATGCAAAATGGCGGACATCAGATCATTCTGAGCAGCTGAACGGAACAGGTCTCCATGAGCTCTCACCAAACCAATGAAGCACTGTGGGGAGGTCTGTGGGGAGAGGAGCTCATCCTGGTGGCAGTGACAGGTGCGATGTCCCCAGCGGGGCCGGGCAGCCCGGCCATGCCCAGCGCACCGTCCTCGCTGCTGGATGTGCACACCGTGACCCCTGCTCACAGGAGCCCGGAGCATCGTGTTGTTGGACTCCTGACTGCTCCTTGCAGCCCCAGTTCTGCACAACTGGAGAGGTGAGGGAGGAGGAGGGGATGGGAGAGGGGGGAGGAGAAGGGACCTTTGCTCTCCATTGGAAAAAGGGCTGAGAGCTTGGAAATCAGAACGCACCCACACGAATGCTAAGTGTCAGCGCTGACACCACGAGCCTCCCCAGACACACAAGCTGTGCCTGCGACCACCTCATTTGTGCATGACAAGCCATGATAAAGCTGGCTGCCAGGAGGGCCGTTCTGCAGCCCTCAGCCAAGGCCTGCAGCTCCTGCACCGCACCCCCCGCCCTGCAGCACAGCAGCTCCCGTCAGGCTGCTGGGGGCTTTGCAGCGCAGCCTCGTCTCACTTAAATCTTGCAGACGTCTGTCAGGTTCCTAGGTGTCAGCTCTTGAAATAAGAAAAGGGTTTTTATTTCCTTCTTCATTACTTTTTTCAATTCCCTTCCCTAAGGTTATTTATTCCTCTGGAGGGTAGAAGAACGGCGCAGAGGAACAAGCCCCTTGTGCATACTTCATCAAGATCTGTAGACTCGCTGCTAATTACTGCAGTCACAGCCATCACCCCTACAAGCATGGGAAGGATGAAGGCAGCGCAGCGGGCCCTGCTCAGCCCGTAGCCCCGTGAGCTGCAGCCTGGGGAGTGCTGAGCCGCTGCATGCCGGTATCACAAGCAACCAACAGGAAAATTAGCATTGTAAAATGGCAACCTAATTTAGATAAGCACAATGCGAATCCATCTAATTTGTATACAGAGTCATTATATGGTCACAACTGAGTGACTCAAGCCTTTTCCTTTTCTTCTCCCCCCTCTCCCAATACCAGTGCTCGGGGAGCACCCCCAGCTAGCTATGCACTGCTGCCAGCTCGCTGGCAGGCACTAAATGGCAGCAGCATTACAGCTGATAACTGGGGACAGGCAGCTGGCAGCGGGGCAGCAGCGATGCCCCCAGCACAGCACTACGCAGACTCCAGCCCCTTCCCACCCCCGCCCTGCTCAGCACACTGCTGTCAGAGACACTGTGGAACCACACAAAATGGTTGGCAGCCACTCTCCCCCAACGCCACTTTTGTACTGAGATGCTCTTGCTGTTCTGCACTTGGGCAGGGGCAATGCCCAAAGCCCCCCAGCTCCACGCCAACCCGCAGCCCCAGCCCACGACACTGCTCGGTCCTGCAGGAGCCCCCCCCCACAGGGCTCAGTGCCACGGGGGATGCTCCCACCGCTCCTCAGGGCTGCGATGCCAGATCCCAGCATCCATGCTGACAGCTTGGATATCACCATGTTTAACAACAGAAAGCTGAAGGGGAAGTAGATAAACAGAAATTCTTTCCACCTGCATACTGTCCTGCTCCGTTTCAATTATTCCAGACATCCAGAGATTGGTATCGAGGTGCTTACACCACTTCCATCACCATGGTACCCAAGCAGCCCGCAAGTCTTTAAAAATAGAACTAATAGCATTTTCTCCTTATTCCTTCTGCCTTTCAAGCTTTCAAGAGAAATGCTTGATTCATTTATGGCTTTATTTTATTTATTCATTTGTTTGTGAAAGAGGTTGAGCGAAGCACACAGCCTTCCCTTCATGTCAAAAAAAAACAAAAAAAAAAAGCATGTAGCAGAATTGTATCTGCAGCCATGCACATCCCAAGCCCGAGTGCCTGCAGGCACTGATGTCCCTGGGGACCCGTTTTCCCAGCTCGATCCTAAAACCCAGTGCCCTGACTGCAGCCCCTTCCCCCAGTGGGTGGGGGAGCATGGGGGCGGCAGCAGCACCTGGTTAAGAGCAGTCCCACATGGAGCTTTAACTAAGCAGCGCAGGGATCCTGATTCATGGAAAGCAGCTCCTGGGGCAGCACTTCTGCAATCCCTGCTGACTCAGGACAGTGCCCGAGTACCACCAGCTCTTCCAGGCATCCCAGCCACGGGGAAACAGCAAACATTGCCGTGCCCTGAAGGAACCATGGGGCTTCGCAGAGTGACAAACGGTCTCTGCATCACCTCCTTGCCCTGCTCCAGCACTACCTTGTTTTCCCAGATTGGAGAAACATGTTGGGGTATTGTCCATGTTTGCTCTTTTTCCATCCTTCTCAACAATTTGCGTTCATAATGCGATGGTAAGAGCCTTGCAGGTCTCTTGAAGAGCTCCCATTCACCCTGGCAGCCCCCTGACGGCCCCCAGCACCAAACCCCAGCCGCGGTACCTGTGCCATGGACCAGGTAACACGGCGCTGGGGCTTTGGGGCGTTTTGCTCAGCTCTAAGAGGTGACACTATTGCCAGGGGTTCCTAAGGCCAGGGATCATGCAAACATCCCCCAGGTACAGAATCTCAGAACCACTAAGTTTGGAAAAGACCTCTATGATCACAAAGTCCAACCATCAGCCCATCACCACCGTGCCCCTAAGTCCCCAGGTTTACTGCAGAACATGCCACTCTTCCCTAGCAACGTGGGGAAACGATGTTTTTCTCAATAGCTTTCAATGAGAAAAAGAGCAAGACTCACTAAAACAAGCAGGGAATATTCTAATCTTTCAGTGCTGTCTTGTAGGACTGTGGAAATCAGAGATGGAAAGCTCTTGCAGAGCACCTAGCCCATATCTAGGCCAGTGCAGAGGAGTATTCCCCGCAGATCCCCGCTCCATCCTGCTTACTGCAGGATAATTTCAGAGCACAACGTGGCTCTGTTTCCCCAGGAGCCTCCACGTCCCCCCGACATCTGGGAGCTGCAGGCCCCCTCCAGCTGCAGCCCCGAGCACCCCAGGGTGCCCCTGAGCAGTGCTGCGCCCCGGGCCCCCGGCTGCCCCCAGCTCCGCCCCGCGCACCCACGCTGCCCCATTTTGCCACCCTAATAGAGAAGGAGAAGCTACTAATTAGCTCAGCGCTCCGCAGGAATGCATGAATATTAATGCAGCCATCCAGACTAATTCCGCCAATTACGACTGTTACAGCAGCTCTATTACAATTCATAAATGAGGATTGATACGAAGATCACTCCCAGGGAGCGGGCGAGAAGCACTGTTCGCAGGGCTCCATCGCACCTCAGGTAACGCTGACAAGGTCAGGAACACCTTTCTCCTCTTCAAGACTCTAAGAAATAACAGCAAACTTCTGCAAATATTTTAAGAATGGAAAGCCTTGATCATTCACTGGGAAAATACTCCCATCCAGCCAGCTCACAGAGATGCTGTCATGGCCACTAATGGGAAGGGCAGGATTGACGAGCCGACTCCAGCTCCAGCACCAAGGGCCGCTGCCTGCTGCCGGCGTCCACCAGTGATGCTGCCTCTACCTGACACGCTCACGTAGATTGCAGATTGCCTTTTCTGTTACAAATACAGAGAGCTCCCTTCACTGCACAACACAAGGAAGTTTGCCATGTCGAGCTCCTCAGTGCCCACACACAGAGCGTGCACCAGAGACATGGCTGGGAAAGACCGAGCCCATCAAGGCAATGAGGTGACTCCGCGCTGGGGACCTTTGCTGCCCTTCCAGATTCCACGCTGACACTCCCCTGTAAAGGGGGTGAACTCAGAACAGCATCAGCGCTGTGAAATGGCCAATTGACTTTGTGATACATTGAAGCTTCAAGGTGCTTTTACTATGCATATAACATAACATTTATCTATTTATTTCCTTCCATAATGCTTCTTCTCTGCACATATTGCCAATGCTTGGAGATCATAAAGCTAAAATCTACTGGAAATAAAGAGAATTGAAACCATTTCATGGAAAAAAAATGATACAAATTTAGATTAGGTTATCAAGTTAAACTGACTCAGACCTCCAGTGAGTTGTTACTCCTGTTTCTGAGCTGAAGGTGACCTCCGTTTCACAGCTGCCCGCCACATTTAAATGGCCAGCGCCTGTCCACAGCCAGAAGGCGCGAGGGCCACAGGGCACCTCCAGGCACCTGAGATGCAGATCAGAGACCAAAAACCTGACCCTGAGCACAGCACAGACAGACAGACAGGGCAGCAGTGCTTTCTTGCAGACCAGCACCAATTTAACAAAAAATAGCATTAAGATTGATATCACAGGGCCTCAAAATCTGAAAAATCTGGTCCTGATGCTCCCAACATTTTCACCGCTGTAGCCTGAACTAAGTACTGAGCCCCTGCAACACTGAGCCAGATGCTTAACAAAGGTCTTTTATATTTCAGGGAAGCAGTAACTCAATTTAACAAATAGCAAAGCAGAATACAGGATCTAAGTACAAATTTGCTTTCCTGTTGCTTATGGTGCATAAAAGCATGAAAAAAATGAAATAAAAACTCGCGGGTAAGAATGAACAACAGAGCAAGCCGCTGCAAAACCCACCCAGGTCAGGCTGCTGCGGACCAGACACAGGACTCAGAAATTACACGGCATTTTCCATCCCCTAATGGTTTGCAATTTCAGAGGAAAACAGCATCTCTGTGAGCAGCATGGAAACATCTAAGAGCCTTCGAGAGTTTTTTTCTCTGCTTCCACCTGCTGGCCAGAGGAAAGCAGCGGGGCCGGCGGCCAGGACAGCAGGGCAGGCGGGTGGCAGCCACCCGGGAGCGGCTGCAGGGGGCACGGGGGCAGCCAGAGCCCCCTCCCACGGCGCTGACCCCGCAGAGCTGCGCGGGGCTGCCTTTACTGTAACCACAGCCACAGTGTGAAGTTCTGCAATTACTGTCTGCAGCACATTGCATTTATTCCCCTGATGGTATGGAGAAATGCACATGCAGATACTGGGCACGGTATTGCACAATATAAAAAGAAAGTAAAATGAAAGCAGAAGTGCCTATGACAGCTCCATGATTTCTATGGCAACACCAAAAAAAGGGAATTTCGAATCTAGAATATAGAATTTAGCAAATAATAATCATCTGGGTGAAAACCAAGTCTCGGTATGTTTCAGCAGGACCTGGCTTTTTGCAGAAGGGATGCTCACTGAAAATTGGAATAGCCTTATGAAAATTGCTCCTAGAGATAATTACTCTGAATGACTTTCATCCCGAATGAATATTGAATCAGTGCCACATTCTGTTGCAATATACCCTCGCATACATAATTCAGGATTTCAAGTTAAATCTACTGTACTTGCTAAAAATCAGACCTGACTCTGACAACCACCACCTTCACCATCTCCATGCAGCGTTCTCCCACTTTTGGATGACAACACGCCCAGATGCTGCCCAAAATGCACTCATGGGAGAGGTGCTGCCGAGGCGAGACCACCTCGTTCACCCCCAATAACCGCGGGATCCCCGAGTGGTTGGTCTGGAAGGGACCACAACGCCCACCCAGTTCCAGCCCCCGCTGCGGGCTGCTGGCCACCCCCCGGCTCAGGTACAAACAAACACAAAGCACAGAGGGATCCACTGCTGTCAGGGCTGTACTTTAGGTTATCCACACAGACCTCCATCATCCTCCGCATTAATAATTCAAGGAAATCACGGTGTGCCACATACATAAGCAGTCAAAAAAGGAGCAGAAAACACCACAACACTGCCAGAGACTATTTCAAAGCAAAACAAACGCAGCAATGTGAAAGGAGAGCTTCAGAATGAGCCAGCTGTAACCTCTGAGCAACGTCTACTTCCGTACTGTTTTTTTCATTACTTAAATAAAGCTCTTTTCACAAATATTTTTTGTGCCATACGAATGCAAAGGACATTGGCTCCAGGAGAGATGGTGGAGGTGACAGAGGCTGCCCAGGTTGAGGACAGATGGAGCTGAGCCTCTCTGGTTGTGGGGAGCCCAACCAGCAGGTATCACTGTGCGCAGACACACTGCTGTCAGCCTCCGAGTGCTCAGCTCAGGTGGGAACGCTCCAGCTGTGACTCCGAGGCCCAACTTAGAATATTCTAAACAATGAAGGTCTCTCACCAAAATTGCAATTTTCTCATCATGCAACCAGACAGAAATTATTTGCATCTTCTCCTAAGGAAAGAGAGGCAAACCCCAGTTTTCCAGGTTAGCTGCCAGCCCAGCAGCTAGGGCTGGAGGTGGAGGGCTGGGGACAGGCGCAGTCCCTGCATCGCCCACAGCCACGGGCAGGGCACAGAGCAGGGCCACCGGCCCGTGCTTGGTTCTCTGCCTTCTGGCTCAGAGCTGCAGCTGTGCTAATGGGGTGAAATAGAAGAAAAGCGTGCAACAACAGAGAAATAGCCATATTTAGACAAAAAACAGCATTGAAAATGTTCCAGCTTGCTCTGCAACCAGATCTCACTGCTCTATCTTTTGCGGTGCTTTCATGCAGCTCCTTCCATCGAGGGCTGGGGCACTGAATTTTTCCCTTCAAGGTCTGTGAAGCTTTTATTTTTCTGGGTTTATCTTTAAAGATATTGCCTATATTTCCAAGCCTTTCATGTTTCTCTGTTACGTATCCCTGCTCCATCTGGCATTTGCAACACCTTCCAATTTAGATTCATCTGGAACAAATCCAGCAACAGCTTCAGCAATACTGAAGCAGATGCTTCAAACAATGCCTCTTCACCTTGTGCAGGGGAGGGGAGCTGGAGCTGTCAGACCCTCCTGCCCTGCACAGCAGCGCCTCAGACCCCATCCTCAGCCTTCACCCAGGTCCTGGAAGAGATGACAGAGACCTTCCAGCTGCAGCTCTGCTCTGAGGGCTCTGAGCAGGAGAAGCTCCCGGTGTCCCCATGCAGCCTGGAGACCTCATGCTCCTTTCAGCAAAATCCTGTCCTCCCTCTCTGGTCATCTCCAGCCTCTCACTCTGTGCCTGCAGCCAGCTCCATCCATTGCCTCCTCCTCCACCCCCTCCATCCCCAAATGGCCAAAGTGCAGGGGATGCCTCATCCCAGAGCCCAGCAGCCAGGACAGCAGCAGCAGGCAGGGCAGCGTCCGCAGGGACGGCCAGTGGTCTGCACAAGTCCCTGAGCTGCCAGCAGCGAGACAAAGTGGCTGCCTTTTCATCTCTGGGATTACTGCCTATCAGTCAGTAGGACACTGCATCTATAATTCAAAGCAGAGCTCCGGATTATAATGAGGATGGAGTGCAGCATTGATCCAGCTTCTTTTAATGCTGTAATAAACACAAACTAGCAACCCTTCCCATCTCCAAACGCAACCCCGTCACCCAGCAGCCAACCTCATTTTAATGTTTTTAAGTGTTGCTTGAGAAGTGTTTCAAAAGACAAACACTTTCAAAGTGTTTCAAAAGTGTTTCAAATTAGAAACAAGTGTTGTTCAAGCACCTTTGTGAACAGATTCCTTTATCCCCCAGAACTCCACCAGGAGCTGAAGCTCCAGCAGAGCACCCCAGCAGTGGGGCTGCTCCCAGCTGGGGTTGGTTGGTGCCAGCTGGGACACGGGCTGGGCAATGGGAGAGCTTCCATGGCCAGCTGGGAACTGAAAGTTTTTCCCTAGATATGCCACTCTGAGAGGACTTCTGGAGCAGCCAGCCCTTGCAGGGAACCATCAGAGCAGATGCGCCCGCTGAGACTGTGAGATGGCTGTGACCACGCTGTCTTTAGATCTTTGAGTGATTTAAACCACCGAAACCACAGAAGAGCAAAGCACGGCACAGACACAGGCGGGCACGCACCCACCTCCCCGGATCAGCTCCCGTGCACGGCGTGTGAAGGAGGCACAGCGTGCTCCAGCGCAGAGCTCAGCTCCAGAGCAGAAGATCATATCTCATTTACAGCACAATGCAGAGCTGTTGGAAAAACCCTCCTTCACAGCTTCCTCTGAAAAACGCCATACGCATAATTAAATGATACAGTTAATAAAAACAAAGTATCAAAGGGAAAGAAAAATAGAGGTTTGCAGCAAGGAAAAAGATGTTTTCAGATCTGATTTCAAAACGATGTTGAGTAATTGAGAAAGCAAATTTAACAGTATCATTGTACTGTATCATTAGGAGAAAATGAGAACAATCTACTGATCGCTAAACTGCATTTTTTTAAACAATAAAAAAAAGCCACTTAAAGCAAAAGGCAGAGTGGATAGAAATCCCCTAAAGGCTGGGTTAACTACAGTGCAGGCCGGAGGGAAGTGCCCATGGTCCCCGCTTCTCGGGGCGCACTCAGACACCAAACACTGCTCCGTGCCCGAGCAGAGGGATGTGTGCAGGGCAGGGACAGCTCCAGGAATGGAAGGGAGAGGAATCTGGGGCTCCTTGTAAAATCCGATGGCTTTGTGACAAAGCCATGGTGCTGTTCACAGACACTGCACCAGGTTCCACCTTCATGCACTGTGCTGCCTCGGGGGAAAAGAAACACAGCAGCCATGGGGCTGGTGCTGCCCGGGGTTTGGATGCCTGGGGATGCAGAGTGGTCTGTCCCTAAAGTCTCACTGCAGGGTAAAATAGATCAGAAACATTTGCAGACACATGCTTTGCTTCTCATACAAATACAGGGATGAAAAAAGCTAGCCGGGTGAGTTGCCAAAAGTCTTTGATTTGGTACCAATTTTCCTTGCTCCGTAAATTTAATAATCCCATAAACTGCTTTGATTACAGCCTCACACCACCTCAGTCACAGCTCAGCTGGGTGCCAGGTTCCACCCACCCCATGCCCTCCCCCCAGAACCCAGCACCGCTCCTCCCCGGGGAAAGGGGGGCACTGCTGGGGAGCGGGAGGGCGAGCAGCAGCCGGTGCCTGGGGGAGCTGGGGCAGCACCCAGCACTGCTCCGCCATCCCCAGCCACTTCTGGGTGCTTCACCCGGGGCTGCAGTGAACTCGGGAGCAGGGCTGTGACCCCACACTGCCCATTGCTGGCAGCTGCTGCAGAGCCAGGCCGGCTCTGTACTGCAGAGCGCTCAGAATGCAGCGCGTGCAGAGCCATCCACCCAGCCCTTCACAAACCCAGCAGCTTAACTCCGCCAGCGAGAAGAGGAATGCTTGAACGCACTGACTCTAAGGTATGTCAGAGTGAGAAGAGGCTTTTGATATATATTTAATTGCAAAACTCAAAGAAAACCCAAAAGCAACCTGAGGTGAATAACCGAGATGAGAGATTCAGCTAGGAGAGCTCAGAGAAACGTGAAGAATTGCGCATTTTCCCTCAGCTGAACACTTTAGACAACACTTCAAACACAGAACAAACATCCAGAAGCGAAAGGAGCCGCTCAGCATTGGGAGCGCTGGGCAGGGCCTCACGGCTGGGAGAGGCTGCTGTGCCCCACCGGGTGCCTTCCCAAAGCAGATCCACACAGCAACAGGAGAAGGAAAGCCCTGAGAAGGTAACGCCTTCCCCACACCTCATTGTGGGAATGCTGGAGAGATGCATTCACTTCCCTGCATCAGCCCAGCAGTCCCCAGCGGCCGCAGATGGGCTAGCACAGAACGTGGCCCAGGCTCCTGGCACGGGCAGACAGACTGCGTGCAGTCACAGGCTGGGAGGCTTTCTTACCAGCTTTTCTCTTTACTGTAAGTTGGTGCAATGTTATTTTTGATCGTTCCAAGTATTTTCTTTCTTTCTTTTTTTTTTTTTTTTAATTGATAAACTCAGTTTTCTCCAGTTAGACGAAGTAACTTTTTTCTCTTAAAGAAAAACTCGGTGCAGGTAGGTCCTGTCCATCTGTGCTGAACCTACTGGAGAAGCAGCATCAAGGGGCAGGGGTGCTCCCGGCCATGGCACAGCCAATGCTCAGCAGCTGCTTCTCCCCCAGTCCGACCCCTGGTTGTTGACAAGGGTGCTCCATCACACACAGGAGGAAACGTGAAAGACACCCAGTTTGTCCCACTGGTCTGAATGTTCTAACAAAGCGCACTGCTGCTGTTTGTCAGCCACTGCTCCTGGGCTGAGGTTCACGTGGGACCCCAGCCTGCAGTTCCCAGGGATGCACCAGAGCCCATCTGCACAAGGCAGCCAGCTCAGCCAGAAGCAAAAAGGTTCGATGTTAGGAACAATTTCTTCTATGAAAGAGTGCTCAGCATCGGCACCTCCAGGGAGTGGTGGAGTCACCATCCTTGGGGGTGTTCAGAGCCGTGGGGATGTGGCACTTGGGGACATGGTCAGTGGGCACGGTGGGATGCACTGGGGGTGGGCTTGGGGATCTCAGAGGGCTTTTCCAGCCTTAATGACTCTTCAGTTCTATGATTCTATCAAGTATTTTGAATAAGCTCCCACAGACTCACAGCAGGAAGGGTCAAACAAGACCAGGTATTTGTGCACAAGAACCAACCACAGAGGAGATAAGCGAACAGGCTGCAGATCACCCCTTGCCGCCGGCCTCAGCCT
Organism: Penelope pileata; assembly: GCA_013396635.1. Lineage (NCBI taxonomy): Eukaryota > Metazoa > Chordata > Aves > Galliformes > Cracidae > Penelope > Penelope pileata. Next base: position 2,161,924 of record WBMW01001135.1, on the reverse strand, counting down.
GCACCCGGCACTGCGGGGGGGGGCTCGGCCTGCCCAGCACCGGGCAGAGCAGCACAGCCCGGGCATGGCGTGGAAGCAGCAGCTCCCCAACAGTTCCTGCAACACCGTAAGGCTGGGGGAGGTGACCACGGGTGCATGGGAGAAGGATGATGCAGCAACTGAAATACATTGTTCTTTAAAGCCAGGATCTCCCATTTGGAAGAGAAATGGCACAAACCTTCCTCCCTACAGCAAGGTAAGGCAGGGTGCAGAGCAAAGCAATGGCTGCAGTGTAACGCCCGCTGCCCTCCTCCTCACCACCCAGTCGTGGTTTGGAGGCACAGGGGAAACAAACAGGAGATGCAATCTTTGTTTAAGAGACGAGATGCTTTATCTTGCCCTCAGGGAATATGTATTAAAATTTAATTCTCATAAATATCTTTTACAGCTTAGGGAGTTAATTAGAACGATTCCATTTAGTTTTCAAACCATTAAATAAAGTTTATCATTGATTTACAGATCACAGGTTGATACACTGCAGCAAAGCCCTGTCCTGTTTCGTTATCCCCACTGGATCCTTTCTGAAAATATTATTGTCTGAAATCAATAGCTACCCCGGCAAAGGACAGAATAGCTCCAGGAAGGCTCCCAGACACAAGCTCCCCATCTGTGGGTTCACCTTGCCCAAAAAGCTAACACAACAGTTTGATTCTGTCCCATCGGAAGACAGCAACATGCTGGGTCTTCTTTAACCTGCACTCTCTCCTCTTTTCCTTTCCCACAATAATAATTTTGACTTTTTTTTTTAAATGATAAACTGCTACAAGCCTTTTACAAAACAACGAACCACCTGTGCTTCTTTATCACTGGCCTTTTATCCATTTTGATGATGTTTTTATATGGTTTTCAAATAGCCACATGGATTGGTTTAGAAAGGCATGACATTTTCCACAAAAAGAGGGAAATACATCAACCATGACAATTACATTGTAAAGAATGCATCTTAGGAGCCGTCCTTCAACCAGCAGGCTTCTTCCCCAAAAGCTTTAACCAGTTCAGCAGCTGGTCAGCCACCAGGCCACCCAAACACATCCAAGATCCTCAGCGATATCTCCTGGAAGGGGGTGAAGCCAGCAAGCACAGCATCCCCTAGCCAAGGGTGCTGTGTGCTCGCTGCTGGACAGGCTCTCGAGCAGAGCCCTCCCCTCCTCCAGCAGCCCTGCCCGCCCGCGCCCTGGTCCCGCTGCAGCACCCAGCGGTCGATACACGGCGGGCTGAGCAATGACAGCACCTGGGTTGGTGCTCCTCCCAGTGCTCCTCCCGCCGAATGCCCACAGCACTGCCATCGTTTGCAGGCAGACAGCATCCGCAGCACGGAGCGAGGCACGGCAAGGAGCAGCCCTCTGCAACAAGTGTTGGTGCAGGCACCTCCGTCAGTACAGAACCACACATCCTCCTCCAGCATCGAGAAAAAAGTTAGCTAATAAAATCAGTGGATGCATTATTAGATTTTGTTCCAGCCACTCCGATTGCGTTCAGGCAGTGATACTCCTACTGGGAGCGTGCCGGGCAGAGGAATAAATAAATAGCTAATTCCTTCCCCACTCAGCTCCTGTACCTGGCAGCGCCTGCCCAGCGAGTCAGGGAAGATTGAAACATATGAGCCCGTGACAGAGCTTTTTTAATCTTCCCAGCCCTGAGCCCAGATCGGCTCCTTCTGCAGCGACAGATTCATCACGAGCGACAAAACGCAATTTAAATACTTTCACGGCAGAAAACATATACATTATGAAACTTCACTATTTCTGATCTATTTCTAAATAACATTTTTTAGCTGTAAGGAAGGAACATCTGTGTTGTTATTTTAAATGACAAGCACGGGGACTCTTCCTTGGCACCACTGGGGACCATGCCAGGGGATAACAGCTTTGCTGCAGCCTCGCGGGCACTGCCCAGCCCCGCAGTGCCACGTGCCCAGCCCCGATGGGTCCCATTCCTCCCACTGCTGGATACAGTCTTTAATGACGGCTGCCTCCAAGCTTTTGCTATGGTATTGTATGACTGGCTGGAATCATTAAGGTTAGAAAAGCCCTCTAGGATCCCTATGTCCAGCCCCAGCCCATCCCACCATGACCACTGACTGTGTCCCCAAGTGCCACATCTCCACAGCCCTGAATATGCCCAGAGATGGTGACTCCATCACGTCCCTGGGTAGCTGTGCCAGTGCTGAGCACTCTTTCAGAGAATAAATGTTTCTTAATACCCAACCTGAACCTCCCCTGATGCAACTTGAGACCTTCACCTCTCCTTCTATCACTGTTACCTGGGAGAGCAGACCAACACCACAGGAAGACACCGGTGATGAGGGACTCAATTCAACAATTAATTACGTATAAATGCATGTTGTGAGATTACATTAAAAAAAAAAAAAAAACACCCCTGGTGAGCTGGCCAGCAAGCGCACCTGTACAAATGTGTTATGACGCAGTACACGTTGCACTGACAGACATTCTCCTAGATCAAGCAACCCCAACTTAACCCCATTTCTTTTTCATCACTCCCCGCCATCACTTCAGCACCAGAACCACAGCCCACTCCCTGGCAGCTGCTGCCCTGGAAGGGCTGCTGGTCCACGAGAGCTGGCCTCTCGGAGATGAGCTCACCGCACTGCACTCGTCTATCAGTGCTGACACCCAGCAGCTCAGCTGCGCCTACCCCATGCCGTAATCCTGCTCATTTACTGCTCCTGGTTAGGTGAGGTTTTTTCCTACTTTGTACATGAATATTTTCAGTTCTTATGCACTACTTTAATGTACATCCTTTTATTTAAAAAAGCCTAAAATTGTGTGTCCCGCTTTTTCCCCCCATGTATGCCAGTGAGCACTTTTTTCCCCATGGTAACTGCTTGTTTCATCTTTTCATTACTTTAGTGCCTTTGCTTTGCTGGTTTCATCCAGCTTCAGAGCCCTTCATCGCTCCTTTTTGCACGGTGCCTAACACATTTAATCTCCCATTTTACTTTCATTGTCTCCTATCACACACACTTTGATCATAAGTTTCTTCTGGCTGATTCTGTTTCAGCAAATGGATGCACTTCAGAGAAAGCACCTCCAGAAGCCTGTTTTTCTCCCACATTCAGCTTCCAGGATGGTTTCTGCTCTGCCCCTCAGCAGCCTCCTCCCTGCTGCCCCTGCCCCAGGTAAACGGCCCTGTGCCTCCCAGCTGGATTTCTGATCCTGAACATAAAGGTCCCACCATTACCACTACAGGGACAGAAGATTCTCTCATAAGAAAAAGACAACTTTAAGTTTTCCAATTTGGTGTTCAACATCACTCTGGTCTGGACAGGAATCACAATCAGGGACAGCCTCCATGGAAAGGCACGCTGTGGGGGAAGGATGGAGGGTGGGGGTGGTTGCTATATCTCCAGCAGATTTTACTAATTTTAATTCTTTTGACCTCAGCTGGATGGAGCAGCTGGAGACAAAGACGAGGCTTCAGTTCCTCCCTTTCCCTTGCCCAGGACTCCCCTGGGTAGCAGTGGGGGAAGCAGCCATGATGGAGCAGCGTTTATCAGCTATTTCCAGCAATAAACCCAAGGCAGGGGAGGTGGGGGCCCTTCTTCCCTGCTCCTTGCACCAGCACAGGAAGCAGGCGCAAGTCTTCCAGAAACTGTCGCTTCTGAAATTACTGCCATTTTGCTGCACTTCTGTAGCTCGCACATAAAGCACTATTTTAAGTAGGAAAACACCTTATTTTCCCCACCCAGAGAAAATCATTCCCATGTAGCACCCCTATACTCTTCAGCTCAGCGCAGCTCAAAGAGGAAATGCCATTACTAACTCGCATGATAATGAAGGTTTTTCAGTACCTGAGTCTACTTCAGAAAGAATACAATCAGAAATGGTACTTTTCATATAAACAGTGTTTTGACAGAAAATATATACCTTAAAAATATATAGAAAACAGGTCAGAAAATGACATCAATTTGCTTTCTACTGCACTGCTTGCCCAAGGCATTGATTTGCTCCAGCAAATGCCACAGCAGCCAACATCCTCGGCACAAGTGTCGTGGGACACGCCAGCTCCCTCCGCAATTCCCCACAGCACTTTTTGGTCCTTGTAAAGCGCTGAGAGCAGCTGGGATTTGTTTCTACCTGCTCTAGCAGAGTATTTCTGTCTGAGGAAGGAAGCAGCCACACAGTGGGGCTGGGGGAAGAAGGGGAGCTGACTTCAGCTGACTGCAGTGGGTTGGATCCCATCTCTGCAGCTGTCATTGTACCACCAAGAAACAAGCTTGAGCAACTAATAAACCCACGTTCCTCATCTGCATGCATTGCTGCTGGGAGCAATGACCAAGGAGAAAGGCAGGGGAGAAATGTGGTTTGGGAATCACCCTCAATGTTGGCAACGCTAGACATGAATCTAATACATAAACATTAGGAGATGTAGCCAAGGTGCATGGTGCTCCCCACACCGCCTGCAGAGAACCCTGCTTGGGAACAAAGCCCTGAGAGCTGCTGTGTGCAGCCACAGTGCTCCATGGAGGAGGAACGAGGGACGATGAAATACATTGCTACCTCAGCAGCATCCTTGGGGGAAAAAAGTTTACAGCGTCACCATCTAATAGAGTCTTTGAAACTTTCTACTGAATCATTTCCTTCTGAAGTTTCTACAGTCACTCTTACTGCAGTGAATATTTCAAAGCAGATGCCATGCTTTTATTTCAATTATTCCTTTTTTCCCCTCCCTTGTTTTTCAGGGAATGTCAGTTTTCTACTCAGAACAGCGTACTTTACATTTTCAGCTAAGCATTTATAAGGATACCACAGGGAAGCCAGTTTGCAGCAAGCCTGTCACGCTCCCTGGAGCCTGATGCTGTCCTACTTTGTGGACCCTCCACGCAGACGGCACCGAGCAGCACAAAGGCTCCCGGTAACGCCTGGGTGCCTCCCAGCGAAACCAGGGGTGAAACAACGCAAGACAGGGCACAAGTTTCAGACTGAAAGTTACCGACATCAGCTGGGGGGAGAGACTTTGAGTTGTCTCCCTGTCCCTGCCCATATTCATGCAGATCAGACATGATGTGCCTTGTTTATTTAAAAACAACATCCTAAGTTGCACTTAGTGAACGTGAAGTTTCATGATTAAATTAATGTCATCTGTTGTTTGACATGGGAGAACAGCACATGTGAAACACCTGTCGGGGGATCCAGAAAAACATTCAAGGTTGAACTCATAAGCACTTTACCAATACCAGCAAGCTCAGTACCAAGCTTGTGTTAAATTCTGGGTTGTCTTTTTTAAAAAAAAAAAAATCGGTGGCATTTAAGTACAAATGTTTCAGGCTGTACGCCTGAAAATCCTCTTTCAGCCACCCCCTAATCCTGAAGGCACGTCTGAGTGGCTCCACTGCAAACCTCAAAGTGCTCGAGCCAGGAAGAACCCGCCTGAAGAAGTCAGAATCCACTAAGTAAACCCATAAGCACTGTTGGCCCTTTTTCATCATTCATAAACGTTAGCACCTGCTACCACCAGTGCTATACACAGTCTGCCCAAGGACAGACCCCTGTCCCCTCAACGCCCAGGGTTGGTCCTTCTCCCTTGGAGCACAACAGCCTACACCACGTAGGGCAACTCAGAAGACCTGAGTTATCGGCACTGGGCCGATGAAGCAGGCCTGCATGCAGCATTTAGAGGTCTCCCTCTCAAGGGACAAAGAAGAAAGGCTTTGCTCGACGGTCATTCTACAGGTCCAGGATACGGAAAGTCTCAAAGAGAGAAGCAATTCAGTATATCAGGTTAACAGAGGAAATAAAAAAGTAAAACCAATGACTGGTAGCCATAAAATTCTGTAGATCACATGTCAAAGAGTAATTAAAAAGAACGGGGATTTCTATGGAACTGAATGTAGAATTAGTAAGGGAACTACTGTTGAAGCACACGCTGCTTAATAATCTCATTGTAAAACTGACAAAAGTTGCATTCAGGGGAATTAATTTTGAATTATTTAGAAATGATAGTCTGAAAATGAAATGGAAAATGGGTGCTTGTACTGTTAAACGCTGGTAACGCACACGTCTCCCGAACGAAGCAGCCCCTCAGTTAAACACTCGCAGTACAGTGCCATCGCTTATCAGCCGAAACGCCTTTCGCACTGCCATTCTCCTCGGGACACAATTGTTCACTGGATGGGGAAATTAACAGCCAGATTCAGCGCAGGGCTGACCTGTGTCCTCGTGACAAAGCAAACTCCCAGGGCTTCCCTGGCCTTTGCACATCACTCAAGAGATTTTTAATCCCAACCGTGACACTCCTTCTCTGCCCCACCCAGACAACCTGAGAAGAACGAAGAGTTCATGGAAGTCGGAAGATTTTGTCATTTTCATAATATACCTGATAACATCTTTCACGACAGGAACAAAGTGCAGCAGCAGAGCTCAGCACACAGCACACCATGGTTTTCCCCCCAGTAAGTTTCTGGCCCAGCCCCACCACAGGCCACAGCCACCCCCCAGCAAAGCCACGGGCACTGCAGGGGGGACACAAACTGCTTTGTCCTGCCTGAGCCTACTGTGCACACTGCCTCTATGTGCCTCTAGAGACAGCAGGTGGCTTTGAACACCTACAGCTGCTGCTGGATGCAGAACACAGGAGACATGGCGAGCTTGGGCTCAGCCTGTGCTGGGTGTGCCACAGCCCCGCTTGCCAGCCATCAGCAGAGCGGCCTGGCAGGAGCGGGGTGCGCTTCCCTCGAGCACCAGGTTGGGTGTGAAACCCTGCAGGGCCTGGGGAACCCACCCACAGCAGGTGGTCAGCGTCACCACTTGAATCCCAGCCAAGAGAAGGAAGGGGAAAGGCAGGCCTGCGTTCCTCCTGATGCTGGGCACTGGGAGGTGACGGACACGGCCTGGAGCCACCAGCCACCTTCATTTCAAATCCACTTCTGTGTCAGTTTACATAATCCGTGCTCAAATCCTGCTGACACCGAGCACTAAGGTAGAACGTTCCTGACCAAGATTTCCTGACCCAGTGTTTTACAAATGAAGAAATGAAATTGCTTCAGACAGGCTCCTTGCGATCCAGGCAGCGTACCACAGGCTTCACCAACAGACACACACAAAGGTTTCACACAAGCTCTGACTCACCCACCAGGCGAAGGGCATCTCCAGCCAAGCAGCATCCCTTCCCAAGAAGCAGCCCAGATCCTAGAGGTGTTCTCCCCTCGGTGGTGGCCCTTATATGAGCTCAGGGTGGCTCTGCCCTGGGCCCCAACCCTTACAGGTGTGCAGGGAGCACAGCTGCAAGCAATGTGCCCGTGCTGCTGGGCCAGCACAGCCCTTCACCAGGTGTTCAATCACCAGTTCCAGCCCTGACTTAACGGCTGCCCTGCACCTGGGTCCTAAATGCATATCACATACAGACACACTCTATCGTGGTTAATATTGTAGGGCAGAAGGTGACCCCATGAAGAAATGGGGAACCCCCTCAGCCAGCGGCCATGGTGGGGAGCCCGGCCCTGCAGCTCCAGGCCAGCTCCTGTGCCCGCTGCAGGCGGGCAGCCCAGCGCCGAGATTCACCTCGCTGCCACGTGGACTTACTCTCTTGCACTACATTAGAGATGCTAGACAATTCCGAGATAGGAGTGTTAATTATTAATAGGAATTATCTGAATTGATTTTCAATTACAGAATATTTTCTATTACATTGCAGTAAGACTGGAGGAATTCCATTAAATTCAAAATGAGGATCATCAATTTCCATTAAGACACATGTAAACTAAATACATTATATCTCTGTTGAAGCCAATGATTTCCATTACCTATTTCCATTAATTTCCATTCATTTGAAGTGACTCCGTTTCAAATGGGTTTTAACAACTTGATGGCTTGTCAGCATTCTGGGCTCCCCGATTTGACAGGGACGTAACCTAGCTGCCATCACCTCTTCCTGCACATTCACACGCTGAAAATCTCTGCTGCAGAATGATGCAGCAGGCAGCCAACAGATTGGGTTGTCCAAAGCCAGCTGTGGCTGCTGCCCCTGCACTGAACCTGCCTTTGGAAACATGGCATGTTAAGATTGACAAGTTGGGGGTCTTTCTCCTCATTAAAGAGGAGGGGGGAAAAAGGAAGTCCCCACGACCTTTTTCCAAACCTGATTTGTGTTTTGACCGTTTCTGGAGTTGAGTTAAACCTTCTGACACCAGCTACTATTCCATTGCTCAAGAGCACTGAAAGCAGAGATGGGATTTTCCCTGAAATTTGCATAACAATGCACATTTGTGTTACTGCTAAAAGCAAGGCAGAGCACAGGAGCCATTTGCTGACCAAATGCCAACCACATGGCTCTTTACTTTCCAGATAACCCAACATGAAAAGTCAAAAATTGAGTCTGCCTTTAAAGAGGAAACAGTATCTCCCGCACATTCAGTTTTGTAAAAGATTCTTTTTTTTCTTAATGAGTCTGCACTCGCTTAGATCACTATCAGAGCACAGGTACCAACATAATGCTCTAACATAAGCACCGCTTTCACTCCCAACGATTTCTCCCAAGCACCCACCAGTAAACATAAGACATCTCCCTTGAGAAGGATGCCTGTGGTGATCAGGTTTTGGTAAATTGCATTTCATTAACACTACAGGAAACCACAGGCTGGATGTTCCACCCTGGCTGGTGCCGAGTGCCATCATGGCGGTGATACATTCTCACCAATTTAAATGAAAATACTTTTTTTGGAAAAGTCAGATAAGGAACGATATCAAAGTCTGAAAACATGATTTTTTTTTAAATGATTTTTTTCTGCCTTCAATTCAATGATATGCTTTAAAATGTATATGGCCTGGCTCAGGGCCACCCCTGAATTAGAGCACAAACACAACAACACCAGACGCGGGTGCTTTGAACCTCCTCATCCTGCCCCCAGCTCCTGGGGCAAAGCTTCATTTCAGACCACTTTACTTCTGCTCTGTGCTTCCAGCACCCCAAGCTGGAGCGTCAGCACAAGCCTCTGACAGCCCATAGCCCAATGAGCACAAGCTCTGCTTTCTATTTTTTTTTTAAATGGAAAACATGACCTATCCAGCAGAACTCCATATGCTCTCCACATCACAGAACTCGAGCAGCCTCTGAATACGTTTCACTCATTCCCCTACATGGCTTACATCCGTCGTCGAGATTGCAGGATGCAGAGCGTTTTACGCACGAACACTGAAATAGCCATTTATTTTGAGCTCCGTGCAGTAAAACAAACATTGCCTTTTAACAAAAAAGTTTCTAACCACCATGTTGGCGTGGGGAAGGAGAGAAGCGGGGTATTTCTGTGATGAATAGCCACACAAGCCGTACACAGGTGGCACAGCAGAAACATCCAGATGGCTATTGTTTTTTTTGGTAACATTATTCTTTTATTTTTTTTTTCCCCTGCTGCTTCTGATACTCATGTTTAAAATATTATTTTAATTGTTAAAGGCGTTCTTTCAACATAAAATGAACACAACACTCACATCATAAATACAAAGTCAACAGATTAAGGACCCAAATTCTGTAAAAATTCTCCCAGAAGAGTCATGGAAGTGATCCCCAGTTTGGCTACAGAAGGCAGCTTGCCAATAAGCGAAGAACACTGCTATTGCTGACAAAAACAGGACGGTATCTATAGCTCCGTGAGCCCCCGCTACGTTAGATGCTCTGAGAAAATCAACACAAGTCACAACTCATACATCAGAGGAGTTGGTGTCTAAAAAAATCATAAGCCCGTGAAGTAGAGAGATCACTGGTATTAATTACATTGCATCAGAGTAAAAAATAACCCCGCAGAATGGCTCATACTCCTTTTTTTCCCCTTTCATGAGCCCTTTATGGATTTTTTTTTTTTTCCCCTTCTCCCTGTGTAGGAGGAAGAGTTCTGTAATGACTTGGAGCAGATGGGCAGGATCTGCGTGTCCTATTCCGAGCTGCACTCCCCGGTGTCTGCGGGCTGGAGCACCCCGGCGGTACTGAGACCCACGCTGGACTCAATGCGACTCTGTGCTCTGGGCACTGAGCCCTTTTCTCTCCCCATCGTGCTGCTATAGGACAGAGCAGCTCTTTCTAAATACATGTAAATCTGCTCTAAACACCCTTTGTGACATTTAATAATCACTCATTTCGGATAGAGGGTTACTGAACTCAAACCTCGCCTCGCACATCCTCAGAGCTGAGGATGCTCGGCATGCTCAAAGCGAGGGTGGGAGGAGAAAGCTGGAGGGAACGGACAGACAGACAGGGGCAGGAGGAAGGAAGGAGCCACCAATAGGCCACAGGGAAACTGAGAGGAGCCTTGAAGGCAAGGGAAATCTAGAGAATGGAGGAAATAAGGATAGGTCACGGAGCAGCTTTGAGCAGGGCCGTGCGGTTGGGGTTCTGTTTTCCAATGCTTAGTTCTCCTGTTACCCAGCAGATCCTTCAGGATGGGATGGACTGATACAAATGTTCATTCTGTGTATTATTCTAACACACTATTTTAAAAAGCTGCAGATTCAGAATTCTTCAGAGACAGCAGGTGTTACACACGTGCTAGATGTACTTCCAGATTTACAATCCATATTCCATTTTACAGAAACCCACGGTATTTCCCCACATAGCATGAAATACACTGAGTTTTAAAACCCTATAGAAAAAAACATTTTCTGCTATGCAAGTTTAAGCCAAGTCAGCCCTTAATGATTTCCTATCCTGGAGAAACTGCATCTTTTTTTTTTCAGATGGGCTGTAATAACTTCTGAATGACATATCTGATCCACGCCGAAACGTCTGGGAATTAGGTAGGCATCAGCAGGCAGAGTCCAATTGACTTCGGAGAAAGCCAGGAAAAGAGAATCTGGTTAGCATATTAATTTCCTCCAGCATCTATATAATCATTTATAAATAGTTGATGGCAGCTTTACAAAAAAAAAAAAAAAATCAGCTCAAATTGACAACACGAATGCCTTGCTTCCCGTGCAGAAGAATAACGTAAAGGGATCAGAATCAGGGCAGATGGGTGAGGAGAGGCAGGCTGGGGCCAGGGCTGGACGGGGGGGAAGCAGGGACAGGGCAGAGGCCCTCCAGCAGTTCTGGGGGACAGGGCTGGCAGGGGCAGCTCCCTGGGAAGCCCCCGAGACGCTGCCAGCGTGGGACCATACAACCAGTAGGCTTCGTTCAGTGCCTCTACATCGCTGGCTGGAAGAGTCGCCAGCATCATCTGAAAGAGATGCATAATGTCCAATAGCTCTTTTTCACTCCCAAAATCAGCACTGCCCAATGTATGCTTACAGTTTGCCTCTCTTTGCTTTGGAACAGCTGTTTTCTGGGAGGTTTTATTCCTTGACAAAAGAAATAACTATGAAATTCTCATTTGTTTGTTTTCATGTGAATTAACCACTGCAATAAAGGTATTTGTTTAGGCAAAAATGAAAGTTATGTTGAATATAAAATGCTTTCCATTGAGTGAACAAACATAAGGAGCCTTCACACTCCAGTCCATACAGTCAAAAACCATCAAGCGTGCAGCATCATTTATGCGGACTCGAAGATGTTCTCCTGCAGGAGGAATACACAATTCTGAAGGGCACCCACTTGCAAGACAACTTGCTAAGTACAACTTGGGCAACCCACACCAAAATAGCACCTAGGCATGCTCTGTGCCACTTTTCCAAGTTTCTAGCCATGCCTAGAGCTTTCACAAACATCCTTCACACCTAACACCGATCATTAACACATTATTTACTTTGCTATGTGCTATTTGCTCGCTTGAAATCTCCTTTTCTGAGCAAACTGGAGTTGCAAAATATCTCTGCCAGAACACAGATGTCTCTTAAGTACTGAGAACGATCTACTAATGGTTTTATGGGGTTAATTAACTGTTTCTTTTTAGAGATAATAGAATTTTCAGTGAGGAACATCCCATCATCTTTAGAGCCACCTCTGCAAATGGAGAATACAGGATAATTGGTACTGCCATGCATTGCCTATTACGCATAAAATTAAGGGAGGGAATTCACACACAGTGATTACTATTGGCATTTTATTACTTTGAATTCTTACAATAGATTGCATGCAATAGATGTGCAAAAAATCTTGTTTCTGTCTTTTAGTGAAAACTGTAAGTTCTGCTGGAATGTCCCTGCCTATTGTTTTAGTTTTGTGACTTTTTTCTTCCTCCCTAGGGAGCCCACATCTCTCCCAAACCTTGTGAAAACACGCAAAACCATTCTGTAGCCATCACAAATACTGAGGGCACGTTCATTAGGATATAAAGCGATGCTCTATTGATTCAGGAGATCCACGAGGTTAACTGTGTTGTCTTAACACTACAGTCCCTTGTGAGGGACTCTAATGGTCCTGGTCCGAAGTTGTGCAGAAGCAAGTGACATCACCAGCAAGGAGAGGAAATGAGGAAGGAAGTCATTTTCTCATTAAGTGCAGGTACTAAGTGCATTACCAGCTGTACTTTACTGGTAGAAACTTGGCACTGGGACTGCAATTACTGGCATTCCCTCGTTCCCACTGTCTTTTAAAAATTCGAGTTTTCTTATAAAAATCACAAGCTTAGTTTTTGCTGAGCAAATACTGGAAATCCAAACGTTTTACTAAAAAGAAAAAACATAATGGCAAAAAAAATTATCCAATTTCACGATGGGCAGAGCAGGTTTGTGGAAGGAAGAACTCCAGCACTTTGCAGCCAGCATCCTTAGGCTGCTCGGGCACAGCAGCCCAAGTGAAGATGCTGCTTTCTCCAGGAATGCACCCAGGTTTGCGGACTCCTTTTTCCAGAAAGCACAATACCACTGAAAGTGATTTTTTTTTCCCCTCCAGAAAGCTGATTTTTCACGCTTGGTCTAAGACAACGGAGTTTCCATCAATATCCATTACCGCAGCAGCAGCCTTGCCATGGGTATGGCAACCTGCAGCCGTAACTCATGGAGCAATGACAGCAACTGCACAGTCAGTGCTGCCTCCGGCTTCACATCGCCAGCCTCACCGCGACCCCGGAGCATCCAAAATCCAAATATTGCCCCGGTCCAACCATTTGTCTTTTTATCTGGAACCTGGAGAGGAGTGTGCATACACAGGAGGGACAGATAGACAGATGTGACGTTTCTTTGGAATTAATGCTGTTCCCAGTTGCAACATTCTGGAGAAGCATCACAGCCACTTTCTAAGCACAACTGAGTCAAATATTTGCAAATTGTTTCACTCCTCCCTTTATTTAAAGCTTTATGTATTCCTCTCATCTTTGTCCCCTAACAACAAAGATGGCAATGAAGCTACAAAATCACGTTGAGTGCCTTGTAGCTAAAACTAAATGGTCCCAAATTAAATATTAGTGGTGCACAATTTCATTTATTTTTTCTATGACTCGTAAAAACTCTTGCGTTGTGCTTCTGCAGCTCAGGATATGGGCAAATCCTAATTGCTTTACAGCACCGTTTTTCTTTTATGAACAGACTCTCCATCCCGCATGGTCTACAGCTGGGTAATTAAGCCTCTCCTCCGTGTCTCCTCGCACCCCTCGCTGCAGCTCTGCTGCCAGTCCCTGTGTCCTGGGCTCAGGACCCCGCTGCTCCTCGTCACTGCTCCCTGAATGCCGACGGTGATGGGACCGTGGCAGCTGCTTGCTTTTGCCAGCCTTTGCTTTTCCACCATTGTTTATTTCCCTTCTTTGGTATTGCTCATTTGCTCAACTCTTTGATGTTTTTAATCATATATCAAAGTCTCTTTCGCTAATCTCCTAGTCTTGAAAGACGCACTCCTTGTGCCATTATGCCTAATTAACTCGCGGGTGCCAGCTGCCTAATGGACAAGTTTCTGTACCCTCCTTAGAGTTAGCCTAGAAGATAGCTACTGTTACAGTTGGCCCTAATTAACAGTGTGCATTATTAATTAGAAGGTGCTGCACCATCCTTACTTTTGAATTTCACAACATTTGTATTCCTGCATCCTTCGTGTGATTGTGATACAGAAACTGTCAATTAAGTCTATAAACACCTCTGAACAGAAGCTGAGGGAAATGTGCACAAACATAAGTGTGTCACTGCAGATCTTTCCAGAAATTTCCTCGATCAGATCCTTACAACCCTCGTCTGCGCAGCCACTTGCACGAGATCCACTTGGGGTTTGTGCCAACGCACTGGAGAGCCCTGTAATCCCTTGTCATGAATATGAAGGATTTCACCCAGCCTATTAACAAGCAGAATTACAGATTGTCAGGGAGTAAATCATCCCCCGTTTTCTAGGCACATCAACAATAGATTGAGAAAAATTACTCATTCATTTTTATAATCCTTTAATTCTTGCAGATGTTCCTTTGAAAATTGATTTAAATCGATGAATCACAGGGCAAGATTGGTGTAAATTTTTCAAGCTGAAGACAATTGCCTTCAATAGAGCAATCACAGCACACACCCCTGTACCTCCTGCAACTCATCGGTTCTGCGTGCTTAATGCTGCTACAGCCCGGAGCCAGCTCCTGAGGTGGGAAGAGCCACGTGGTCTGCAATCGGATGAAGCCCAGCCTGTTCTGACGCTGCTTCTCCTCCCCTATTCCTCAGACAGAGGAGGAGGGCATGATAAAGAGACAGAAATTCACCTTCTCTTGGGCAGGAACCCAAAGGGGCTCAGAGGCATCGAGAAGCTAAGAAGCAGGAGCCTTGCCCTGCGTCCCCACCGAACCTAAAGCCATCTGTGTCCTACCATGTCCCCACCAGGCTGTCACAGCACAGCACGATAACCACATCACCACGTGGTAACTTCAGCAGAAAGAGAGGGAGAGCTCAGGTCCAGGCTCACACCAGCACCACCCGCCTGCATCAGCCGCAGAGCGAAAGCAAAGCACCTTCCAGCTCCTGACCCAGCTCCTCTGCAGAAACGACCAGGAGGCAGCTTCCCCACTGTGGGGTGCTGCTGGTCAGCTGCTTCGCAAGAGGCATCTGCATGGAGTGCCTCACAGAAAGATCAACTGAACTAAGCCCCTGACTTGATCATAATCAGTTCTCCTTGACTTGTACTAGAAAGGAACACAATTCCAGAAAAGATGACGCGGAGTTACCCGCTCAGCCTGGAAAGCCTCTGGGCACAGAAACAGAACGTGGAGGACTGGGTGTCAGGGCAACATGGAATCACAGAATCACGAGGTTGGAAAGGACCTACAAGGTCACCTAGCTGCACCCTCTGCTGATGAGGGTGGACTGAGTCCATGTCATAGTGAAAGGCAACAGAAAAAACCAAACTACCGACAGTTATTTATAACAGTGTTTTAAAAGTGCCTCACACTGGCCAAATTTCAAACTTCACCTTGTTCATATAGAGACAGTGCCACGAGAGCACAATTTCCACGACTTGGATGTACTCCTGTCATTGATAAAGATACTGAAGAGCACAAGAGAAGCCGCAAACACAAATCAGTGCTGAAACCGACAGCAGCATGGGGCACAGGGGGGTGGTGCTGGCTCGCTTTGTCCAAGCGTTTGCACTTCTGCAATGGGGGAGCAGAAGGGGCAACTGCCTGCAGGGTCACAGCCACCCGTTCCCTCCTGGATGGGAGGTGAGGTCACAGACCATCACCAGCAGTGACCCCAGGTCTCAGGCAGCAGCACACCTCCACAGAGCCCCGGACCCATGGACACAGCAGTGTGGCTCCAGCCTCAGTCCTGCCCCAATGTTCCATGAGCAGAAGCCGTCCCACTTCACTTCTGAAGGCACAACAGCACTGCTGAATCCCAGCCTGTTTGTTTTGCCAAGGACTGCCTTCTGGGCTGCTTAAGCATGTGTATAATGTGTATTCTGCAGTAATTGTTTCTTTTTCTGGGGGTTAGAAAAGCCACACTATTCTTGCAGATGACAATGCCTTTGGTGTAAGGATGCACTGCAGCTCCCAGACAAGGGGAGCTCTGTCAAAGCAGTGAATGATGACTATTTTCAGCGGTTCTCTTTGCCTGCAATTGTTTTTTAATAAGTAAAAAGTTCCTAGGGGACTACTATTTTTTTCCTCTCCCAGCAGAGTGTGGGCAATTGTGCTGGAGTATCAGGAATAAAGAAGCTTCTCATCCATCCGAGAAGAACAACACCAAGGGCTAATTCAACAACGCAATTTTAACAAACAAATGCAGGGAGATGGAATCTGGACCAGCACCAAACTCCTGTGCAAGATGGCCATTCTGGAGGGAGCAGAGGGGAGAGCCGCTTGAACCAACACAAGCAGCACCGATGAGCAACTGCTCTGCTGGAGCTCCTGACTTTCCCCTTCACATCTGTGCACAGGACAGCGAGAACAAGCTGCACGTTCATCTTCCCGGAGAACGGATGGATTACACGATGTACCAGGTGCCAGGCAGCCCAGGAGCTGCACCTCCCTCACACCCGCTGCCATCAGCATGTCCTCTGCTGGGACAGCCAACAGGCACTGCCAGGAAAACCCCATCCCGCTCTGGGGTGCCTGCCTGCAACCCCACATGGGAGGCAATAAAGGGCTTTCTGGGAAAAGCAGCTCGTTTCAGACAAACGAGGCAACACCTTCACACTGGCACACAAGGGGATCTATAATTCACATTATCACCACAATTTTTAAGATATTGCTTTAATATTCAAAACCACTGGCATTAAGTTCTTGGTAAACAACAGCTGACTGTACTGAGGGCTCACGTTAGCATGTTGCAGGTGCCTCCAGCCCAGATCCCTGCTGCTGCACCTGCCACCAGCACACAGGAGCACGGCTGAGCTCCAGCAGCCACGACCCAGGGAGGGAACCCGAGGCTGCTCGGCGACACGCCAGGCGTTCGGGAGAATGGAGCAGCTTTGTACACTGCTGATACTTTAATTTTGCCTAGGCTTATTATTGCTTTTAAGCATTTAATGAGCCTGGCAGAGCTGCCCTCGCT
Source organism: Penelope pileata (assembly GCA_013396635.1). Taxonomy (NCBI): domain Eukaryota; kingdom Metazoa; phylum Chordata; class Aves; order Galliformes; family Cracidae; genus Penelope; species Penelope pileata. The sequence goes on along the minus strand of WBMW01001135.1, from coordinate 2,145,047 downwards.
GTCCACCACCCATAGGCTGTACACGGCGTGGTTGTTCCTCCCAGGGACCGGAACCCCCCTGTCCCCAGCAGTGCCCACTGGGGACGGTGACACGCGCTGCCCGTACCTGCAGGCACTGCCTCTGCTGGTTTCCTGGTGCTGCAAAGCCCTGGCAGCCCCTGCGGTCCAGAAATTAATCCCTGTTCTTTTCCTGCGTGTGGAAAACACCCAGCTATGCACTCTGAAACATCATTCAAAGCCCTCTTAGCTGAATATACAGCTTATAATTACCAACAGCAATAATTGGGTTCTGCAAGAGAGTCTTTTTTATTGTTACTTCTTTCTTACACTAAAGACCAATTTATTATCAGGTAGACAAGAGCAGAGGAGCTCCAATTAAATATGCAGCAAGCTCCATTTTGTTCCTTCAGCAGCAGCTCACGGAGGGAGCTGCCACAAGCCCCGGCAGCCAGCAGAAGCCGCGCTCCAAGGTGGGAGGGCCCTACCTGTCTTGGGAGGTGACACTGCTAAATCAAATGCGTGTGGAAGCCTGGTCTACTCCCATCGAAGTCAACAACCAGAAATCCCACTGTCTTCTACAGTGCACATTAAAGTCCTGAAGGCTAAGAACAAGCCAGACAAGTCCTCCTCCACCCCTGTCTGTTCCTGTTCCTTCTGCTCACGCAGTGAGCCCTACAGGAAGATTTTTTTCCATCCCAGCCTCAGCCATGGTGTAGGATGAGCCCTCTGCGTGGGGCTTGTGTGTCCCCATCTCCCGGTGCACAGCCTGCCTCGGGCTGCAGGCTTCTAACACACGGCTGAGAGCAGAGCGATGGGGAGAAGGAAATGAAGTGACATGTAAACAGCTCACAAACAGGAGCGTGCTCCTGAACTAACACATTAAGCTTTGCTGTCCTGGTCATTCACACGCTTTCACAGCCTGAAATCTCCCGTGAACAGCAACACAAAGCTCTCCAGGAGAGGAAGGTGGCCCAGACAGGCTGCAGTTGGTGTTCCATCGGGGTTCCAGGAGAGCAGGGCTGGGGTCCCCGGGCTCCCTCGTGCTGGGTGCAGTGCTCAGCCAAAGCATCCTGCACCGTGCCTGCTGGGGAGAGCTCCTGGTGGTCTGCAGGCACACAGCTCATGGAGACAAGAAATCCTCTCAGATCCCCAAGTCCAGCCCCAGCCCATCCCACCGTGCCCACTGACCATGTCCCCAAGTGCCACATCTCCATGGCTCTGAACACCCCCAGGGACGGTGACTCCACCATGTCCCTGGGCAGCTGTGCCAGCGCTGAGCACTCTTTTGGAGAATAAGTTGCTCCTAATATCCAACCTGTTTGTTTCTTCTAAGAATCAAACAGCTTACAAAACCTGAATGCAACGCAGAGCTGACACAGAAAGTGCCTTCATTAAGGAGTTCAAAGGAGCCGGGAGAAGCACTCCACGAAATCTAGAGCACTGTGTGCATATTAATTCTGCACAGAGACAACAAGCACTGAACCTAAGTGGAAGCGACACGGGGCCCTGTGCCATGGCGGGGATCAGGGCATGTCACCCAACAGCTCCTGTCAGCCCGCCTGGGGGACCAGCAGCCCGCCTGGGGGACCAGCAGCCCGCCTGGGCCACGGAGCTGCTGGGCTGCAGGGGCAGGAGCCGGCCCGGCCGCAGGCCCAGGGAACCAGCAGGGCTCCCACAGGCCGCAATGAGTGACAGTAACTGCATGAGCAATGTGAGCTAATGCTCTAATAGCTTCTAACCAACTGGGGGGGAAGATGAAAAGCCGGCCAGCCCTGTGCCCCGCTCCTAATTTCTAGTAAAAACGTCTCATGTGAAAATGAAGGCTATTCCAGCACGCGCAGTATAGGAGACAACTGGAGGATGCCGTCTCCAATCCCGTAAATAAGCCGTTCGGGAAAGAAAAATAGTTCTCTAACATGATTCTGAATCCATAAGGTTATTTTCCAAAATTATCTTTTTCAAAACAGGATGTTCTAACTTCCATCTAATCTGAAATTCTGTGAACTCAGTCTACAAAGAGCACCCTGCGTGCTTGGTGCTGTGACTCTCAGACATAACACCAGCGTTGTGGAAATAATTAGAAGGCTCCTGACCAAAATAAGAATTACACGCTTAACATGCATCTCACAAGGACCGTCAGACACGGTTGGAGCTGGCAGCACGCGGTGGGCCTGCTCCGCCCGGTGAAGGAAGGGCCAGCACCCAGCCACAGCTCAGCAGTGCCCGCAGCGGAGCTGAGCACAGACCCACGATCCTTTCCAAGAGTCAGGTTTAGATAACGAGGCCGGCTCAAGAAAGATTAAGTAGGCAAGGTATGGAAAATGAGGAGGAACAGAAGCGACTGAGCAGGATGGAGTCCCCCTGGCTGGAAGCTGCTGCCCACGTGAGCCCTCCAGCCCCAGCCCCAGCCGGCACGGCCCAGCCCTGGGGAAAGCGAGCAGACGGACACGGTGAGAGCACCCGCGCTTGGATCGCTTCAATTCATAGCATTAACAACAGCAAAACCTTTCTTAAGCTAAAAGAGCTGTTCATAAACCCAGACAGAGAGGAGCTCAGTTGATCTGAGCCATGGAGAGATTGCCTTTGCAGGCAGTGCGGGCCTCCTGAACGCCCAGCAACGCAGGCAGCTGCTGGGCCGACGGGCATCATTGCTAGAACGGACTGGCTAGTAGGACCCACAACGATTTTCAATAAATCTAGTATTTCAAAACGTTCTTTCTGCTAAAATAGCACTTTATGTTTCTGCAATTTATAGAAGTGAGCAATAATGCATTAAATAATTACAATGTGAGATTGTCAGGAAATTCCTATGTAAATATCACTTCTCCATGATTAAAAAAATGTAACTACTCCATATTGAAGTCCAAAAGATAGCAACTGCCAGCACCCACCTTACACATGCATGTAGGAAAGCACATGATTCAGAGGGAAAGTTCTGCAGCACAGAACTCACTGCTTGCAGCTGCGGCTCAGCAGCAGACACCCCAGCACACACAGCTATCTGCTCTTCGGAGCAGCCTCGGCGCCTGGAACGACTGCTGCCATCACAGGAGAGATAGCAGCAAAAGCCCGGAGTCTAAAATAATTTCATGCTATAACGGTTTGCTACTGATTGAAATGGGAAGTCACTAAAACTACAACTGCTGGCATTTAGCTGCTCCATCCGGAGCTGGAGCAGCTCGGCTTCCCAGGGATGACAAAAATAACAAAAGCTGCATCACTTCAGGGCCGCCTTCTTCCACGGAGTATGGAAACGTCACTGGATTTGAACTACCTAAAACATGCACCATTAGCTGTTTTTAGAGACAGGCGTCAACCTTCAGCATGTTAAAATGCACAATTACTTGGGTTTCCCTTTGTTAACCTCAAGCAGACAGAATTACTTTCCTTAAATCAAGCAGGAGGCTACGAGCAAGGAACTTCCACGCAGCCAGCTCGGCCGAGCTACCAGCCAGAGAAGCTACACATGCATGGAGGGGATCTGACACTGATGGGGTCAAAACCTGACCCACAGGGTGGGTGGGAAGCGGCCGTTCAGCCTCCTCGGTGCTGGCTCTCGGTCTGTGCAGCCTTCCAGGCTGCGGGCTGCCAGGGGTGATGTACTGCATGAATCTACAACCGCTGCCTCCAGCACTTGACAGCCAAGGAGAAGTTATGTGAGTGTTTGTCATCAGTATGGGTGTCTACAATGCAAGAAACCCGGGATGGCCAAAAATAATCCCCTCTTCATCAGCGAGCATTTCAAGGAGCAGAGCAGCCAGGAAGAACACAATGATTTCTGATGTTCATTGACTCTCACACAGCTCCTCAGCTAGAAGAATGGATTCTTATTCTTTCTGATTTCTGGATCAGAAGCTTCCTTACTCACAAACCTTTCCTTCAAGAGGTGCATCTTTTGCTTCACAGGACCTTCCCCCGATTTCCAAGTATTGCAGATATTTTTGCCTGCCTCTCTAAGCATCAGCCAAACTACCTGCCCCCTCCACTTCCCCCAGCACCTGCCTGCCCCCAGAGCCCCGGGGAGAGACCCCCAGCCCCTGCTGCAGGAGGGCACTGCCCACACGACATGGAACCTTCCGCTGCTGCACTTCCAGCAAGGACAGCACACTCCTATTGCAGCCTGCAACATTTTATCCAATGTATCCAAGGTAATACCAATACGCTACATGAAACTAGGAGATTCGGGACATGAACGCTTTGAGGTGTTAGTTACTGGTTACCACTTGAAAACTTCTTCATGGCTTCTTTTCTGGCGCAGAACAAAAACCAAACTGCTCAAGCGAATCTCAAGGAACACAGTCACCAAGCAGTGCTGTGAGGGACCAGCACCTGCACGCAGCTGGAACTCAGCTGACGGGGACCCGTCACACAGGGGGAGCTGAGAACACGTACCGGACACGGCTCAGAAGCACATGGGCTGCCCAGCCCTAAATCTTACTCGCAGTGTCTGCTCAAAGCAGGGAGGATGGGTTAACTTCATTTGCTTGCAGCCCTTGACCTACAATGTGTTTCAGTTGAGAACTTTTCAATGTCCTTGAATTTAGTCAATAGGCTATGAAAAATCTACATTAAGTAAGTTCTAACAATTATAAATTTGACTTTACTACTTCACACTTTGCCTTTATGAGTCTTTTTGGTTGGTTGGTCAAAGACTGCAAATTCAGAATTACTTCAGAATTAGGGCAGCCTTGGAAGGGAGCCCAAGGAGGAGAGGAGACTGAACCCAAGTTCTCTAAGCACTGTACCTACAGCAAGGTGAGTGTCTGACACCTCAGAGTCTGCTCTGTTCCTTACTTTAGGTGCTCTTTAAAGTGCTCCTGTGAGTTTCTTCCTTTCAATTGCCGTCAGTTGTAAGAGGGATCTGAGATTTTTCTACAGAACTGAAAATACAAGATGAACATTTTGTTTGGTTAAGGGAAACCTTCAAAGAAAGGAGCCCAATAAAATGGGCTTTCACATAACCACTCCTTTTTCCTCCTGATCTCACATAGATCATTTACCTTAGACCTCAGTTTTCCCAATAAAACCACATCAATTTTTCTCCCCGCAGTGTTTTTTTGCTCATCCCCACAGAACGACGATATCTCTTGCACACAGTTAGGATCTAGGTCAGCACGTGCACGGCAGACCATTTTAGCACCGTTCCAGGCTTTGTGACTTTGGCTAGCACGTTCCAGATCTGCAGCATATGCGGCCGTGCAAAGTTCTGCAGAACCGGGGCTGCCACCTGGCAGCCAGCAGCTCGCCTGTCTTCCACCTCAGCCCCCAGCTCCCCTGCCCTCCTCAGGGACACGCCGAGCCGCAGCGGGATGCAGCGGGATGCAGCCCTGCTCAGCTGCTGCTCGGTTGTGTTTGGCCACGCTGACGCCGAGATGTAATTCAGCACGAACAGCACAAGGCCACGGGTGGGTTTTGCTGTGCAGCAGCATTCAAGCCAGACTAAAATTTAATTAAAATGTAATGATATATATGAATCGGTGAAGTTTTCTTAATGAAACGCATTACAGGTTTTATAGATAAAGATGCAAAAATAAACACGTTTGCTCATATCACTAGAGTTTGGATAATAAGTAAATTCATTACTTTTTCCTCTGCAGTTAACCTCAAAAATGCACTTCTCCAGCTGGCTGATAACTGCGATAGAAGAGGAAGCAGTTTAAATCTGAATGATACAACAACAATGTTTTAAAGCAATTGCTTTCTTGCTCTCTTGGGGTACTCAGATTCCCCACTGCTCACAGGAAGGGCAGCCACGGCCTGCCTGCACCCAGCTCTGGAGCACGAGGACACGGAGGGGAGCGGAGGCCCAGCACGGACCCACTGGAGGCACCTTGTAGAGGCCAGCTAACCCAGGAATGGCGAGACGAGACCAGATGAAAATGAAAAGAACCTCAGGGACTGTGCACTGAGCATAAGGGCTGGGGAGAAACAGGCAGTCTTTGAAATTAATCAAAGATCACCTCTAAGAAAGAAGATATGGAAAATTGGATATTCAGGAGTTCTTTTCTAGACATTAAGGCTGACAGAAACTGAGGTCCCTCCACTCCCTCCTCATTAACTGAATCGGCTTCTGAAGGACTTCTGTGAAGTACAGAGCCCTGCAATGTAAGCTTAAAGAAAAATCCCTAGAAATGCAAAATAGAGATGCATTTTTGTATCTTGCACAAAAGCTACCATCTGGGTCAGGCACACAGTTCTATTTCTTTCAGTTCGTTACAAACTGGGAAAATCAGGTTCTCACCATCACTTACGCTGATCAGTTACATGCCCTCAAGTAACACGAAGTGGCTGGGGACGTGTGCAGGACCAGCTGTGCTGCTCACACCGCCGGGTGCCAGCGGACGGCTGGCCTCGCTGGCACAGGCTGTGGACACCCCCAGCCTGCTGCTGGCAGCACTCGATGTCAGGAAAAGAGCGTTCACTTCGCTGCACATAGGAAATGTCTTCACCAAATTTCTAGTTCATTTGCTGGGTGCGAGGGCATCAATTAACAACTGGAACCTGCAAGAACTGGGATATGCATTTTAATTCCAAAGAAACGCGACGTACCTGGGAAGCGCCGTGACTCACTCGAGGGGAGATGGGGAAATACAGCCCTGGAAGCAGGAGCAGCTTTGATCCCCAGTTACTGTTATCATCTTTGCATCTAGCATTAAAGGCTAAGCTACTTACTGGGAGCTTTCTTCCACTGTCCTGCACCTTAGAGGAGCTGCTTCACGTCTTAAAGGTTTAATCTTCAGCCCCCTAAGAAAGGCAATGCTGCTTTCCCTCTTCCTCGCTTCAGAGGTCGGGTTCCTGGAGAATCAAAGAGATTCACGTCCCTGAGCCGCACGGCGCTGCCCTGGGCTCGCTGGGCAGAGCACCGGGCCTGGATGCTGAAAGGGATTTATTTCCCCTGCTACTGTAAGAGCAGATCTTCCTGTCATTAATTCAAACCAACTGGGTAATTAGTTGCTGAAAACTGCAAACTTTCCCCGCAAAAATTAAATACTTGCATAAAAGCGTATTCCAATCTTCAAGTCTGATGGCACGGTTGACGGAGCACAGTTACTGCTGAGAAATGCAGAGGCTGATGCTCCATAACCCAAATAGATGGAAGGGTGACTCACACAGGCAAACTTCAAGAGAGTCTCTGGTATATTTATATTAAATAAGTTTACTGCTGAGATAAGCACTGATTTGGGGCTCATTTGAAAGCGGTGCATGTGAGGCAGTTGAAGTTTGCGGCGAGTTCCACTAATTAGATAACTCATTACAGCAGGGTTAATATTTCACTCCTGACAGCACTGCAGCTATCACAGCTGCATCTCCCCCACCACGGAGCATCGCTCACTGCCCGCAGGGGCAACGCCATGCCAGGGAAACCAGAGCCACCAGGGAGGCACAGCAGAGGAGGTGCATTAGGAGAAGAGCATTTCTTGGAATTCCCTCCCTCCTCATCTTGCTAATGACATTAGATTGGACAGACAGACAGGGGAGGTCATTAAATATTTAATGAGCAACTAGGAGCACCGAGGACTGCCTCAGCCTGATGCCCAGCATCCCTTCCCCTGGGTGGCTGCAGAGCGATGCATGGCAGGAGCAGCCAGTGGCTCTTTTCAGGGGGAAAACTGAGTCTTCAGGGTCCTGCATGCAGGACTCACCAGGATGAACAATAATGAAGATAAACCCAGCCACGAACTGCCCTCACACGATGAAGAAACCCTTGAAAAGACCTGAAAGAAGCCCAAACTGCAGCAGTACTTGAAGAATGCTTCTGAAGTCACAATGCATAGATAATCAGGGTATTTCTCTGCACTGCCAGTGTCCAACAGCAGTGCTTCCCTACAGGTGGGGCCAGCACCTCAGGTGCCCCAGGGGCAGGGCAGAGCAGCGGGGTGCAGCCCGGCAGCCCCGGGCCAGGCAGGGCCCCAGCACAGCAGCTTCCCCGCACCAGGAGATCTCCATGAGGAAACACGTCGAGGTGCCGGGGTGGTACAGCTGTGCTGCACAGCAACAAGCCCCAGAACATGGGTGCTGACCAGAACCTGGAGAAAGGGCAAACCGCTTGCACCCTCATAATTTCATTATGCTGAGAGAAATGAGCGTATTCAGAAGGCCCAGGAATAGCTGGTGGTTTCATCAATGTTGGGTGCTGGGTCAGCCTTCTCTCCCCATCCTGACGGGGCTACCACTGGCAGGGAGAGGCACGAGGCCTGTCTGACTGCCAGGGGCTCCAGCCAACCGCGCTGGGGGTGGAGATGAGGGGGAGGAGATGCACACAGACTGTGTAAGCTGGAAATTGCTGCAACAAGATGATGATAGGAAACCAAACGTCCCCGCACATCAAGGTGCTCCCGGTACCAGCACAGCTTGCACCAAGCCCCAGCCTGCCCCTGGGTGAGCTGCAGGGCCCTGCTGCACCCTGCGAGGACCCTGGGACGCAGAGTGCCGGCCCTGTCCTCAGCCAGCGGAGCTCGGTGTGACTTTCTGCAGGGCATCCGAGTGACTAAGTACACAAAGGCAGCTGAAATCAAATGATTATCCACTTGGATTCCTGCCAACCTCCAGATTAAGTTGCCAAATTACTTTCCATTAGCTTTCATTTTTCCCACAGCCATTCAGTTCTCCACTATGCTTTAGCCTGTTGCCAGTAAGCAGCTTAATTGGCAGCTTCCCTTTCTTTCAGCTATCTCAGGGTGGTCTGGTGGCCCACAACCCCACTTTCCCTCTGTATGTTGGCAGTCTGTCACGTGCAATAGGGAAACATTGCATCAAGCCTGCAGGCATCAGGCAAAGTCCACCCAAGTCTAAAAATAACTCTTCCATCAGCTCTCACAATCTTGAAGGGAAAAACGACCGGATGATGCTACAGAAACACTCCATGTATGTACGTGTGTATATCTGTACAGCCTGGGATTATCGCAGCTGCTCCTGCATGCAGCTCCACTCCCTTGTTGCTTCCCCAGAAGCACACCTCATTCAGCAGCCATCAGCGCACCTTCTACCTCGTGTGATGTCCAGTCTGGTAAACTTTCAGCACCCTGAGGTGAGATTTAGTAGCAGTCTAACTGAAAGCAAGAGTGAAGATGACAGAGGGGGAGTGATGAGCAACGCTGGAGGTTTCCAGCCCAGCCACTGAGGAAATTCAGGTGGTCTGATGTCAAACCCTCACCGTTTCCATAAGCAAGGAGCTGTCAGCTGATGGATGAGGATGCACACACATCTACATTTTGCAGGCAGAAGCAAGAGCGAGGGTAGAAATATGACCACATTTGGTGTGACAATCTCACTTAAAGTCACTGGGTTTCAGAATATTTTACTGTGGGAGGCTCGTCCCACAGAAACCATCTCAGTTGGTCAGCCTGGAAGCTGCCCTGCAGCCTCTGGGCTGGGACCGACGGATCACGCTGCTTCCAGGAAGGCACCCGAGGAGCAGTGCTGGGACACCTGGAGGACTCGCTGCGGGCAGCACCCACCCCTGCGGCCCTTGTGCTGCCGACAGGAGCTCTGTGACAGCCCGGAGAGCAGAACAGCACCGGGACAAGGGAAACCCTGCTGCTGGGCACTGCGGAAACACAGCGAGCCGTGGGGGTTTGACCATGAAATGCTGGTCTCATTCAAGTCAGCTTTTTTTTTTTCCCTGGGGGACATTTCAGTCACAGCATCAATAGCACACAGGTAAAAAGGCCTGCTGAAGAACCACCCTTCCATCAGCGAGCCCTCATTTACCCGCAAGCTTTCTGCACGGCTCTGTGCCCGGTGCTCACCCCCGCAGTGGCAGAGCTGCGTGTGGCAGGGAGCTGCCGCCCGATGCTGCTCAGATAATACGTGTGAATCTATAAATACAACTTTGAAATATCCTCTTTGATAACATCAGGCCAGATTTCATAACTTATTTACTGTGAACAGCAGCTAACTCCACAAATAATCCTACGGACTGCGGGAGGATTACTTCTACCGTAAACCAAGGCACACGATGGGCAGCAGAGCTTTAGGTTCAGTATGAAGGCACAGTTTATCCTGTTCACCCTGGCTCTTCACAGCATCTTGGGTGAACCTCCCACTCACCATTTTGTTGACTCAGAATGAACACACCAAGGCCTTTGGGACCAAGGCAGGAGCACCCCACGCCACCCACTTTGCTAGAGTCACGCTGGTTTGATGCTTGCCCAAAGCAACTCGCCCGCTCTGCAGGGAGCACCGTCCTGGTGCTGTGCCCAGCTGCATGCACGCACCCAGCAGAACCCTCCTGGTCCCACCCAGGGACAGCCAGGAGCTGTTCCCAGGCTGTGCACTCCAGCTCTGTGATGCTGGTATCCACCAGTCCAGGCTTCGGTCCCACCCCACTCACGGCCCTGAAGACATCCCTGGTGCAGCCCAGAGCTTCCAATGCAACATGAATCTAACACCAGAACAAACACTAACATGCACCTCAGTACTCAGGGGCTCTGTGCTACACTCACTTTGATTTCATTTACAGCACGCTCTGCTCCTGACCAAAATAGCAGTTTGTTTGTCTGCTGGCCACAGAGGACAGGAGCCTGGCGAGGATCTCAGGACAGGCACAGCAGGGCCTTCCTGTAATGAAGGGATTCATCCCTGCTGCAAGCACCAGGACTCCTCTTCCTACACCCATCTCGCAGGCTCAGCAGCTACAGACACCCAGACGATGCTGGGCAGAGCAGAGCTCCGCGGGCACCCGGGGGGACCCAGCCCCAGCGCAACCCGGCGCTCCCCTCGGGCAGAGCATCACGGCCGCCTGCGCTGGCACCGCCCGCAGCCACACCGACAGCTTCTCTTCTTTGATGTTGCTTTTCTTGTAAAAAGAGGAGAGGGTGGAGCTTTATTTTTGTTTTCTGTGCTGAAGAAAGACTCATTAAAACGTGCTCTGGGATGTACTTTTTTTTTTCCTCAAGTATTTTTCATTATTCTTCAGATTAATTTACTTGAAGCGTCATCGAGGGACCAAGCCACATGTACATTTTATGCTATATCATTTGTTTTTCAACCATAAGCAAGATTTTAAACAAAACAGAGCGATTTATATTGTGCTGAGACATGTTAATAGATGCAGCGGGCGCGGGCTGGATCCCAAGTCAACGACAGATCTTCCTCCAGCCGAAGGCTGCACCAATTACTCTGTCAGACACAGGCATGATTAAATTCTTTCATCAGGAAAGCAGCCCGGCACCCAGCTCCTCTCTGAGCCACCGAGAAGATCAGAGCAGAACTGCAGAGAGCAGTGCATTTCCCTGGCTACAAACGCAGGGGCACGGCCTGCAGCTGCCACCCGCATGCACCGGAGGTGATAAAGCCACAGGCACGAGCGAGCGTGGTCATGGCAGGGAGGGGACTGCAGCTGCAGCTGTGCGGGGAAACTGCTCCCTTCAGCCTGTGCTTGCCCTGCTAGCTGGCAGGGCCTGCCTGGATGCTCTGTAGGAAGGAGCATCACACTGAGGGCAGAGCTGCCCACGCAGCACCCTCACGGCGCTGCACGTGGCAGGCAGGGCTGGGGCCCAGCAGCAGTTTATCTTCTGCTACCTGCTGCAGCCCCTCCGGTGCTGATCTGCATAGCCATCACACCCCTCCCCTCTAAGCTGCCTGTAGGGATGACACCGCCGATCCTTCGCTCCGCTCACAAAATTTATTATTTGTTTCAATTTCAGAGAGATCAGTGCTGGATTACACAGTTGCTGATGGGGGATTTATATTTACATTTACAGCAAGGAAAATGCATGTCCTTTTTTTTTTT
>WBMW01001135.1:2111910-2131930 GCA_013396635.1 Penelope pileata | reverse complement strand
TTTTTTTTTTTTAAATCACTGAGTAACATTTGTCTTGGAAATTACTTTTGCTTGGATGTGCACGTGTAATCAAGGAATTGCAGAAATTCACGTCGCACGGCACCAAGAGGACACATATTTCTTGGGTTGACGCCCCGTTCTGCTACAAGCACAGATTTGTTTACACGGGCTGTACGAGGGCTCACAATCAATTCAGACTGGCACAAAGTTATTCAAAGATGAGTCAGAGAGAAAAATAGTGCCCAATAGATTAAATCAGCCATTGTGAAGCCCAATCTGTTCAAAACCCATTGACACAACTGTCGGAGGAGGCTGCCAAAGTGGCAGATGTTGCTGAAGCCTGCAGAGCACAGCAGCTGGATGGCACGCTAGCTGTTCAGCCACGGAGCAGCAGGAGGAGCACACTCAGCAACCAGGGCAGGGCTGCTGCTGCAGAGCCCTGTGCTGCCAGGGGGCTGCAGGTAACCACAGCTCTCTGAGCAAGCCCCAGGGCAAGCCAGGTGCAAATTCCCATTTGCCAAAAGCACCAACATCGCCTTTGCTGCCAAAACACGTTACATCTATAATGCTTCCTGTTGAAAAATAGTTGTGCTTGAACCAAGCTGAACCAAAACACTGACTTGCAGCTACCTCAGTGAGCATCCTCTACACTAGATGGATGTGATTAAAAAAAAAAAAAAGAAATTGAAGGAAGGCAGCAGTCCCCTTGATTCAAAGCACAGCTTTTCACTACTAGATCTTCAAGTGTTTTGAGTGGGTGGGGGATCCAGTCAGCATTCTTCCCATTTCACAGCCAAAAAAAACAAAAAAAAAGCTAAAGAAATAAAAGAGGGTTTGTCTGACATATTCTACTTCCCTCATGGCACTGGTATGGATGGAGAGAAAAGACTGTGCAATAAGGTTTGTGAAGAGCAGGAACACCCCAGCAGCTGCAGGCAGCACTGCTGCAGGGCTGAGCCATGTGCTACGGGGCACAGCTCAGGGCCCCGGCACCCACCGGGGCACCAGGCACGGGGGGAGTCCAGCCAGCTGGGAGCAGCGGCCAGGCCGGCTCTGGGGAGACCGTAATCTGTGATCTGTGTATCTGTGGAAACAGACTGAGTTGTGCTTAGTCATTTCCAAAAGCAACAGGAGAAATGACCCAGAAACTGGTTGGAAAACATTACTTATATTCATCATTGCTTCCACTAGACGTGGGGGAAAGCGTCACCATAAAAAGATGCATGCCTCCCTCTTTTTCTCCTTCACCTCTTAATGTGAATTTATTTCATATTTCAGGACATTAGCACTGTTTTGCAAAGTTAGAAAACACGCATCAGCAATTCCTCTGCTGTAATCTGGAAGACAGTAAAGAGATCTAGGACTTGCTCACATGGCAAAAAAGTTAATTCAGATGCTAATTCTGTGAATTCAGAAATGAAATCACCTCAACTCAGCCTTTTGTACGAACACTTACTTATAATAAGTCTGAAGTAGGCTTGATCCATGCCCATCAGTCCATGAGCGAGTTAAAATTAAAGCAAACCACTTGGTTCTGATTGAGCCTTCTGCACCAAGAGCAAACGCAGGTCTCAAACACACCAAGAAAATGCGGGGTATCCAACTCGTTTCATTCCAATAGTTTCTCACTTGGTTGTATTTCCAGACAGAAAGACCCAGTAGGGACACAGCTAATCTGAACAGCGTCTTGTGATGATTTATGGTAATTGATATCTAATGGTATCATTTTATACTGGTGCAGTTAGCTCTGAAACTTGAGAGATTTGCAGACTCTTGCAGGGGAGGCTGTCTGCACATGGAGAGCGGCCTTCACGGGGGCCAGGGAGGCCCGAGGTCTCCAGCAAACACTTAGCCACAGTTCTTAAAGTGGATAAACACGTGTCCCTGAGAGACAGCGTGTGGGTAGCCTCTCCTTATTGAAACAGAACGCTGGGGAGAAAGGTTGGGAAAGGAAGAAGGCAGAGCTCTGGCAGGGGGACGTGCACGAGAACACGGGCAGGGGCTGGAGGGGAGCGGTGTGTGCGAGCACGGGGAAGGGGTGAGGAGTGTGGGGCGGACAAACAGACAGACAGCCCTGGCACCCCACACAGAGCAGGGAACACATGAAGCACGGACACAAAGTTAGATTGCCCGCTTCTTACCCTCGGAAGAAGAGAGACGAGCAGATGAGACACCATGGACACAAGGCCCTAACTAACCACGCCATCACCGATACATACCCCATCGCACCTCCAAGTTACCCTGAGATTTTAAGTATCTCCCATTCACTTGATAATTATTTCTCTTCCTTACTCTGCTTCAAAATAGGGCTCAGAAGGCCCAGGAGCCGCTCTCAGTGCTGGCAGCGGGGCTTCCCCATCCCCTTTCCTCCTCGCTTCCCTCTCACCATGCAGAGATCACCTGGGCCCTGCGCAGTGCGCAGCGAGGAGCCCTCCCTGCTCCACCAGCTGTGGACGCGGACAGTTATCCAGAACCCTTCTACCTATATTCCTTTGATTCGTGTGTTAGCATTCACTAGGCAGAAAAACAGGCCAAAAATAGGATTTGCTCTAATGCGGTCTCATCTTCTTGTTTATTTCTTATTGTTTCCTCCCTGTGTAACTATGTAGGTCAAACAGATCAAATTAATTTTGGTGCATCAGCCTGAACACCACTCACACGCAGGTTAAATGGCGCTGACGGGGGCCCTCTAAGCCGGGAGACAGCAGCCTTAGCTCCCTCAGCTTCAGTAAGTTTGACCCATTTATCAAACTCCAGCCTCACAGCCAACATTCTGTAATCTGCTTAGAGCCGCAGACACCTGATCCTGTCAGAGCTGCCCGTGCCCCAGCTGCAGCCCCGCAGAGCTCGGCCACCGGCAGCGAGGGCAGAGCGGGGGACAGCACCGCTGCGGCTGGCACGGCCGGCCTGGAAACCCGGCCTGGAACCCGGCCCTTCCAGCAGAGAGGGGATTTGCAACAAGATTTGGGTAATTTATTCCTACAGGCAATGGATCTCTAAGTGCTTTCTTAAGGCAGCCAAAATTCTGCTGGCAGGAGCGCACAGAAGCTCGGGCATGCCATGTTGGGCTGAGCTGTGCCAGCCTGACATGGGCAGCTCACGCTGCCTGACACCAGCAACCCAAAGCCCCTTCCCTATACACCTTACTTAATAAAATATATATATATATTCCAGGAAACAATAACACAATACTATTTCTTAAGCAAGCATTAATGTTCTTCAACAGAGTTTGAGCCAGACTCTTTCTGAAGACAAAAATCCCTGAGACCTGCAAGGCTGCAAGCCCTTCCCTCCCCATTCACCCTGCCCTCGGCGCAGGCTGCACCCTCGCCGCGTGTCACACTCAACTCAATTCTTTTTCCTCAATGAGCACAGATTTATCTGAATCATGGTGTCATTTGCAGAAAACAAAAGGTGTTATTATGAAATGCATTTTTGGAGGAGAAAGGCTTTTTGTGGTTGAGGGAGAATTTCGTGACCTGATGGCACTCCTCATAGGCAAAATCTCAGTGCACCATTTTTGATCAATTGTAATTTCAAGTCATTTTATCTTATTTATGGGCGACTGTGAAGACACTTGAGCTAGCAAAATAATTCATATTTGTTTGCACAGACAAAAAACAAATTTGAAATGCAGCTTTTTCTAAAACACATTACGGAAAGTGCATTCAAAGTCATTTGTTCTAGAAGACTCACAGCATGAGCTCTCAAGAGCTGCTCTCCTCCCTCTCAAGCCAGAACCTTCTCCAAGGTACGTGTGACTGCCTCGTGCTCCACCCAAAAAGCCCCAGCACGCACACACTGCTGCTGCAAGCCAGGCGGTCTCACCTGCAAGCACTGACTGACTAATGCTGAGGCTCCCACGTGGAGCAAGCCCCTGGCAAAGCTACACCTCAGCCTGAAGGAAGATGAACCCCCACCAGCTGGAACCCAACCTTCTTCTGCGCGTTCAGGGACCATGTAACACACACATCTCAGTGAGGGAGGAATCTCACTTGGGAATTCCAAACTCTTGCTTTGAGCATGGAAACATCCCTGGACAGCAAAGCTAAAGAGCCCTTCTCACTGAGAGACCTTCTGGTGCTCCTTAAGAAAAACACATCCGCTCAATGCAGCACGTCCCAGCGCCCTTCAATAGCCCCCCGGTGCCAGAAGCCATCACCTCACCTGCTCGGATGGTCGATGCTCTGCCACAAGCCACGTCCTCTCCCCAGCGCAGATCCCCTGCAGCCACCTCCCCAGCCACCTCCCTCCCACTTCTCACCTTCCTCGTTTTCTCCCAATTGATCCCAGCTGTGTCCCACGTCCCCAGCCCTCTCCCTGTGCCCCAGCCCCGCTCCCTCCCAGCACGCAGTGCTGCTGCTCTGGGGCACGGCTCCTTCCTTTCCTCCCCCCTTTCCTAAGAGGCCTGGCAGTAACTTTCTGCCACCTTAATGTTCTGCTCCCTGCCAGGTTACACCCAGCTGTAACAGCACACTGCAGCGCGGGCCTCTCCTACCAAGCGTTAATATTTATCACCCAGGTTGCTGTCAGCACATTCACCTGCCTGGCAAAAAGAACTCCTGACACCTGAGGAAAACAAACGTGAGTTGTTGCAGCCCTCTGCTCCTCTGTAGGGATGCCAGGAGCACGTGAAGGTGCCGAGGAAGGTGCACGGCCCACGGGAGGAGGAGAGGAGCTCCCAGCCCTGGCTCACCCTGCCCGTGTGGGAAGGGCCGTGCTGCAGCTCGCGTTATCCAAGTTCACTGCACGGCTCTCACAGATTGTCTCCAGCGATCAGAGGCAATTCACTTAATCTGTTATGCCTCTCAGTCCTCCATCTGCAGCGGGGAGATAATACATCTTTCCTCCAAAGCCTTTGTTTTTTCTGCTTAGATGGTAAATTCTTTACAGCGGGGACTGTCTCATGTACGTTTAAACAACGCTTTGAAGAATGGCTTTGGTTGGGGTCTTTGAGTCTGTGATAAAGCCCCAACCACCCCACCCACACAACACAGCACAAACTGGCACCAAACCAGAATGCTGCCTCTTCTTGTCAGGAGTAAACAGCATCCAGATGCTTTTGCTTACCTTTCTCCTGGTCTGAGAAACTGCTGGAGGATTTATTTTTTTTTCTTATGACTTTAAACAATAAACAAAGGATGGCAACGTTGGGAGCTTTTCTATACACACACATAAAAACACTAAAGCATCTTTTACATTTTAGGTGTTGTGAATTCAATTTTGCCCCAAAATGCTCTTGGGGATTTTGTGTAGTTATTTTAACAGTCCTAATTTTAAATCCATTTAAATGTATTTATGCACCTTTAGACCAGGCTCATTCAGGCATTTACACCACAGTGATGAATTGTATGACAGCAACGTATACACAGAAAGAAATCCTCTCCTTTTGTAGAGCAGACATTGGCACTGATTTATAAATTCAATAGTTGAGTTCATTGGCATGCACAGAGCCAAGGGACCTTTGTTAAACTAGGACATTTGACGATGGCTGTTTGAGGAGATGCACATTGAGAAAGTCTCTCCTATTTTCACATCAGGAAATTAGAAATATTATAATGAATTCCCATTTTTCACATCTTTCATCAAAGCCTTTGAAAAAGGTCAGTATTTAAACGTGTTATTTTAAAATGCCTGCTGCAATTTGCCTTCCCGTGGTAATTACAAGGAAGCACCCCATCGCACAACAGCAAAACAATCCTGGGGGACTCTTCCGAGTCCTGACTGTCAACAGATCTCAGCATCCGAAGGAAAATCTGGTGCATTTCAAAGGCATAATGAGTATGATGGTCACAGTAAACATTATATAAAGTATTTACATTTCATGCTTTCTCCGCACCGAGAGCGCCCTGAAGCCTGAATATGCTGAAATATATATTTTTACATTTTCAAACTGGTCCTCTATGTATTTTTTTAGACAAAACTATCCCCAAACTACTTGCTAGATTTGACCCAAATTTCAAGGAGGTCACACGCCCTCCCCCAGCATTTCTTTGCTGCAGTCACTCCCAGCTGCAAGAGCTCGCTCAGATCCACGCATGAGCCTTTAATCTCTTTATTACTTATTCAGATTCTGTCCCTGCTCCAAGAAATTGGGAGCTGTTACCGTCCTGGGGACGGCCTATGACTGACACTGACCTCACGCAGCGTACAACCAGCCCCCCATCTCCAACACGAGCGTTTCTCAAGCTCAGGGCAGTGCAGGCTGCCCTTGATAGGGACCACAAACACGGTGCCAGCCCCCACCTCCTCCATCCGAGCAAAGGAAGCGTTTTGTCCTTGCTACAAAGGAAAACCCACCTCCAGCTCTTTTTGAAGCATCTCTTCCCACGCCGCTACTTGTCCCTGCTGCTGCGTGTGGGGATAGCAGTGCTGCTCAGTGCCTGCTCAAGCTGCTTGCACAAGTTGGGCTCAGTCCTCCCTTATTGCAGTTGCAGAAAACCTTGCTATCTGATTAATATAAAGCCACAAAACCGCGCTGCCAGTGATTGTAACTAAATGCATTTAACCTTAAAAAGTCACTTTTACAAACAGTAGATTTATCTGCATTTAAATTTTAGCTCTTGTTCAAGGGCTTAAGAACAGGTTCCTCCCCATTATTCAATTTAACAATAATAATAAAAACCTCCATGACAACTATAACAAAAAGACTCTGATAAAGCCTGAAACCTTTTTGATAATGAAACATACAATTTCCGTGTTTGAAGCATCATTCCCCAGAGAACACTAAAAAAAAAAAAAAAGACATAGAAGAACTGACGTTTAAAAACTGTTAATGTAAAGAACTGCGTACGTGAGCAGCCCAAGTGAAAAACAGACTTTCAGAAAAGCTACAGAAAAAATAGTGGGTGGGAGAGACGAGACAACTTAAATGCAGTGCCTCATTAGGACAATTATGGGAGTCAATAAAAACTGGCAAAATTGAAAAAGATTCACTAGGCTGCTCAGTTCAATTTCCATTTAATTCAGAGACAGATAGGTCAACTGCAGCCAGCACTCATCTCATTTGGTTCCCGTGGTGCCGAGGACACAGCAGTATTGGTAACTACCTTTTTTCTCTTGGCATCTGAGCATCCCTTTTGTGGGATTGTGACAGCTATTCACCATCTCATTGCTTTTTTAAATAAGTCTATAATCACACATCTATACTGTAGTTCTAACAACATTAATTAAGAACAGATAAACTGTCATAGAAGAAACAGTAACGTGCATTAATTAAGGTTAGTTCTGCTCTGACTCAATTCAATTCCGAATCTTCCAACTTTTTTCATCAATACCTTTTCACTATAATGCCGGAGGGGAATTCATGCTCTGAGAGGATGTCAACTATCTGAAGAGGATCAAGCACTTGGGATGCCAGAATAACCACCAGAAGCGCCAGATGAACGCACGGGGAACAAATGAGAGGGTGACAAAGCGCGGGCGCATCGCTGGGCCCTGGTGGGAATCCTGCCAGTTGGCCTCAGGAGCTCAATTTATTGCACCCCGTCATTATAATCCTTTACCATGTACGACTTAAATCAAATTTCAATGGCTTTTTGTACTAGTGGGCACTTTTAAATTGGAGAGCACGAGACCTCTGTATTTTAACATGCCTGCCTTGCCTTGTCAAAGCACCAGGATCACCTGAATCAATATTGAACCACTGCTTGTAAACATTTGGTTCTTTCAAGCTCAGACTCTTCACCCTCCTAGAAAAAGTCTTGAGAAATGTCCCATGCATCTTACAGCACATCCACAGCATTGCAATCTTCCTGTAGCTGCCATCACACCTGCACGACCAAGACGAGCAGCGTGCCTTTACAAAAAGGCAGAGTTCCTTTGCAGCTGTCAGCAGGCCCAGCCCCGGCCGCACTCTGCCCACAGCTGGAGCAGAGGCTCCGACCGCGCCGCACCGGGTTCATTGCTGTGAGCACCAGGAGGGAGGGCAAGCAAGCTTTTCCTACCCTTCCTTTTTCTTGTAGCTCTGACAGTAATCTCACCAAGAGCTGAGCATGGGGACAAGCAGCGTCCCTGGAAAAGCCAGCAGGACTGCAGGCCAGGTGGCATGCAGGAGGAGATGGGAATCACAGCTCCATCCTTCCTGGGCTGACACTGAGCAAGCTCACCTGCCAGGCTCAGGAGCCAGGTCAGGTACTGCTTCCTGAAACCAGACGTCATCTCAGCCCAATAGGCTCCACGTGATGCCAGTTCCTAGCAACTAACCAAGCCCTGCAGAGCAAGTCCCAAGCTGAGCAAGGAAAAGCTGAAGCCAAGGCAGTTCCCTGCCCAAGTTAAAATAAATGCAGATTTGCTGCGGGGAGCTGTGTCTGAGGAGCAGCGTTGCTCCCTGCTGCTGCTTGCCGCCCTGGCACAGCCCACAGCTCCACCTGAGCACAGCACACCTGTATATCCATTTCCCCCAGCTTCTAATTTCAAAATTGCTGTAGCTCAGAAGTGTTTTGTTGGGTGCAGTGACAGGCTGTCTGCTCTGACCACGTCCCGTCCCTGCGATTCCCTGCACACAGACACACTCCCTGCGCTCTGAGGCACGCGTGGGTCCTGAGCAGAGGCAACGGGTCCCGTGCCACCTCCTGTCCCCATGTCCCAGCGAAACATCATGGGCTGGGAGAAAATGCTCCCAGGACAGCAGGGGCACAGCATCCCTGTGCTGCCCACCGGTCAGAGCCCCCACACAGTCACGCGTCCCAGAGCTCAGCAAAGAGCTGACTCTGCCAACACAGACTGCAGAAAAAGTGTCACTCAAAGAGCAACGGTGCAGCAAGAAAATGACAGCGAGCACGGGGTGCAGCTCCCTGTAACTCCCGTTTCCACTCCAGAAGACCAAGCACTTGAGAACCACACGTAACGTCGCATGGAGCTCTATGGTAGCAGCCAGTGCAGTGGTTTGGTTCTCACCATGGGCTGGGATAAAGCCAGAACGGGAGGCACTGGGTGCTCCCACTTCCACCCTGCACAGCCCCCGGCTCTCCCCACGCAGCGCAGTCCCCCGTTCCCTGCCCCGGAGCACCCGCCAGCCACGCAGAGGCTGCAGCAGCCCTCCCTGCTCCTCTATTCCATCCATTTCATTCCATATCTGGTGACTCTGATTCGTCTTCATGGAACGCATTCAAAAAACTCCATCAACAAATATGACAAAAACATTCACGAGGAGTACAAACACAATTCAATTGAGAAAGATCGTGTTTTCTCCTAGCTGTGTGTTTAAACTAAACCTCATTATTTTTTGTTATTTTTAATGTGTGCCATATTTATTATAATTTAAGTGACAAGATTTAACATGCTCCATGAAAACAGTAGGGAAGACAAAGAGAACAGTTTGCTCGTTTTGCTAGCTCAATGATACCTTTATAATGGTATAAGAAAAAAACTTCCTTTTATAAACCCAATAGCATCTTATCTCAAATTCACCCTGGAGATTAAGATCAGCTGTCAGACCAATTTTCCAGACTGCTTAGGAGCGGAGAGAGGAACAGCAGAGGGAAGGAAGAGGTAGAAACACACATTTATTGCTAAAAAAAATCATTTTAAAAACTAGCAAAAGGAGAAACAAAGCAATACGTATAAATAAAACATTGCATAGAGATGTATGCAATCATCTGCCGCGTAGAGGTACCACACACCAGCCGCTCTGCCCCCACGGAACAGCTGATGCTTTTGATAAACTCTTACAACTTCTCTTCGTAGCTCAAAGCACGGATGATAGAACTGAGCTGACTGGCTGCTGCGGCATTCCCTTCCTTGCTGGCACACAGCCATGCCCTATTGCCCATCAGCAGAGGCCCAAATCTGCTCGGGAACCACACTGCCACGCCACGGCCCAGGGCTCTGCCCTGCATGTGCGTGTCCATGGGGCTGATAAGGGCTCTGGCAGCCAGGGCACAGCCACTGCGTGCTCAGAGTGCAGGGTTACAGCGCAGACGGACGCTCGGAAACAAATCTGGGCTTTATTTCACGTACTGGCACTTATCACAAACGCAGCAATAGGATGCACATTTTAATAAGCAATTATTATCGCCCTAACAGATGGATTTCTGAAAGAGAGCAGTAGATGCTCTGCTCGTCTCAAGCAGGACATTCTACAGAAGGGTTATCAGCCTCACTTCTCTGTGCTTTTGTGCTCAGAGGTATTTATTTTCTTCTGAAATATAAGAAGATTCTTTCTGAGAAAATAAGCATAACGCTTGGAGGCTTTTTTTAAATAACAACTCGATTCTCCAGCAAAACGCATTTCTCAAATGTGAGAAAAACCACTCAGATGCCTTCCATTGCTTCACGGACTCAAGGCCCTCCAGCTCCCATCTCACAAGGAAAGTCCTGAAACAGGAGGGGGCCGTGCACTGGGTCCAGGCCCCGCTGCCCCCACGGCCCTCAGTGCCACGTGGACCCCACACACGGTCCCAGTGCAGGAGGGAGCCAGGAGCCAGCACCCCAGCCACTTCTCCACTTCCACGCATCTCCCTCAGCTAACCCCGTGACAACAAGCCGCAGCTCCCCAGGGGCTGATGCCATGGTGGTTGCTGGAGGCAGATGGAAAATGAGTTCTGTGTCAGCCTCAAGAATGCCATACAGGACACAGATCTCTTCACCTGTGACATTGTACTACAGGAAATGTCCTCAAGTACCGGAACAGGTACAGAGCTCCTTGTTGAAGCTGTTGGGGAATCAGAGCATGGGAACATCCCTTCCTGATCTGGAAAAGCCTTCACTACAACCATGGCACAACCACCTCCAAAAGACAATTTCCCTCACGTTGCTGATGCTCTGCTGTTCTCTGTGCTGCTTTCAGATGGAAAAACTACATGACGATGAGAAGTCATTTAATTTTTATTGTCAATATCGCTTCTGTGCACTCGAATACTACAGCAAAATTACCTTGTTTAAAAATTACTAAGAACATCTCTCTTGGTTCTGGATTTTATTTATATGAAAACTACAACTTCCAGCCAGATTTGAGTTGACAGTTTCCCTTTCGCTTTGATTTTTTCCTACCACAGTTTATTAAACAGGATTTGGATCCCTACCCCACGGGACCCCATCTCAGTGGGAGCAGCACGGGGAGCAACTGGGCACTCGGGCTTTCCTCCGTAGCTGCAGGGCACCAGCACAACTAAAAGCCATGGTGATGCTGCCTGGGCTCTTACACCCTGTCACTAAACCCAGGACACCAGGAGGGTGGGTTGGCTTCCAGCCACCCGTTAGATCAGCCTCTGTGTTACCCTATCTTGTTCATCCCTTCACTATGCATTTCCCAGAGAAAAAAAACATGTAAGGACAGGAAGCATGCCAGATGTCCCAAAGATCACAGAACTGGGGAACTACCCATTCCCAAAGGGAATAAACACCCAGCAAAGCAAGGCACAGCCTCGGGCCAGCCCCGTTTTGGAACAACCACACCCACCCTCTGCATCGCGTTCTGTCTGTGATCTTCTATTAAGGAGGTCATTTGCTGTTGTTGCTGGAAATAGAATCCTGCTGCAGTTCTTACAACACACATTCTCCTTTTTTGTGGAAGAGAATTTCCTGCTGTCCCATTGGTGTTGGCATACCAAACATGCCAATAGCTAGAGATGAAAATTCTGCAAAACTGAACTCCGCCAGTGTCGCCAAGTGCTCGATACATTTCCAGAGGAATTGCACTCAGTTTGTACTGTGTGCAAAAATACCATGCATATAATTATGAGGCTGAATTTAATAACATTGAAACAAATCTCTGTTCTGATGAATGCATAATTACTGTTATTAAAATATTTATGAAATAATAAATTTATTAGAAAGCCTTCTGCACATGAGCTTGCAGAGTATTGCTCTACACAACATCTAAAATGGCAGAGAAAATAAGATTGCAAGGCACCAAATCCAAGCGTCTCCCTCCCAGATGATGTAGGCACAACAGTTTCCTGAGATTCCTCTCCAGAATTTGAAGATCCTGAATAGAGACAACTTAGATTCTATTACTTTCTTCATTTGCAAATATATCAGTTCTTTCAACAAAGGCTATTTATGGAAGAAAGTGTTCTTGCAGAGTTTGTTCAGTTGTCACTGTTTAAGTCCAGGCAGTCTGGCCTGGAAGTGCACTGCTGGGGGGACACAGAACCCAGCACAGCCACCAGCACTCCCCCAGACCATCAGACATTTAGGCTGCGTCTAAAGCCCAATCAAAGGAGGAGGCCCCCAGGTCCCAGTTGAGTGTTTGGCAATCTTGTGGAGAGATCTCTCATCTCAGAGCATTCACAAAGTCTAGTCTTTGGTACCTAACTTTCAGCAAAGGAAGATCAGGTATCTTGCTTTGGGAGGATTCCTGTTGCACCTGAGGTTCCACTGAAGCCTCACAGTCTGCTGTGGAAGCATAGCCAAGACCAAACCAGGGAAATTTCCAGCTCTATTTCCAGGTATAATCCACCTGTTTGGGACAAAAACGCCTGCTTTGCAGTCAGTGATGTTACGGGCTGGTATCCAATTATTGCTGTTCCAGGAGGACTCCTGAAACCTGGACACAGGGAAGCGTGAAGCTGCCCCATGGGACTGGAGGGATCCACGTCCAGCTGCCATCCCACCACCATCCATCAGCGCTGGACACGCTCTGCAGAGAAAACGCTGGAAAATTGTGTTAAGAGAAGCATGTCTCCATCCCCTGCAAACTTCAGATTTATAGTCCCATTTATTTATTGGCACTCTTCTCAGAAAGGTTAGGATTAGGGCCTTCGTGTATGATAGCAATAAATGGCCGCTATAAATATGCCGTGCGGATGTACAGTCACTGCTACACCGTCGCTTCTCCATCTGAGGGCTGCTCTATGGACAGCACGATGGCCTCTCCCGCTAGCCCCAGGGAGCTCTGTGACACCGCAGCCAGGTCCTTCGTGCCCCCGCGGCAGGCGGTGCTCGCAGCAACGCTGTGGGAGATCTGGCCAAGGGGGTGGAGATGGGGGCTGTCCCGAGCTGCCCAAGGAGATCCTGGATCACAGTCACTATTCAGCGCATATCTGCAGCTTAAGGCTTTGGCTTTGTCAGCAGTTGTTATACCCACAAGCGAAAAGGCAGGAACAGTTGTAAAACAGCAAAAGCAAGATCTAAGGGCATACCTACAGCATGCAGCAGAGCAGAGGGACCACACCAAAGCCAGGCCTGGGCTGTCTTGCTTTTGAACTGGAAGCAGTAAGGCAGTTTTGGCGAGGCTGGGGCAGACCTGAGGCTTCAGAGGACAGGTGCCATGCCCAGCAGTCTCCCCCAAGGGCACCTCCCCCTGCTCCAGCCACATGCTGACCCCGGGGCTCCTCGTACCCGTGGTGGGTTGTGCTCACCTCCCACCCCCTCCCAGGCAGGGCACCCAGCTGAGCACAGCCCACAGCCTGCACTGCTCAGTGCCTGCCGGGTGGTCCTGTGCTACCAGAGCACATCTCACTCACCTTGGCCTGGCACTGGTGCCCACTGTTCCACCCCAGCACCATCCCCAAGCAAGGCATGGAAAATGGGTCACTGGAACTTACGGAATATTTTGAAAAGGTAGATAATATAGATAAATAATGTGTATGTTTATAAATGATATGTGCATGCACATGTATATATCTTTATATATGAAGACGTACATACACAAACGGGTCCATTTAGGTTAATGCAGAACCATCATTAAAATGAGCAGAACTCTTGCAACTTCTACCACTGCTGTAACCTCCAGGATCAGGCTCTCCTTTCACCAAGCCCAGGGCAGTTGGACGTGCCCTGCACACGAGGCCGTATCCGTGCCATACAGCACGGGGCCCGCAGATGGAGGTCTCCCAGGCCTGCTTTCTCTTCCCATCCAGATCAAGGCCAGGCAGCCTGAGTGCCTCCCATGCTCTCAGGCACGCACAATGGTTATCTCTAATGAGGAGCACTTCACGGGGCTTTGGCATGCTCACCAAGTTCATTTAAAAACACTCCAAAGTGCAGCCCTGGCCTGCATTACCGTGTCAGCAAAGAATAGAAGGATATCAGCTTCGCAACGCTCGCATCCCTCCAGCATGCTAATGCCTCCCCGAACATCCCAAATGACACAGCAAAAGCATCACTTATCTCAACAGAACTAAATGGCATTAGAGGGAAGCCGGGCAATGCTGCTGGAGTTGCAGTTGGTCTGGAGATGGAACAGCAGTGGCCAGGCAGTGTTGCTGGACGTGCCTGACCCCCAGAGCAGGCAGATCCGGGTGAAGGTGACTGTCACCCCCAAGCAACACCCTGCACCGGGCACTGTGCCTGATCCCGGCCGTGCCGTCTGTGCAGTGCTCACAGGACAGCCCTGAGACATGGGGACATGAGGAGAGTCTTCAGACCATGCCTGTATCCATTGCTGTCACCTGAAGTCTGTCTTCCCAGAGCAGTACAACCACCTGGTAGACAACCCTGGCTCTGCAGGTGGGAGCGTTCCTCCAGCAAGCCTCAGTCCATGGAAGAGCTTGTGTGTGGTGACCGTGCTGGAGAGGACCACGGCTACCATACCGTAATGGTCCATAATGGGACCACGCTGGACGCTCAGCTCGACTGGCGATGAATCATAACAGCTCTACTGCCCTTAGCAGAAGGGTTTTTAGGACCTTGTGAATCATCAGCAACACAGGAGGCTTTGAGAAATACTTGTTTTTCTTCAGAATTCTCTCTGCCTGGATGCCCATTCCACCACGCTAATGACCTGACTATATTGGATACCATGCTCTCAAACAGCCTTAATTACATGCTTCATATCTTCCAATATTATGATAAAATTCATCATAGCGCTACGTCTGGGACAGCCATCATTGTCACTCATTGAGATTAATCTCAGTATCACCACAAATAGAAGTAACAACATCTGATGTTATGATGCAGAGTATTGTGTTAGATGCTTTTAATGCCTCCGAGCAAAACTCATTTAATGGAATAAAATATAGAATAGAGTACACATAGTTTTACAGTATCAGGATTATGAGATTCAAAACCAGATCAATATTTCTTTCATAAAAAAATAATGCCTTGAAATGATCCCTCCATTTGTCATTCCACAGAGGTCACCTTTTTTTCCATTCCAAATTGGGAATGGCACCTGCTGCCCAGGCTGACCCTGCAGCACCCCACGGGCTGCCCCAGCTCCCTGCTGCCCCCGGCTCACACCAGCACCCTCACCCTTCTGCCTCCTCATCCAGGTGGGTGTCCATCCCCTGGCAGAACCTCTCTGCTTCCAAATTGCTCCTTGCAATCCCTTCTTCTGAAAGTCTACTGAGAGGCACTTGACACTGGATGAAGAGCTGAGATTATTGCTAATACTGAACTTTTCCTTCTCAAGGATATGAATTTTACCTCCAAAAAACAATGTTTCTGAAAAAACATACACCTAATGCCTCCACCTGACCACTACAGATTCCACATGGGAGCGTATGAGTTCTTGGCACAAGAATTTTCCTTTACTTATTTCTTCTGTACAATTCCAAAGATCTCACACCTACTGACTGCAGCCAGTTCTTTAAGCAACCATCCCCTAAAGCTGCGAGGAGCAGCTTGCTTGCACGTGTTAGGTGCATCAGCAGCAACAAGCACAAACACCCAGAGGCTTCAGAAAACTACAGCTTGCTGAAAAAAAAAAAAGAAAAAAAAAAAAAAAAAAAACAAGTTTACTCTTCCCTTTTTTCAGCTTTTTGTGAAATCATTTAAGAACAACCAAAAAAAATGTAGTTTCCCTGACTCTTTTAAAAATTGTATCATCGCTCCATTCACTAAAACCAGCGGTGCCTTACTGAAAGTTAGAAGGAAGTGCAGTAAATTGGTAGTGAGTTCAGAATAGATCATTAGCACCTAGGGACAAACATCACTGAGGCACGCTGGGTTTCTCCCCAGCCACCAGCAACAACCCAGGACCCCCCTGGTGGGTACACACCACAAGAACCTAAACCTGCCACGGGATCCCTCCCCCCCAGCCCAGCAGGGGGGTCCCCCCGGCCCTGTACATCCCTGTACACACCGCACTGGCGAGCAGCAGCATGGGCACAGCCCGGCCATGCAGGCGGCTCCGGGGCTTCGGCAGCATCCCGGCTGGGACACCCTTGGGCAAGGCACAGTCTCTTCTGAGAGAGGAGCCACATCCAGCTCAGATCTGCACCCGTAGGCCGTACTCCTTTCCAAATCATCAGGTCTCTTCTGGTCTTGTTGTACCCACAGCAGAAGGCAGGCTCTGCAACTTGCATCTTTCTCATTAGGCACCAAGGTAACTGCAGAAGGACGTACAGTAGAGCACCCAGGGGATGTCAGAGTTCCATTGAACACCTCCAATCCAGTCGTACACCTGTATCCCACTCTTTCTCTAAACAGTTCCCCAAAGGAGCTCTGTAATGCACCCTTATGGGCCACAGGAACCATCATCAGCATAAGGAGAAAGGTATTCAGACCAACAACCTCTGCTGATTGACATCCACTGAGGACAGAAACCTGGAGCAGTAATTAGTTCATTACTAAGGCTTGTAATGAGAACTCTGCAGTTCTAAGAGAGCCCAAAAATGAGTTTTCCAGTATAAAAAAAGAAATCTGTGTGCTGATATTCTCCATACTGCATGGTTTTACTCACAGAAGATACAAAACATTTGGCATTTTTTTCAGCATAGTTATTGAATTTCATGGAGTTGAATTCATAAGGAGAACAATGACCCTGAAGTAACAATAGTCTTCTACAACACAAACCCAGCAGCCTTACAACACATTGTCTTGAAATCCCCAATGCACTGAGAAATAGTTTGTCTTATTTTTAGAGCAGATATTTAATTTACAATCTGCATACTATTTAGTGGCATGCTCTCACAGAATTGTTTCTGTGAAGTCACCACGCTTGACATGCTTCTGTACTTCGGCATTTCTGCCTCCATGCTGCATTGCCCTCCTGTTGCACCCACGCTGCACTGTGTCACCCCCTCAGCACGCAGCCCTCTTCCCAAAGTGTGCAGCCTAAATATTTCCAAACAATATCCTGCACCGTCCTAGAAAAGCCTACGAAAAAGCATCACCTTCCCCATGGAAAGGGAAATGCAGCTTCTCGCACACACACCCATGGGTCTTACGGCAGCAGGAGGAACGTGCTGGGTTCCCAGCCCGCAGCTGCAGCACCCAGCCCCGCTGCCCAGCGCTGGGAGCATCACTGCCTGCCTGCCCGGGCACAGCAGCACGCTCACCGTGCTTCTGAGAGGAGGAAATGAAGTGAGGTGCACCCAGCCAGAGGCACCCCCAGCTCCATCCCCTCTGCAGCGAGCTGCTGCCAGACCCACCAGGATGCTCCCGGCAGGGCCCGGCTGGCTCGGGGCACACAGCTGGGATGCTCCCGACCACCCGGGCTGGAGCAACTCATTTAAGGCCCACACAAAGCTGATGGGAAAACCAGACCTTGGACTCCAGTTTAAAGTCTTCCTCCCTCCTCTAAATCCTGTGCTTGGTTGCATCTCTCACTGACTGTAATCCTGGAAGAGAAATCCCCACGCACTCGGCCTCTGGAGGCACACTGCCCTCACAGGCAGCTCCTGTGCCCACCACCACGCCATGTGCACACCCCTGCAGGCAGGGACTGCTCCATCACACAGCCATGGCTGGGGACCAGCATCCCTCAGCCGGGCTCAGCCCAGCCCCAGGCAGCCCCAGCTGCTCTCACTGCGGTGCCATCAGCTCCCAGAGATGCAGGCGGGGGAGGGACTCGTCCTTTGATCATACAGGAAAAGGCCCACACTACTGCAGATCCTTTGCATCCCCGTTTAGTGAAGAAGAGCTTCCTCAAAGCATCCAACAGTCATGGTACAGATGAATTTGAGCCAGAGGACCTCAGGATGGCTTTCCCCTGCTGCCACACCTGTTGGCATTGGCTGGAGGTGCTCCATCGGGAGCAGACAGGTGAGCTGCACGCATGGTTGCCGTAATTCCATATGCAGAGAGCAGAAGGAATCGCCCAAGTCCTCCCCTTCCTGCAGAGAAAGCCCATCCGCATCAGTAGCTGCCCTAGGAAACCCTGCTGTGCTCTGCGTGGGTTATATCTATTTCTTTTCCCAAGCATTAAGGTACAGCATGAGTACTTCAGTTCTCTTCCAAAATACTGCCAGCGGAATGCAAACACCAGTGAGTAAGA
Source organism: Penelope pileata (assembly GCA_013396635.1). Classification (NCBI taxonomy): domain Eukaryota; kingdom Metazoa; phylum Chordata; class Aves; order Galliformes; family Cracidae; genus Penelope; species Penelope pileata. Next base: position 2,113,824 of record WBMW01001135.1, on the reverse strand, counting down.
TCTCTTTGCAGAGGCCTCCACAGATACAGAAAGCATTCACCCACAAGATGTCAGGGAGAAGCCAGTCTGTGCTCAGCATAAAGGCTCGGGAGCCCTCCAGCCCCCTCACCGCAGGCAGTGGAACCCACAGGGACCCCAGAGCCACGCTGGGGCACAAGCTGATGCCTTTGGGCAAGTGTTGAGGTTAACAAGTTTGCTGGTGTTCTTCCCAGCACCGATTGCTTCTCACTCCCCACACAACTGCACTCCACTGCCTAACAGGTCCGCTCCCCTCCTGCCTCAAAATATGATTTCTCTCTGGCTGGGACAGGCTCTGAACTGCGCTTTGAAGGAAGAGAGGAACAGTTCCAGTGCGTGAAAAATGTGCTTAAGGCAGGCAGAACCAATCTGCAGATACATATTCAGCGACATCTCTCAGTACGTACCAGTTCCTGCTTTCTGGATGATTTGGATAAGAAGCAATTGGGAGCAGATGCTTAGTCACAATATGTTAAAATGTTTAGAGATATATAAATACCGCTGCGTGCAGGAACTGCTCAAACGTCTCCTTTTCTACCAACTCCCTTATGTAACATCACCACCACGGAAGGTCTCGCAGGTATTGTGGCATTACAGGAAGGCTCGGGGTGCCCGGGCTCTCCCTTCTGCCTGGGATCTCAGCCCAGGATCTGCCCTGGGATGCGGTTCGGTGCGGACCCGCTGCCCGCCCGCCGCTGCCGGAGCACGCAGCCCTCCCCCGGCACAACTTCGGGCCCCCGGCTCGGGGGGAGCGCGGCCCCGCAGCCCGCGAAGGGCCCTTTGCAATGCGAGAAGTGCGGAGCGAGAGGAGCGCGGCTGCCTCCTACGAGCATCTCCGTCCCGAGCCCCGCGCACCGCCGAGCCCCGAGGCGGAACGAAGCGCATCGCAATCTGCCGGGAGGGGGAGGAGAGCAGGGAAAACACGACCAGATCCTTCGTGTTCTCCGGGGAGAACGGACAGGACCGAGCTCGGAGGGGCTCTCGCGGGTTGGAAGCACGGAGCGGCGGCGGCTGCTGACACCAGATGGGCTCTGCCACGAGAGCCTCCCCAAGTTCCCAGCTGAGAAAAGCGAGGGATCTCTCCGCCCGCTGCAGAATAAAAAATAAAATAAAAATAATCCCACCAGCACCTTCCGCATGCGAAGGCGGAGGATAGGAAGCGAGAAACTCCGCCGCTCCCGACGCATCTGGTGGCGGTTCCGCCGCCCTCCCCGCGCTGCGCAGCGGCCGGAGCCGAGCGCTGCCCCGGGGGGAAAAGAGGGGCAAAGCCCCCCCGGCCCGGCCGTGCCTCCGCGGAGCCGTGTTCCTCTTTAATGCAAACCCATTCCAATCATCGCTTTTTTTTCCTCCCCTATCTCCTTTCCCTTCACGGATTGCTTCTCGCAAATGGGGCGATAAATCCAGAAAGTGCCATGCACCGTGGAGAAGGGAGACGGGGGAGGATGCTCAAATAGAGCGGGCGGCTGGGAGGGAAACGAGAGGCTCCGGAGGGAAAACAAACGAAGCACCCGAGGGGGCACGGGCAGAGCTCGCCCCCGCCGCACGGCTCGGTTCCGTACGGCTCAGCACGGCTCNGCCGTTCTCCTTCTTGATGTCCCCGCAGGGCACGCCCAGGGGGCCCTTGGCGTGGACGGGGAAGAGCCCCCCCAGCGTGATGTCCCCCTCCAGGCGGATGGAGTGCGGCGCGTACATCTCCTGCCCCAGGGCCGCCTCGGAGAGCAGGAACTCCAGCAGGCAGCAGGGCAACTTCACCAGAGTCAGCAGCCGCAGCAGCCTGCCCAGGCGGAGCATGGTGCTGCCGGTACCCCCTGGGCGCTGCCCCGCGCCCCCGCCCGCGCTGCCCCGCGCCTTCATCCGCCCGCGGGGCCGGCCCGGCCCGGGTGGGGGTTCGGGGCG
>WBMW01001135.1:2047627-2110012 GCA_013396635.1 Penelope pileata | reverse complement strand
TGCGCAGGATGCGGCCGAGCCGCGGCCGGGGATGGAGCTCAGCGGTTCGGCCCCGGGAGGGCTACAGGTGGAGGAGCGCAGCCCGGCGGTGCTGGGGATGGATGGGCAGAGCCGGGGGTGTGCAGAGTCAGGACTGGATGGGCAGAACCAGGGATGTGCAGAACCAGGGATGTGCAGAGCCGGGCAGAGCCGGAGGGCCGCCCCCAACCCCACCGGAGCCGCCCCCTCCTTCTGCCTCGGAGCGCCGTTCCGGGCGGCCGTTCCCATCACAGCGGCGAGCCCGGCTCTGCCGTTGGAACACATCCTCCTTCCCGCTAAGGTGAATACCAGTGGAGCCAGTGAGGAGAAGGAGGAGTTTGGATGTAACCCCATTCTCCCAAAACCGAAGTAGTGCAGATGATCTCATGCTATTTTAGGAGCTCCGGACCCATTTTGGTCCAGTGCATAGAGATCTCGAGGATGCTGCAACATCTGGTTTTGTTCCATTCAGCCCCAAACTGTAACAGCCAAGGAGACAACACCTGTTGCTGTTCCCTGCTGACCGGCAAATCCGTGCCCTGTCCCCTTCCCTGTTCAAGAATAATGCAAAACACAGTTCTGACACCTGGTTCCTGCCACGCCAAGCACAGCCTTCCATTCGTTCTGCACAAACACAGGCTCATGCAGAGCTGCTGATCATCACCCAGCCCCTGGCACACGCGGGACCGCAGCACCCCGTGCAGCCGCTGGGACTGCTCCAGCCGCAGCCCTGCGTTCCTCCAGCAGACAGCTGCGGTGGCTGCCTGCCTGCCAGCACGTTGTCCTGCAGGGCAGCCACAGCCACACGGCTCTGATGGTTGCTACCTGTTGAGGCCCAGCCAGATGCTGTCCTGCACACAGGAACGCTGCAGCACGGCTGCACTGGCAGGCACCAGTGGGTGGCTTTGCAAGTCAGGTCTTGACTTGAGACGAAGCAGGCTGGGGCTTGGCAAGAATCTTCCAATAATCAGTATGGCATTTTAACACCTTAAAATCTCCATGTTTTGTTTTTAAATTATGTCCTCACACTTTTCAGCTTGTTTTCTTTTCCCCTGAACTGCTGTTCTCCGTGTCTGTTTGTATTTGTCAGTTAGTGAAACCAAGCCATCCAAAGCAGCGCTCTTCAGTCCCACCCCGGCCCGAGGAGGGATGTGCATGGCCCTTGTTGTAATAATACAACAAGGATGAACAATAAAAGCAGCTGGAGTTCTCCGCTAGAAATTATAATTTGGGGGCTTGGGACCAACATATAGTTTTTCCACGGGCTGAAAAACCTCATTAGAGACTATTTCCTAGTAATTCCAGCCCTTTTGTTGATCACCCGGTGCCATCGGTGCCCACATGCGGCTCAGCCCCATGCATCAGCTCAGCTGTTGCACGGTGTCCATGGTTCCTCCCGAACCATTCCTCGATAGCGCCAGCTCCAGCCCCTTTTACACCTGAACATCTGTGGTCGAGTGTAAGCTCTTCAGTGCTTATTTACCTCTTGCCCACTCATAGCTCCTCATTGAGAATCTTAGCTGTGCTTATTATTACTAAAAATTCTGACTCTAGTGGTTGTAGAGGAGAGTTTGCAAGTACGACTCAAGCTTGCCTTAAGTGCTCAAGCTTCAGAAATGATATAAATTATCTTTTCTAATAAATCTCACTGTGTTGCAGGATACTACTTTATGAATTTAAAAGCTTTTTAAGGCTTTTTTTTTTTTGTTTTTTTTTTGGAAATTTTGTGCCTTGTTTTGCAGGAACTACCTCATGATTTTGAAAGCTTTCTCTTTTTTTCCTTTCTTTTCCCTTTGAGCAAATCCACAGTTACATTCAACATGTTTATCCTCTCAAAATTACAGAAAACCCATCTGCTGTCTACTTCATGCTCCCTTTCATCACACCCTGGTTACCTAAAAAATTCATCTGTGTATTCCACAGCAGATTCCCTGAGGGAACATCAAAAAATGACACACTCGANAACCGAAGTAGTGCAGATGATCTCATGCTATTTTAGGAGCTCCGGACCCATTTTGGTCCAGTGCATAGAGATCTCGAGGATGCTGCAACATCTGGTTTTGTTCCATTCAGCCCCAAACTGTAACAGCCAAGGAGACAACACCTGTTGCTGTTCCCTGCTGACCGGCAAATCCGTGCCCTGTCCCCTTCCCTGTTCAAGAATAATGCAAAACACAGTTCTGACACCTGGTTCCTGCCACGCCAAGCACAGCCTTCCATTCGTTCTGCACAAACACAGGCTCATGCAGAGCTGCTGATCATCACCCAGCCCCTGGCACACGCGGGACCGCAGCACCCCGTGCAGCCGCTGGGACTGCTCCAGCCGCAGCCCTGCGTTCCTCCAGCAGACAGCTGCGGTGGCTGCCTGCCTGCCAGCACGTTGTCCTGCAGGGCAGCCACAGCCACACGGCTCTGATGGTTGCTACCTGTTGAGGCCCAGCCAGATGCTGTCCTGCACACAGGAACGCTGCAGCACGGCTGCACTGGCAGGCACCAGTGGGTGGCTTTGCAAGTCAGGTCTTGACTTGAGACGAAGCAGGCTGGGGCTTGGCAAGAATCTTCCAATAATCAGTATGGCATTTTAACACCTTAAAATCTCCATGTTTTGTTTTTAAATTATGTCCTCACACTTTTCAGCTTGTTTTCTTTTCCCCTGAACTGCTGTTCTCCGTGTCTGTTTGTATTTGTCAGTTAGTGAAACCAAGCCATCCAAAGCAGCGCTCTTCAGTCCCACCCCGGCCCGAGGAGGGATGTGCATGGCCCTTGTTGTAATAATACAACAAGGATGAACAATAAAAGCAGCTGGAGTTCTCCGCTAGAAATTATAATTTGGGGGCTTGGGACCAACATATAGTTTTTCCACGGGCTGAAAAACCTCATTAGAGACTATTTCCTAGTAATTCCAGCCCTTTTGTTGATCACCCGGTGCCATCGGTGCCCACATGCGGCTCAGCCCCATGCATCAGCTCAGCTGTTGCACGGTGTCCATGGTTCCTCCCGAACCATTCCTCGATAGCGCCAGCTCCAGCCCCTTTTACACCTGAACATCTGTGGTCGAGTGTAAGCTCTTCAGTGCTTATTTACCTCTTGCCCACTCATAGCTCCTCATTGAGAATCTTAGCTGTGCTTATTATTACTAAAAATTCTGACTCTAGTGGTTGTAGAGGAGAGTTTGCAAGTACGACTCAAGCTTGCCTTAAGTGCTCAAGCTTCAGAAATGATATAAATTATCTTTTCTAATAAATCTCACTGTGTTGCAGGATACTACTTTATGAATTTAAAAGCTTTTTAAGGCTTTTTTTTTTCTGTTTTCTTTTTGGCAAATCTGTGCCTTGTTTTGCAGGAAGCTACCTCATGATTTTGAAAGCTTTCTCTTTTTTTCCTTTCTTTTCCCTTTGAGCAAATCCACAGTTACATTCAACATGTTTATCCTCTCAAAATTACAGAAAACCCATCTGCTGTCTACTTCATGCTCCCTTTCATCACACCCTGGTTACCTAAAAAATTCATCTGTGTATTCCACAGCAGATTCCCTGAGGGAACATCAAAAAATGACACACTCGATCAAGGTAGGTCTGGGGTCTGTCCTGGCCAGTATCTTGTCCTGGAATAGCAGCAGATGCTCCAGAAGAAAAGGCAGGAGCTCTGCAGCATGCAGATGTCTTTAATCTGCTCCTACCATGAGTCTCATCCTGATCTCTCACATATAGAAATTGGTTTAAGCCATGAAGCATGAAAAATCATTCTAATTACATTACAAAGATTGATATAGTTAATCGTTACTCTGGATGTTCTTGATATCCATGAAAGTGCCCGGTCCCTCTTCACTTGACTTCGATGGCGGCTGGTGGTAACAGGTACCACAGTTGCATTGGACATTGCCTGGAAAGCCCCTGTTTTTATCAGTTTTTGATTTCCTGCTTTTTAAATTTAACTTTTAAAATAGTTAGTGATCACCCCTTATTGTACTTGATCTCCTTCCAGTGCGTGCAGTTGGCTACCTGCATTTGTTCTGGTGCTCCCAGAGAAGATATACAATAACCTGTGCATGTTACTGCCGTGCTTTCCTTTGAAGATTTTCAGTTGGTTTGGATTATTGAATACCTGGAGGTGAGACAACACTGGCTAAATGCCACCCTAAGCACATCACACACTTATCGTAACATATCACAACGCATCTGTGCTTCTGAACCTGCACTGCATGGCAGCTCCCATCCCATTGGATCTAAAAAACTCCTCCTCACCTACAACCCACCAGAACAGCTCTGCTCTGCACGGATTCAGCCCGTGGTTCCAAGGCATAAATTAGATTACGTCCACTCCAGACTGAACTCCCCCCCTCTTAACGCTGTCAGTGAGAATTTAGAGTTATAACATACTAAATCATGTTGCAGCTGTATCCCTAATCTGAAATGACTCCCAGAAAGCAATGTTATTGCAGTAAGGCAGCAGAATGACAACATTTTATGTATTTAATGGGAATATTGATAGAAGCATATTTTTATTTTTCTTCTGGTGGGAAAGTCATTTCAATGTTACACTTTGTATTTCACCTCATAATTAGTCATTCTTGTACTAAATCAAATTCCCAGCAAAAGCCACTTGCTAAGTTCCCAGAGAGCGGCGAGTGCTTTCTTTAGCTGTCCTAATTCAGTGCTGGAGCATTGTGCTCACACCAGAGCAGGGTGCAGACCTGATGCGAGAGGAATGAAGCTATTCTATTTTTCTCCCTCAAAGAAATAGGGGAGGGGAGGGCTGCGGGCTGTCTCAGAGCACGCGAGCGGTGCTCTCCCTCCGGGCGGTGCCGAGCCCACCCATGCCCACACTGCTCCTTTTTGCAGCACTGGGGATGCCCTCCGCCTCCCACAGGGAAGATTTGCTTCACAAAAAAAAAAAAAGAAGAAGACAAAATGAAACAAAACTTCATAAGAACAGCAACAAAAATCCTAGCCTGATCTTTTTAGCAAGAGAATTTGTTTGGAAGTAAACAGTTAGTGGTTAAGCACATCCAAAAGCATATTCAAAAATATTTTTTAACTTGTCTGTCAAATATGATCATGGATTCAGCCAAGTTGGTACTGGATAAGCAAAGACATTGCCAGAAAGAAATCAGCATCATAGCTGGCATCCTTCAGGGGAGCGACACAATTTCCATCGCGGGAGGATCTGACCCGCATCTACTTTCAAAGACGCTGTATAATTAAACATTGCTTTTCTGTGGGCAACTGGCAGGGTGAACACAAAACCGTGTTACAACAGACCAATGGAAGCAAAACAAAGAGCTGTGGAATAGCAGAAAAGAGAAATAAGACAGTATTTCAGATGTTGGTAATGTAGCACGCTGCTGCCGTGCACAGTTGGAGGTCATTTTGAACAACTGTAATGGACATGGTACAAGCAATTAATTTGTTGGGTGAAGTCGGTGTTGGGACAGCAGCCAGAGTGCCTGCTTATCTGGCATTCAGAAAATAATGAATTTTTGGAGCAGAGGCTAGTGAAGAACTCTGATCCTTAACTCAGTGTTTTACCATAGCTGTTTACAAAGAGAAAGTGTCGGTGTGGTGCTGGCTGCCGGGGAGGAGGGGGGAGCTGATTCTCTTCAAGGATGTAGCAGCCCGGATCTCTTGCTGGATCTGACTTTACATAAGATGCAATTTGTTTATATATTTATATTGTCACTATAAGCTGTTAGATTAAAATGTTGAATTTTTATGTATTAAATATGAATCTGATTACATAATTATTATGTATAATTAAGTTTGAAAATGTAAGTGTTGGGGATTGTTCTCACTCCCATGCAACAGCACGCGATCGATACTTTGTGCTGAAACATGGAGTGTCTGGGCCTGGCCCCGTGTGGCATCGTGCTGTTGTGATCCCCAGCAGTGTGGCTCTGCGGCCCGCTCTGGAGAGAACATCTACCTGTTTGTGGTGCTTAAAAAGGCCCACACATTGACACATGCGCGGTTATTTTCCACTTCCAATCTTCCCCAGGTCCTGCCTCCTCTGCACGCACCTTCAATGCCTGAAGAGGGAAAGTCTCAGGGGGAGCAGGAGCCCCGGGCCTGGGGCTGAGGCCAATCTTCTCCGTGTGGAAGCAGGCCCGAGCTGCTGGCGGAGCAGCGGGGCACTGTGGTGCCGGCAGGTGCCGTGGCCGAGCAGGCGCCTGGCACAGTGCAAGGGTCACGGGGCCCTGTGCCCGAGCCATGGGGTGCCACCAGGGTTGCCAAATCCCTGTTTGTTAGGGTTTTCAAACCACAGCTGTCTTTGTCAGGAAGACAGTTTCAGAAATAACCAAAACTGAAATCAAAATTTATCTAAATACCAGCATGCACTCAGTCTTGGAGCCAAACTTCTTACATTTCGGAAAAGAAGTGTTATGAAATGAGCCCATCAATGTAGCACATTTAGCAAATTGAGTTGCAGTGCAAGGGCTGGATACTACCTTCCACACCGCCACGACTACAATTAATGACATTTTAAAATTAACACATTTTTGTCCTACTTCCCTGTCAGTGTTTCAGACTTTCTAGGGCAGATCCCCTGTTTAACTGCAACTCATGGTGGTCAGAGGCTTCCTCTGAGCCAACAAGCCCCAGCAGAGCAGGTGCCAGGCCAGCCTGAGGCTGCCGCCTGCCTCATCCCCAACACTCAGAACTTGGTTGGTGCAGGAAAGGCCCTGGTCCCTCAGGAAGGCCCTGGTCCCTCAGGAAGGCCAGGTCTCCTCTCCTTCAGGAGGTGGTGGGGAACAAAAGCCATTGCTCCTCCCAAAGAGGGGCTTGGGGTCAGTTCTGGGCAGGTCCCATGCCCCAGCTGGGCACTCCATGTTCCCCCCAGCCACGTAGGAAACACATCCCCTCAAAGTGCCATCAATACTTGTCCCATCGCTCTGAAAGCCATCCAGGCATTTGAAAAGAATGAATCAATCAATTATGCAGGAGACACTTTAAAACTGTTCCTCTGAGATGGCACATATTTCAAAGAGGCAGCTCTATTAGATGGGCACTTCAGCCAAATCATTAAAATCCCTGCAATCCACAGAGAACAATAACTTTTTCTTTTCAAACGCTCACTCTTATCTCGGTTTCTGATTTACTAAGAATATTCTGATTCACTTAATTCTTGAACCATCTCCTGCAATGCTGTAGGAGTTTGAAGTAGTGAAATGAGGGGGCTTTCTCTACCTGGCCAGGGCTTGGTGGCCAGGTGACCCAGGATGGCTCTGGGGAAGCAGACATCCTCCCATCTGCTCCCGTTTCAGTGTTTCCCTTAGAAAGCCCCAACACCTGCCTAAAAAGAAACACTCAGGCTGCAAAATCAAGAGCCGGAGTCATGATTGCTTCTTCCGCCCACCCTGCACATGCTGTGATGCCATCCTTAACTGAATGACGAAACACTCCTTGATTTTCTGCCGAGCCCCCACTCAGCAGTTCTCCCTCCACCAGCAACACTCAGTGCCCAGCCCCGCTGCTCCCTGCTCATGGAGGCAGAATTCACACCTTTATCTTGGGGTTTTCTACCTTCATCATCTCTGTGGTGTCTGAGCGCTTCACAAACAGTAATTTATTATCACAGGATAAGTGGTATTATTACCTCTGTTTACAGAGGGGCTACTGGTCATCAGGCTCATAGGAATTAAGATAAAAACACCGTTATGTGAGGCACCGAACTTGAGTTGGCTTTCCTAAAAACTTGCTTTCCATAATCTTACTCTGAAGAACCAAAGGCTTTCCTCCGTGCCAGGACCCCTGCCCCATTTCACAGCTCGCTGACCTCTGTGTGTGATTTGTCACTGCTGCCCAGAAATCCATTGCACTTTTTGGAGCAGGGTATGCATAGCTGAACATAGATTACATCATGGTTGACTTCACCTGTGTAAAAGTAGGGCCAGGAACTGCTTCCAGAGGTTTAAGAGACTGCCAGATAGTTCACATCAGAATTAAAACTCGTGTTCAAAGCCATAATCAAAAATAATATTTTCCCTGTCATACCTTCCTGGCTTTAAGGTTACACCATTTTTGGTATTTACTTATTTTTATTTAAATAAAGAGAGTTGTCTTTCCGCGTAACAGAAAGTCGTATGTGTAGTTTAATGAATTTTCTGTTTGCTGATGATGTTTTTTTTTTTTTTAATGGAGTTACAGAAAACTCAATTTCATAAACAGAAGCACCATATCCCCAGGGGCTGCTAAACAGCTTCACCTCTGTTAGCAGCTCGGACTGCGGCTAGCAGCAAGCTGCTAAATCACCAGTTGCTATTAGCTAATTCTACACACCGAGCCATCTCGGTCGCACCCCATGGAGCAAGGTGCCACGATACCAAACACCATCACAGCTGGCACTCAGCTTAATTAGTTCTGACAAGTCTTGATAATGAATCATTGAGGATATGAGTTAAGCGTAAAGAAAATAGCAAGAATCTTATGTAATGCTCAGTACTCTGCTGGCTGTAGAAATTGAGTCGTGAGATTGTTTTGGAACATTTTATGACAGAAATCACGAGTGTTCTTTGCAAATTGGAAATTATTTTTAAGATCTCTTGGCTGTGTACTTTTTATAGGAATGCAGATGTTTTCCCCACCTATTTTGTTTATGGCCTTAGTGTTTCTCCCCATCCATTTTGGCACTTAGGAAGCTGTGCTCTGTGTCCACCTGGCTCCTCAGCATGGTGCCCGCAGGCTGCCAGGGCTGCTCTGCCTTTGGGGCTCATGTGGGGGGAAGACTCTCCTGCGGCAGGAATTGGGTCTGGGATCTTGGAGTTCAGTGCTGGCTGAGGGTCCCTGCCTTGTTGCCCAAACCTCCTTCCCGACTCGCCCCTCCTCTCCTGGCTCCTCGTGCTTGATGGCCACAGCCGTATGAAAGCACTTTTAAACAAAATCAGGATGTGCTTCGTGCTGTGCTCATCATCGATCCCCAAATATTGAGATTTCCATGTCCTAAGTGACAACCTAGCGATTTCCAGGTACTCCTTCTTCAAGATTTACTGCATTTTCCACAGGCAAAAAATATTTTACAGTGTCTCCATCACCTATGAGCTAATCCAATATTTTTTTTTTCCTAGGATTCTTTGTTACTATAATTATTGAAATGAGATTTTTCAAATCTTATTTAGGGACTGGGAAAATTTAGGTGCTCAATTTCCTCTCCCAGGAAATCCTGAGCTAATAAAAGCTTTCTAGGAAGATTGGTGGAGCTAAATTGGCGTAGAAAGGAACCCAAAACAACTGGAAGCAACTGCAGAACAAACCAAAATTCTCATTACTAAAAACCCATTGGCCAGGAGCAGCAGCACACATACGGCTAAATTAATGAGATCAGAACGGTGTGGCTCCAGGCGATGTGCTCAGAGGTGCTGGGCTTGGGTGTGAAAGTAGGTGAGCGCTTCCAGATCTAGCACTGATGAGAACTGCCAGGCAGACCAACAGGCTCGAACCTGATCCACTTCCACTGAGGTCGATGAAAACTCATTAATTTAAAAGATCAGACCATTAATTTGAAAGCTCTTGACAGAGCAGCAAGAGCAGGTCTGAGGACTGAAATAACACAAAGGCAGAGGACATCCTTGCAGTCTCATAATATGAATCCTGTAGCTGAGTACAAGCAGAACAAGGTTAAGTCCCTCGAAGTGGGTGTGCCACGAGTGATACAGAAAGCGCTTGTGTGCGTATCAATACTTTACATCTAAGAGAAAATGGATTTTATCTTCAATTAGTTCAGACCAATGGTTTTGCTGCTATTGGGCAGCCAACCCGCCCTGTGATGGAGAGAGGTCTGGCTCAGATCGCCGTGTCAGGGCACTGCTCCTGCCAAGGTCCAGCCTCGGGCATGCCCCTGGCTCACCCTGAGGGGCAGCTATTGCTAACCAGAAATCTGCTGGAGACAGATTTGCAAACAGTTAGAAAAAGGCTCTAGCTTTCAATACACAGTGGGCAGCCTCGTTCTTGTCTACTTGTAGCTGTCATTTTTCCATTTGCTGGCAATTCAAATTTTTTATATGTTTCAAGTTAACCAAAGCACTTCTTCTGATCCAAATCAGAAATTAGTAAATGTATATTTTAAGTATTTCTACTTTTTACAATAAAATAGAAGGAAGTGCTCTTATCTCTTGAAATTCTTAGAAAGAGAGATGTCAACATGTAGACGTTCCATGTGCAAACTGCACTGCAGAGGCTGGGCATCCCCTACCATGAGAGCTGTCTGTAAGGACAGTGAGCACACAGGACTGGGTCTGCAGAGCAAAGACCCCAGCTGAGGACCCACTGCCCAGCTGTCTCTGCCTCGGGGTGGCTTTGGGCCGTCCCTGCTCTGGGATGGGTGCTGCTGGAGTGTGTTAGGGGGGCTTTCAAACAAAAAAAACACCAAGTATTATTTTATTGTGGTGTGCACAGCCAAGAACCAAATCTGATGCAGATATTGGATCAAACCTTGTACTCTGTGGCAATCTAATTTTATCCTGACATGTTGATTGCTTTCTCTTCATCTGCAGTTGCTGTCCCAAAGGGTGCTAAGTGAGAGAAGCTGTATTTTCTTTCCTTAAGAAGATGACAGAAAATAAATTCAGAAGAACACCCAAGAACAACGTGTGTTTTGTTATTCAGAAGGCAGCTTCATGAAGGGGAAAATTTGAAGTCGAGTTTTTTGAGGGCCTCCACACAAATGGTGGTACAAAATGCAATGGGGTTTCATATTACCGTTTTGAATTCTTCAGGTGAGGAATTCTTCCAGATGTACGCACAACACCGTTCGGAAGGGAGGCTGAGCTGGGATGCTGGGTATGACTAAGCACCTGTTTTAAACAGCTATTTAAACAAGGGCTTGCCAAAACTAAGGTATTTTCACAAACTGCCATATGTGTGAAATTAGGAACATAAAGCTAAGCAATCCCAGCAAGGAACACAGCATCAGACCCCACTAACAGAAGTAGCAGAACCCTTGTGAGTGTGTTGTCCCCGAAACAAAGGCAGGAACAGTCAGTCCAAGAGGCAACCAGATACCTCGGGAGAACTCATCTGTGTTGAAAAGCACATCTCTTGCTTGGAGATTTGGGGTGTTTCACCAGGAAATGTCTGCTGTTAAATCCTTTTCCCCTGTTCAATTCTATGAGAAACACATTGTGTGGAGCTTCGGCTGCGCAGGCTGGGCAGGAGTGGGGAGCTCCCTCTCAGGTCTCCCCATGTACCTAACCTGTAGGTCACAGATCCTATTCAGTAAATACTTAGTCAGACTAATCCTGCTAGTGAAAGATAAAAAACTGATGTTGATGTTTACAGGACCAGAACATAAGAGTTAATTTTGTCTTAAATATTTCAGGAAAAGAATCAAACTACATCCCATTAAGAAAACGTCATTTGCACCGTATGACAATTCCGTATTTCTTACCGAGCCCCACTCACATGTAATAAATCCAAACTTTGAAGTGTTCCTTAATTTTAGCAACTTTTTTTTTTTTTTTCTTGACCCAGATATAAACCAGCTTTTACTTTTGGGAAATGAGATGTTCACAGCAGTACTAGTTTCCCCATCATTTATTTCTGAATTAGAATGGGAGAGGTTTTCTTCTTTCTTTAATTACCTACACTGATAGTGTTCTGCGTTATCTATAAGCTCAGAAGTTTTCCTACATTCCTGGTCTGCTTTCTCTATTAATTTAGTGTATAACTCTGACTAAATCAAACTGAAGTTTTTAAAACATATAAATGGTGGCTCAGGGTTGGCGTTAGTAGACAGGAATAAATCCTATTTTATAAGTTTTTTTATTAAAGGCAATTTAGTTTATAGAAACAGAAAATGAAATTAAAAGAGCGATGCTGTATGTTAATTTCAGATGGTTAATTTAATCGGAGGGACAGCCGAGGAGTGAGGAGCAGCCCTGCCTGGAGCCCCGCGGCACGGCCACCGTTCCTCGCCCTGCCAACACACACTGTCCAGAGTCCTGGACAAACACCTTTGGCTGCTTTTGTTGTTTAATTCATTAGCAACTTTCCTTTTCATCCTTTTCAGGGAAGAAAATTTTAAAATGGGGTTTTGGAGAAAAGAGGAACAAGTGAAAGACAGAGAAAAATGTGAAAGCACTTAAGAAGAACAAACACCTTGAGGCAGATATTCCCTCAGGTTGGAATTACGCTGTTTTACCCGTAGAGTCAGTTTGTTCCCAGCTGATGTGATCTGATTTCTTTATACATTACTGGGCCTAAGCTTAATTTAAAATGATTTTTTTTTTTTTCAAGACACCTGGTGGAGGACAAAATACGCCCCTTCCAGTGGGGCTGACGAGGGCCCTTAGCTCAGTCTGCCCCTGGACTGCGACCTGAAGCTCCCCACAGCCAGCACACAGCAGGGCAGACTGGCGGCCAGCAGCCCTGGTTGCATGACCAGGATAAAACAAAAGAAAACCAAAAAGCTCTTACTTCTTGTATTTTCTTCTTAACTTTTCCATTTACACTTAGGTATTCCAGCAGTAAGTATATTACATAAGGAAGTCCCACATCAACACAGGTAGCTGGCGAGCGCTGCTGGCGGTGGGGTGAGGCGTTAACCATGGCAGTGCCGACGCCGGCAGAAGCTTCATGGCAGGGGCTGTGGATGCATGGCCTGAGGGCCAGAGGCAACCACTCTGTTGCACAAGGTTTCTTTTTCATCTGTTTAACCAAGGCATTAATTCTACACATGAATTCTGACTCAAACCCATAGATCATCAACTCACCATCAAAGGAATGTTTTATAGTCGGCAAGATTAAGATGTGTTGAGCATTAAAGCTACATCGCTGGAAATCACAGTAACTGCTAACAATCTTTTTGAAATAGAGCAAATTACCTTTAGTTTTTACTGCCAGAAAGGAGAATGTCCATTTCCAAAATATGAATTTTTACTATCATTTTATCTCTCTCTGTTTTTATGAAGCAAAAGTTATGAAGGCATTTCAAACATAAATTACTTGAAGCTTCTCCTTCTTAATTCCCACTAGAACTAAGCTTCAATTCTCTGGATCAAAGTATTTTGAAGTTCATTTTCCACGCCTATACCAATACAATTATGATATTTTTCACATCTAAGGAAGACAGTCTAGAAATCGGGAGAGGGGAAAAAAGCCATTAGTGCAATCCTTGCAGGAACGGGCCTGTTCCACCCCACCTGTGCCTCTGGTATTCAGGTCCCTGACATTTGGATTCTCAGCAGCATCTCATTCACTTACACAGCTGCTTTCCTTGGCCATGTCTGGTCCAGCCCCGCGCTGGCTGGCTGTGCCCTGCACCCAGCAGCTTGGGCGAGCCCACCAGAAACAGGTCCAAGAAAAAGCAAATATCACCCAGCAAAAGCACAAATGCTGGAAGGCCCATAGCTGAACCAGCCAAGTTTAGCAACTCCATTATTTAAAATTATTTACTTGACAACAAAAGGCTGTGTCATTTAAGTCTCCACAATAATAGCAAAAAAAAAAATAAAATAAAGAAACCACCAAAAAACCATGACAAATTGCTATGGCAAAATCATTTGATTATTAATTATAAAAGCAAACATTTAATGTCAGACATTTAATGTCAGATCTAAACACTTTAGGGCAATGGTCCCATTTTTACTGTGTCACATATTTTTCATTTTATGGGTGCAGTTCTCATTCAAGGGCTATAATTTCTTGTTTAGTTCACCCTGCAAGAAGTCTTTGCCTTCTTCTGAAATATGTATTTAGAAAAGCATTCACAGAAAGGCTACAGCCAACAACAAAAACAACCACCCTAAAACCACCACCAATTTGGGGCCTTTCCATCAGCCCCGCTCCCGCTGATGCTCCCATCGGAGCTCCAGGTGTTAAATGATCTCTCACTTTCATTCTCAATCTGAAACCGCACAAAATTCTCACACTTAGCAACTGCTGGAAGCAATGCAGAGAAAGCTGCAAAGCTCCTGGGTCTCTGCGAGAGGCAGGGAGCGTTTTGCCTAAAATGGACCTATTTCAGTCAGCATACATCATGCGAATTGAGCTTTAAAACTGGAGCCGAGCCCGCTGCTCCCGGCTCCCAGCCCAGTGGGCAATACGTGCTGGGGCCATTCGGGGCCTCTGGGACCCACCTTCAGTTCCAGGCTTTCTGCAGCTTCCCTGGGGAGGGCCCCGGGGAGTGATCTCCTTCCTTCCCAGCACAGTTCATCTCCTGCGTGGGAATAACGTACCTGCTAAGTTACATCGCTCCGAGAGGCCACAGCGGTAAAACTTGCAAACAGATGAGAAATAGAAGAGGATGTAAATATGATTCAAAACCCATCTGAAGTTACTAAATACATTTTCTCTTCTTTCACTTTCCCTGGCTAACATTTCCCCAGAGCTGCTCTCCTGAGTTCCGTGCATAGTCACCTGCAGGCTGGACCGCTCGCATCTCCAGGACAGCAAACTCCACCTCACATTGCTTGTGGAGAAGAGAGGTTAAACTATGAAGATGTTTCACATCTGAGACAGGACTGAACTCAGAACAAGTCTCCAACACTGGAAAAGCTCTCCAGGAACAGGACCAAGCAAATGCCATTGTTTACAAAGGCAGGAGAGCCTGTTTACAAAAGCCAACCGAAAGGTTCGGACTTTAGCAAAGCAACCACGGAGCAGATGAGCACAAAGTGGTGCCATGCAGCTGGGCTTGGTGGCTCAGGGTGCTGCCTCCAGTCTTCTGTCCCCAGGGAGCCACAGGGCTGTTGATAAAGGCTTGGATAGTGAATGGCATCAGCACTGCTTCTTAATGCCAAGGCAACATGAATTCACAGGAAACATATCCTTCCAGACTAATGAGTTTCTTTTCATGAAGAAAATTGGCTGGTGAAGGTGGCAGTGCTGAGCACAGACTTTCATAGTTTCATGCAGCGATGACTAAGAAACCAGTCTGATAGATGAAGACACATTTCACAAAGCATACAATAAGCAGCTGAGTTTTTAAAAGAGCCTACATCTCCCAGGTACTGCTAACAGAGGTGGTTTTTGGAGGAGCCATTGCAGCTTGGCAGCAGACACGATGGGTGTCACAGTGCTGCTCCCGCTTTGTCACCCAGCGCTGGGTGCCTTGCTGCCGACAGGAGGGGCAACACAGCGAGCTCCGAGCCACAACTTAATGCAAAATCTCATTTGCAGTCCATCAAACTGTGTGGAGGCCTCGTTCAAAAACAGACCTAATATTCAAAATTTAGAAACGCCATCTGCTAGAGACGTTGTTAAGTAAAAATATCTCATTACTGAACTTAGATCTTGGAGGGAGATCACTTTCTTCCCTTATACATCAGATTATATTTAACTGGACAGGCACAAGTAGTTGTTGTTCAGCACTTCTGAAATATTTCCAAAGGTTTCTGACATGAGGCACGTTCCTAACCTGCAGAAAAATGAATAACTACACTATAAATATGAAATTAGTAGTAACTCACGACATTTGAGTTATGTTGTTGAGAGGTGTCTTTGCCAGCTTTGTTTCTCCCGGTAAATATCAAGTCCCCTAATTACAGATATAAATCTGTTGAGGTATGACTCCACAGCTGAAAGTGATGAAAATGTTTAATAAAGTATGTCCCAGAAATGGAGAATGTGATTAGACTGAACGTGTTGACCACAGGTTTTTTGGATATGCTGATAGAACCACACACCCTCGGGATGGCAACAATTTTATTGCATGATGAATGGAAAGGGGGAGCAAACACTTAGTCTGGTTATTATAATTGTTCCAAGATATCCGAGCAACTGATGAGGCATAAAAATCCTTTTTAGCTCTACAAGTTCTGATGGCTTCTTACAACAGAGAAGAGCATCTATCATATACACCTTGCTCATAAACAGCAGATCTCCAGTCAGTTTTCTTTTTCAGGTGGAGTTTTATGATGACATGGTTAACTTTCATGGTCTGAATCTTTACGATTCAAACTCTTATGATGGATGTCCATAAAACTGAATTGGAGACAGCTGAAAACTGTAGTTCATTTTTTTTTAAAAAAATCACTGTTTTTAAAATTCCATTGTAGCTCAACTATTTCACAAAGGCCATGGAATCTTCATCTGAAATGGCATCTTGGTGTTTTGTTTTCAGTCTCATATAGTATTATTTGTTACGTCTGTTTTGTTATTTTTGGCAGTGGAAAAGACAAATTCTTTAGGTTAAGGTGATTATTCTAATTGTAGACTCGCTGTATTTCACCTGCACCACTTCTCAAGCATCACAGACCTCTTCAACTCACTGACACCAGTAAACAGATAAAGACAGGAAAAATGCCTGGAGTGTGCGCTTGTTCCTAGCGAGCATAGGCTGTGGGATGGACAATGGCATTTCTGGCCTCTAGATAAAATACATGACAGCTCTGTACAGTGCCCAGGCCGGGTTTCACAGCTCATAGTTATTAGACACTACTGCCCTTTCCTCCCCAGTCTCTGTCCCACTGGCAGACACCTGCTTTCAGCTGGGTCTGGAGCCAGTGCCTCTCCCAGCGCCACCGGCATTTAGTGGTGGAGCATAACATGGAAATTACTTCATTTTAATGCTAACAAAGGTGTTCATTTCACGCAAGATTTCAATATAAGCCAAAGCATTATGCAGTGCTGAAGAATACAGAGGTGGGTAGCTGTATCCACCTATGGTGGCTGGCATCAAACCCTCCTCACAGACCTCTGCTTAATCACACACCCAAACCAAACCCCAACAACAAGCATTAAAAAGCAAACAAGAAACAAAAATCAAGCACAGGCATTGCAATTTTAAAATCAATTCTCTGGACGGGGTGCTACCAAAGATTAAACCAATAAAAGGGTTTTTATGAGGAAACTTGTGTGTGAGAGGAGCAAATCTGCTGAAGAAGCCCGAGCTGGCATGCGGTCCTGAATTAATAGCTTAATGTAATTCAGTTCTTGCTGGTTGCCTGGAAACTAACATGGAAAAAAGTGAAAGCACAAACCATAATGGGTGTAGAGGGCTTAATAGGGAATTATTGATGCCAACAAACTGTTAGACAGTCTGATGTATTTCTAACAAAATCACTCAAAACGCTCCTTTATTATTATATGTTTCTCTGAATAACGAGGTTCAAGGCCAAAGCAGATGAAGCCCTGCGTCGTGCTGGCGGTTAGCGCGGGCAGGAGAGGCTGACGCGCCGGGATCCGCCGCCGTACCTGCAGCCGGGCGGCCGCTCTCTGCCTGCTATTGCTTCTCTTTTTTTATTTTAGCATAATGTAACTGATGTTCTCCTACAGTAAATGCAACAAGGCACTTGTGCGTTTCTCACAAAGTCAGCTGGCTGGAATTAGCCCTGTAGGTCCACTCAAATGTGGAGTTGAGTTTATTAATTTCAGCTCCAAACAAAACTGATTTCTGTTTGCAGGAACAGCTGTTTGCCAACAGCAGTCTGGGGAATGTTTTGGAGAATCCTCGTAGCTGTGTCTATCGGCAGGACAGTAACAGACCCAACCACTGTCCTGTCATTCCTGGAGCAGGGAGTCCCACTGGACCCTACAGAAGATGCTCAGGGATCACCACCCCATTGCCTGGCAGCAGGAGGAGTGCTGTTCACTGCAGCAAGGCCTGGGTAAGCTGGGAGGTTAACTAGCAGCACTAAAAATGCATCTTTTACTTAGAGAAATCAGCTTAACAATTCGAGCCCCACACATGGGTTTCAGTGCCAGACACACCGAGCGTCCCCAGCATCCCGCCAGTGCTTGCCTTTCCACCTTGAAAGAGTTGCTTCAGAAGAACAGTTTTTATCCTAATTATTTTTGACAGGAATTAGGTCAGTTTAATTAGTTTGAAATTCAGCTGAACAACCACCTCTCTCCTGTAATTCATCTTCAACTCTGAAAGAGGAAAGTGCCCTTAAAATTAGCTCTGGCCTACCAGAGACCATCCACAAACACCCAAATAAACCAACTGTGTGCTTCAAAGACAAATCCTGGCAGGTTTTCAGGGGGTAAGAATGATCATGTCAGAAACAGCTTTGAAAACAGATTCTCTCTTCCCAACATGTGAATGTGCAGGGGATGTATAACATGAATCATAATATAGAAAACATTGTTATATATAACAGTGCAAAACTCATTTTAAGACTGCTACTGATTCTTCTGTTATGTCGAGATATCCAATAGATACCTCAAGAACATTTTAAATAGTCTCTAAATAAAGCACATCATTATTTCTTACTAAAAATGGAGCTTTTAAATGATCCTGTTACTGCAAAAACAACAAACTGTAATTTCTTTTGAAGTTTCACAGTTCCCTCTCCCCTCTGTAAGCAATCTACAGTAATAAAGTATAAACACAGAGATCAAATGTCATAACGAAAATGCTTAACAAGTTATAAATGGTACATTAAACGCTTACAACCATGGATAAGACAAACAAAATCATAAACCCTTTTTACTGCAATTCCTTACAAACTACGCTATAAATAGAATTTAGCACAACAGCTAACTTATTTTCCAGTCTTACCCCGTTATCCAGGATTTATATTTTCCATGTCTCTCCTTTTATGGGTCCTCAATCCAGCCAAATGGAAAGGTGAAACCATTTCTGAGTCTTCAGTCAGGAGAGGTCTTCATATATATTCTGGAAGGGATAGAGGGGAGGATGGAGCTTTCAGGCCTAGAAGCTGAAAAATGTTTTTGGAACAGACTGCTCTCTAAACCGGTCTATTAAATGGCTATCTAGCAATTCTTTCTGAATGGACAGTGCAAAGGCCTGGCCCTGGAAACACCCAGCCACGTGCCTGTGCCCAGCCCCGAGGAGGCGATGGCTGACACAGCTTTGCTGCTGCCAGGTGCTGCATTTAGGCTCCTGATGTATGGCTCAATGACTGTGTTGTAGCTGTCAATGGAAGCAATGGCTATAAATTCTCCCCTAGGTATTTATATTAAAACAAACACTAGAGCTTAAAACTATCAAGAATGCATTCAGTGAAAACATCCCCTGCCTCCACACGTTACCCCACGCCATAAGAGAGAGCAGTAAAGAAGCCGACTACTGCTCAGTGACATTAGGGCATAATTCCAAGCACTGAGCTCGCAGGAGTGCGACCCAGAGATATTCTGCAAAAGTTCCAGCATTCCAAAAGCTTGTTAGCTAAAACAGCCATATGTTGGAAATTATTAGCCTTCACATCTTATTTAGAGTGGGTTTCACTAAAAAAAGCAAGTATGGACAACCTTGACGTATATCATAGCTATTTGAAACGTGTATGTATTATTTCACTGTCAAGCCAGGCTTCTTGCAGATGGTGTGGTGAAGTCAGACAGCTAGGGAATGTCAAGATTTTGTTCTGTTTCATTGTTGTTTTGCTGTTTTGTTTTTTTTTTAACCTCAGAAGAAGGTGACGTGGGAAGCAGAAATAATTTGACTTGACGCTATTATCTGAAGCCCAGTTGAAAGACTTGCAGTCCTCAGACTCAGCTGTGACCTCTAAGCTGGCCAAAATGGTCTGGGAAGTCCTTGAGATGGGACGGCTGAGAACAAACATGGGCACTCGGATGCTATTTTTGTACATTCATTTCCCTGACTGTAACCACACTATAGCTACTGGAAGTATATGTGATTAGCCTGAAGATATTGTGCCAGCAAACTACAGCTCAAGACAACTCTCATCAGAGCATTTTAATGTAAATTGCTATCTCCTTATTGTTATCTGTGGAATTAAGCTGATTTATTAAAGTTCAGGAACTGTCTCTTAGTTTGTAAACTTTTTATGGTGGACTTAATGAAAAGGATTCATAAGCCTTTCGTTCTGGAAGGAGGAAGATGTCCTCCTGAAGTTCAGAAATGTCAAAGACTTATTTTATTTTTTTATAGCTGCTGGTATAAGTCATTCATAGATTGCTACTCTGCATATTAATTCCTAGGTTACAAATTCTGATATTTATAGCCAAAGTAGGAAGTCCTAAAATCTAGTGTTTTTAATGGGAATGTTGGCAGGTCCTTTATTATATCAGAGGGAGCAGTGGTGTTAAAAATTCAGGTATCAGAAACTATCAACACATGATAAATGGATGGTGACCTGTTCATGTCACACCACTTATTAAGTTGGTACCATAAATTATTACACTGTAAAAATCAATGTTTGTTTCAATCTTTCTCTCTTTCCATATTGTTTTCAGCTATTTTCTAGAGCTCATTTAAAACCTACAAGAAGAAACAAAAAAGCAAAACTGAGAACGTGAAGCAGGAAAATTCATTTCCTCCATGGTGAGTCGTCCTCCATCATCTGCACAAAAGTGTGCTGGAAGGCGTTGTCGTTAATGAGATGCTGCACAGAGTGCTGTGTGCTGGGGACGGACCAGCCCCTGCTGTTCATGGCAGGCCGGAGCCACTGCTGGACTCCTCCTTGGCTTTCTGCTGGGTCATCATCCTGAGAGGATGCCAAAAGCTGTCAAAAACCACCCAGCTGGCAATGGAGGATTGAAGAGGGCCCATTTTGCACTTGTAGTGAGCTCTCTGGGACGAGTGGGCAGCTCTGCCGCTCCTTCCCTCCCACCACACTGGCGCTCCCAGAGACCTGGGCCCGCCCTGCTTCCAGAGATGGGAAAGCCTACTTTGCTTGGCGGGGGGCCTTTTCCCCTTTCTTTGGAGAAAAAGAGACACCCGAGGGCCCCTTCAAGGCCCATGTCCTCAACACACAGTCTGTCACACCGCAGGGACCTGCAGGCCCCAGGACCCCCACACCGCGGGGTGGCCGTGCAGGCCGAGCCGCCCCGTGTGGCTGCAGGGCCTTCAGCAGGGCCTTCACACTGCGCAAACAGCCCGCGGGGCTTTGTTCCCTCCCGCACTCACAGCAGTAGCTTTCTACAGCCAACATTTAAAATCTTCTCTCTTTTTTTTCATTCGTTATCTCTGTAACAGTCTGCTTGAATTATTGCAACTTATCACATTAAAACACTCTGCTGACCTTCCCACCATTCACCTGAACTTCACTATCGAGTTGTGAAGAGTGACTTCATAACTTCGTTTGCTATCTGTGTGCACAGCACCAGGGATCTGGGTGCTTTGAAATACCTACCTCAACACGAGAAAAATAATCCATTTTCTGAGGCACTTCTTAAAGGCAGCAGCAGCACCCATAGGTGCAGCACGCTGCTACTGGGAGGAAGCTTACCGACATGGTACGAGATCTTCACTCATATGAAATCATGCTTTAACTGTATTTAGTTTCTCAAAACACTCTCTAGCTGCAAGCGTGTTGCACAGTTAACTTCTTACTGAAAAAGCAAGAGCAGCAAAGGCAACAGCTGATTTCTGAGGGAACACAGTGCTGCAGCCCAGTTTGCATCATGCCATTACACGCGTGACCAACGTCGTCCTGCACCCATCTTTTGGAAAAGATACCACACGCACATTTAGCAGCAGCATGACAGATTCCTTTAACAGTTAAACACAACAAGGGAAATAGGTTTTCTATGTTTTTGCACTCACCAGGGTATAAAAAACTTCCTACACAACTTGTTTCTGGCGTTTGATTTCAGCATCTGTCAAGCACAAGATGCACACTAGCAGGAAGTGATTTCCCTGCTTTGCTTTGGCTAGACTCTTCCTAAAACATGGGGTACTTGCCTCTCCACCTCCCGCTGCACAGCACCTGACCGCTCGTAGTGCCTTTCTGCATTCCCTGAAAGAGGAGGATTTATCAAATTCTACTTACAATGCAGGAGCTGGTTAAAAAACTTCCTCCTTCCGTAATAACCACAAGACCCGAATTTATTGCTGGAATGTCAGAGATCTCACAAACAGCAGCAACAAAGAGCACATTATCTTTACCTCTGAGTTTGCAGTATATCCCATCTTCTATGAGGTTTTACGATGGACGGATTCAAAGGGGAAATCAACAGGCCTCAAAAGCTTTTATGGTTCTTCTTACCTCATCTGTATTTGCAAAACACCTCAAGCTGGACCATGTACTGCCTGTTTTTATGCTTGTTTTTACAGCAGGGCACACTGTTTGCCATAAATAATAGAACTGAAGAGCAGAAAGTTATCAATAAGCCTTATACAGCTAAAAGCTGTAAGACATAATTCCAGCACTCACACAGCAAGCAAGTGGCATGTTCTGACTCAGATGGGGCAGGCCGCAAATTCCAGCACCAGTGGTCAGCCAGGAGGAGCCGTTGACTTCAGGTTCTAATTGTGATGCTGTCGTGGATTTTCCTGACGACAAAACTATCTCCCATTCTTAGCCACTTTTCTTGCACACAAAACATACACAAAATCCTTGCTTGCCCAAGAAGGGTGCTCTGTGGCACCCAATGGAACAACAAAAGCTTTACATAAATGCTGTGCTTTAAGGTGACAATGGAATGCCACCTTTTGGGTGGATAATTTCTTCATGAAATAAATCTTTCTATGTGAAATCCCTTAATTCCGGAACAAACATACTAAGGAAAATATATGTTGACCACAAAGCAACACATTAAACACAAGTAACACTTTCAAGCAAAAGACAGCAGCAGAACTGCTGCTTATGGGCACGAGGTGGCTGTGCCAGATGTGATGCCAAAAGCTCCTGTTCCAAGCACCGTGAATGGAGCCAGAGTGTCAAACTTGAGGAGTTATGCTCCCGATGTCCCACAGCATCAGTGTGCCCAGGCACCTGCCCTGCTCATTATCAAGAACCAGGACAGAAGACCAGAGCAAGGTGTGCCTGCTGATGCTGAGCAGCTGGGGCACATGCAGTGCTTAGCCAACGGGAGGATATTTTTTCCCCAGAGATGATATTACAAGTTTATTTAAAAACTGAAGTCTGAATTTTGCAAGATACCTGAAAGTTCAAACACTTAACTTCATCCACCTTTAAAAAAGAAAAGAAAAAAGACTAAAGAATGACGTGTGTCTGCCTGTAGCTCTAACAACTTCATTTTAGACTATTTATATAGTGGAAAAAGAGGAAGTCTATTGTCGGCCCCAGTGCAAGTGTCTCAGATCTCGGACAAATGCTCCCAGCCTGCCCATGAAGAAGGGAACACTTTTATAGCCTGCTTGTTAGCCATGCTCCAAGGTATCACGGGGCCCTAAAGGTCAAACACCTCTGTGCTTTTAATTGTGCAACCATTGGAGCAGCTCTCCCAGCCAGCGTCCGGTGATCGTTTTGCAGAGGACCCATGGACAGAAGCAGACTTGTTAGTGCAGCAGGAGGAAGGTGCCGAGCACAAAACGCGATCTCCCATTCCGCACTCTACCCTATTACCTCCAATTCATATCAGCTTCCTTGTTTTACATAAGCAGCAGTCTGCAGTGTAAATCAGACCCGCACAGCTACTTGCTATGGAGAATTACTCTTCATTGCAGAGCTTTTGACATGAAAAAATATCTTTGCATTAAAATCAAAAGAACAATCTCCGAGGAGTGTCTTCTCAGCGCTCCGACTATCATAACAACAGGGCATAGTAATAAGTGAAAAATCATGCAATTTCCTTCTCTATGCAGTTGGAAAGGTTTAACTAATTAAACCAATTATTCTAGTATAATAACATGAAATT
Source organism: Penelope pileata (assembly GCA_013396635.1). Taxonomy (NCBI): domain Eukaryota; kingdom Metazoa; phylum Chordata; class Aves; order Galliformes; family Cracidae; genus Penelope; species Penelope pileata. The sequence goes on along the minus strand of WBMW01001135.1, from coordinate 2,086,532 downwards.
AGAGGTGTTTTTTTTTCTTAAAATATACAAAATAGAAAACTGCAATCTAATCTAATCTTGTGCTTAAGTCTCTGTGAAGGATACATGGCAGTGCTGCTCTAGGGCAGATATTTAATGAATTACTAAGACACCACGCGCACAGCCCATGCCTTTACTGCTTGGTCTGTCTGTTCTTTCCGCATTTTATTGGGGTTTGTTGTGCATCCCTTGATGTTTACACACAGTAGTCAAACTCCTGACCCACAAGAGCACGTTCCCTAGCAGCCTGAGATGGAGGGCAGTTCTCCCAGCTCGTAAGGTCCCCAGGCAGTGTGGCACTCGTGTCACAGCTCCGGCCAGCCCTGCCCTGCCCTCGGAGGAGCCAAGCTGCGTGTACTTTGGCTTTTGGGAAAAGATGTAGGGACTGAGGTGGAAGGAAAGCCAGGCTCCAGGCTTTTTCCATCCCACTTCTGTTCAGCGAGGTGTGGCCTGGATAAGGCATCGTACAAAAGTAGGCAGCAGCACAGCACAAGCATGTTAAACACCAAGTTTCCACCAATATTTCAGAAAAACTCATTTTTGTTCATATAACCTTCCTTCTACCAATCTTCATAACAGATTTCAGTTGTATAAATTATGACTGCAAGACTATGCCTGGTCCCTTCATTTAAACAAATGCTGGATTTTGTACTTTTAAGCAGTTGCTATCCCTTGTACTAAAACTAAAGTTAAAAGAGAGTTGAAAAATTGCAGCCTCAATGATTGCAGCTGACAGGATAACAGCAGCGTTACTGTCTTTGCTGTCAAAGGACAACCAAAAGTAATGCACTTAAACTGTGGAAAAGCTCTCCATGTGACCAAGGCTCAGTCTCAAATCCCTGTGCACGTGTGCATATATCGGGCTGCTTCCCATGCCTATCTTGGCACAGCTGCAAGGCCTTTGCTTTGAGACTGAGCCTGAAAACCGCTGCGGCAGGGAGAGCGGGGTGTGCCCTGGACAGGAGAAGGCAAGAGGCCGGGCGGGCACCCCAGCAAATGTCAGAGGAAACGAGCGAGCGATTTCACCTGCTGAGGCTTTTCGTAGGTCCTTTTCACGTACTCCAAATATAACTTTCTCACAAAATGCACTTGCATCTTTCAGCGTGTCTGAAATTGATGTTTCAGGGAATTATTTCATGTTCCAGATATTATGTTACATTTTTAAAAATATGGCTTATATTTATGTTATCTTAAATAAAATCTAAAATTTTGAATTTTCTTTTTGTTTTGACCTTTAAGTCTGAGATCACTGAACTTTGCTAGCAAAGCCAATGATTTGCCCATGCTGCACAACGGCAAACCTGACTGCAGAATAATATTTGTGACATCTATTTATAGCAGGTGCAAAACCCCACAAGAAGCTGGCAAATCCCCTTCTCTGTATTCAAATATCAGGGGCCAGAGCATCGCACTTCCTATGAAGGAATAGGGCTTCATTATCTGATCCTGGTGATTGATGTTATTCCCAAGTAATCTTTCAGATAAATGATTCCTCCACATCTCATTTACATAACTATTTTATCACAGTGTGAATTAGTTCTTAACACTTCTGCATAGTTACGTCTCAAACATGATTTTTATTTTTTTTACCAAGTAATAGAAACATCTATCAAATAAAAATGATCTCTGAACATCACAGGAGACAACCAGCGTTAAGTACCTCCTAATAAGCCACATATTGATTCTTTTCAAGCAATTAAAACATTCACATTTTTCCACCAGTTCCGTCACGATGTGAATACAGACTCGAAAATCCAACCCATGCCCAAGGACTGGGCAGATGGTAGGGCACACTTTGTAGGACACTACAGGGGAAAGCAGTGAGCGGTTATGCAGGTGGAATATGAAATGGATGTAAAATCAGAATACATAAAAAAACCTTGTATTTTCAGCATCAACACTAGATTCCCAAAACATCTTTTTTTTTTTTTTTTTCCTATCAAACAGCTTCAAACTCCATTTAAAAAACTTTAAAAATAGATTTGGAGGAGTTTGGAGACGAGAAAAGCCATTACTTTCAAAGTAATCTGTTTTTCCTTAGATTACTTCCTCCAGCTCTAATCTGAAGACGGTTTGAAAATAGGCTTAAGGCCACGACTGCACGCCCTGGTGCCGTGCCAGAGCCAAGGATTACATCTCCGGAGCATCAGCTCCAGAGGACTTCAGGCATGTGGCAAAATTCACTGTCAAGCTGTTGGTCAGGGGTCTAACAAAATCTCACCCTGGGTGAAGACTGAAAGCATGGCGGGGATTATTGATGTGAATGGCTGCAATTAGCACACAGCTCTCACAGTTCATCTGTGATACATAGTTAAGATATTTTGTCAGGATTCAATTTCTTTGAAAGAAAAAGAAACACAATAACTTTTCTTGAAGGTCAAAATATGAGAACAGAGGAAAAATCAGGGGTACCAGATAATGCTACTTGTTCAAATCCAAGTATTCCAATATTGTTTTTAAATAAAAATCATTGCGGCTCAAGAGGTTTTCATGTCCACAGATTTTCCAAATGCATGCCGTATGTAAAGAATTTTAATTCAGAATTATTTTAATTTCAAAAGTGATCGGGTTTTAAATGAGTACTTCATGCAGTCATTCAGCGAGCAGCTGTCAGCAGCGAGGTACAAACCCCACCAGAGCTAGAGGAGAGCTCATTCTCACTCCGTGTCTGGCTTTGCAGAGCTCTCCAGGCAGCCCCACACCTGTGCGGTGCGCGGGGCCGCCCGGCGTGCTGCGGCTGGCAGGGCCCCGTGAGTCACATCCTGCTCGGCGCCAGGCAGGATCCGTCCCTGCAGATGTGTCAGCAACACCCCCTCAGCACAGCCTCCCCCCCAGCTCCGTGCGTGGTGGGGCACAGCTGGGCACAGCTGCGTGGGACAGCGCAGGGAGCCCAGGAAACGTAATTCCCTGCCGTTAACAACAGCCGATTTAAGACGTTCTTAAATATTTGATGGTAATGATGGAAGGTAATAGAAGGCTGTGGGTAATGAGAAATGAGAAGCAAACAGAGAATCGCGGAGTTGTAGGGGTTGGAAGGGACCTCTGGAGATCATCAAGTCCTCTATGTGCATTTTTTACCTCTGCTCTTTAATGACCAAAGCTCTACCATTAACTCACTTTGCCATTGCCAGGCACAGGGAATGCCCTCTCGGTGGTGGGGAATGCCAGCAGTCCTTCTGGGCTTTGAGTGGGGTCACTCCCAAGTTGGAAGCAGCACATCTCAGAAGAAGGGGAGGCCTGTGATGCTCAGCTATTTCTGTAGCGAAGCCTTTCCCCGTTGCCATGGCACCGAGGCACCCAGCCCCAGCTTTGCTGCCTGCATCCCTGCAATCTGGAATTTCATCTTTTCCGCACAAATGCATGCACAGTCACTTTGTTATTTGATAGAGAATATCAGCATTGCTCCATACTCACTACACACCGACTTATTTCGGCATGGTAGTGCTCTTTACGCGTGTGCTGACAGCTGTATGGTGCTTTGCATAATTCATAGTTCTATATACTATATGTAGTCTTACATAAAGGCATGACATTCACTGAGATGTTAAAAAAAAAAAAAACACACCAAAAATAAAAAGAGATGTAGCCACAGAATCATTAGTAGTACAAAGCGGAGCCAGAAAGACGAGCAGATCCCCAACGAGATGACTTTGTTCCCTGCAATAGCACAAAATTACAGAACTTGGTGTCAGCACTGCTGTAACTCTGCGAGTTCAGTGGGAATACATCTCTCCTAGACTTGTCTTTGCTGGCAAACAACACTGTGCATTAAGGGTATGTTCATTTACATTCCTTTCAAGCTGATGCCAGTGTCCTTTTCATAACATTTTTTTTTAAAACTTGGTGAAATTTGCATAAACTATGTGAAATTGCCACCTCTTAACAAACCAAGGATTATGCTGAAACCAAGCACGTTTCCCCTCCTCCTGGCACCTGTGACAAACCCGGCCAGAAGGGCCTGGCATGCCGTCAGCCCCAGCCTCCAATTTCTCCTTCCATGCAGAACCGCTGCGGTGCCCGAGGCAGTGGGGAGCGCCCGGGGGCTGCAGCGGGGCTCAGCCCCATGGCCCTGCTGGAGCTCTGCGCCCCGCACAGCCCTGAGCTCAGCCGCCCCTCTCCCTGGGGGAGGAAGGAGCCGGTGCTTTCATCATCTTCCTCGTCACCACGAGGGATTTTCTTTCTTTGGATCAGCCTACGTGACACTGTGCCAAAACAAACAGCCACCCTGAACTCCCATTTCTAGCTTCTGAGCAACAGAAGAAAACATATGCAAAATATACTTAGGTTTATTATTCGGAAAGCTCACACTAGACAGTTTCTCCTCTGGAGACTGTGAAGAGAAAAATAACATTCTCTCTCCAAAAATGAAGTTGTTTTTCTGAGTAAAACCCACGAATGCTGTACAGGGTGCTTTGCTGCTTCTGCCCATGGCTGGAGCCCTCCGGCAGCTCCACTGCCTGCAGAAGCGCGGGCTGCCCCGCCACGGCCCAGAGCACCCGCAGCACAGAGCTCTCCCCTGGAGCCTGGCTGATCTCATTTACCTCACTGTTAGTTTTAATCCATAGTTGGGAGTCACAAGGACGGTCTGGAGCCAGCCACACAGGAGTGCAGGCAGTGGTGCTCGGGGCAGAAGCCTTCAGCTGCCTACAGAACACATCCCTCCGTGCTTGGAGGACCTCGGCTCCTCCTGAGCCGTGCTGGAGCACCTGCAGAGCAGGAGGGAGAGCCTGCGGTTGGTTGATACCCACTGCACTCAGCTTCCCTTTGCATTTAAGACTTTGTTTTCACCTTACACATGGTGGGAACTCCTGCACTGCCTTGGCTCAAAACAGACCAATTCCCACCCCCCACCCGTGTCCTTGCACAGAAGCACAACACAGGGAGGCCAGCCCCTCCCCTTTCAGCCATCCACAAAACAGGAGGCAGCTCCAGCAGTGCCTCCACCCCGCAGGCTCCTTCCCTCAGCCTTCATGCAGAGCCAAGAACTCCCACAGAAACGTTTTTATATCTCAAGACTACTTGAGAATAACCTAAGTGCTACACTCTGCTGCCAAATGTACTGCCTTCGTGCTCGCCAGGCTTTCCAAGGGCTGAGCCTCCAGCACCTCCAGGCAGCGAGGGCGAGGGGCAGATCCTGGTCTCTCAGTGTGCGTTTTGTCATGAAAAAAACTCTCTTAAAATAAAAAACAGAGAAAGCAACAGAAATATTCCAGTACCCAGAGTAAATTAGAGAAACAAAATTAGAAACAATCTGTGTTTCAAAATGTGGTCAACAGAATGCATCGCGATGGCAGTTCTTGCTAGAAGCAACAAGGGATGCTTCCTGGCAGTGCTGAAGCAGGGCTTGCTCAGTACTGGAGTGCCATCAAAACGCAATCCATAGCACCAAACAAAAAAAATCTCTTGTGGCATTTTGTTGATTTTTATTCCCCAAATGGGAAAATTGGATGAGAGGAGCATCACCTTGCACTGAATTCTGTGAAACTCCTGGCCCCAGTTTTAGTGACAGAACATCAGAGACATCTTAAGCATTTTCCTTAATGGTTACGTTATAGACAAAGCTAAAATGAAGATCAAAGATTTATACCACAGATATAAAATGAAATTGAATGAGATTCTCGCATTAAAGCACACAGAGGTGGGCTCTAAATAATAGAAATGGTTCTAAAAAAGGATTAAAATACCAAAGCACTGAAAAATAAGAACATTAATTCCTTTTAAAGGCCATTAAATGGTCGAAAATATGCAGAATAGGTAGCAACACGTTGCAGCACAACAGATACTTACACGGCTTTGCACATGGTTTCCCCAGACAGTGCTCTACACAGCCAGAGCCTCCAGCCCCATCCCTCTGTATCTTCCTTCCTGCCCCACCTACCTGTAGGAGCAGAAGCTGATGCGGTTTTCAGGATGGTTCCTTCCAAACATCGCGTTCACAAGATCAGACTTCATGTCCCAGCAGCTGGTTCCTGGTATTAAAATCCATAGTCAACACCAATGGATTGTTTTAGTTTTGGGCAGCTGAAAAACAATGGCAGTTCTCACGGTAAGCGAAGGAGCGTGCGCTGGGCTGTGATGGAGCGGAGGGTCAGCTGAAAAGGGAGAAAATCAGGACTGAGTGCAGCACCCAGAGAGAAAGCCAGTTGGCCGGTCACATCATAAATAAAATAACAATAAAATAAGCAATAGTAGGAGTAGGAGTGTAGGAACGTATTGATGACAAATGAAAAAAAGAAAATCTGCGGGGTCTGGCTGAGCACGGCACGTGGCACACGTGTGGGGCAGGTGCTGACCTTGGGCTGGAGAGAAGTGTGTTATGGAACTTGTCCCTTTGAAAAACACCAATTCAGGCTGGTCTGAGAGCTTCATGACTATCCATCATTTCAACAAATTGTCTTAATGTTTTTTAGAACTCCTTAACACTTTTTTTTTTTTCTTGCCAAAATACTTTAAATCAAATATTTCATTCTGAATGTTCTTCTGTGTTAAAAAATAGCAAATTACTTAGCAACTGGAATGAAATATCTAATGTGGGGTCAAACAGAATATTTTGCAGATTCTGAGACAGAATGAAAGTTTTTAATCATTTTTTGTTTTAAACAAAACTTTATTTGTTTCCCCAGGCAATTCGGAATTGCCAGGGAATAAAAGAAATATATTGCCCACAGCTAGGTACCATATAGGTAAATTATAATACAGAACACTGAGAAACTCCATTACATTCCCATTCCTTTGTCAGAGGCAGAACTGCCTGGTTAGAGCAGTCCTTGTATATCTAAATAATATCTAATTCTCAGAGAAAGCTTACCAGCATGGAATAAAAGCCAGCTGTACACAAACAAGACAATCTAGTGCTGTCAGAAAACAGAATGTTCATTAACTGAAAAATAAGGGAAAAAAGAAATGAGAACACAGAAAATTCACATAATATCCTAAATTCAAACAAAAATCATTTTTCTTTAATGAGAAAGCATCCCTCCTTGTGCAGTAGGAAGTAGGGAAGGGGCCCTTGTTCAGCAATTCTGGTCTTGTCAAGGAAAATCCATAAGGTAGATAGCAGATAAAAACAAGCCTCTCTGAACACTGAAAATCCTTTCAAAAGTTATTTTTTCATAGGATTGCTTCCTAAAATCATAAAACCTTTAATTGGAGCTACAGCACGATACGTACGGGTGCGTAATTAAAACAACTCGTCTTGGTGAGATGGGGATTATCTGATGCGTGCCAGTCCTCTTTGTCATCCACTGTTTTTCTGAACAATGTTATTAAAAGAAAATCAAATTAAGGATGAAAAATAATTGCAAGATATATCAAAGCATAAAACAGATGTTAAGTGCATGGAATAAATAGCTGTAGGGAAAAGCTTTAAAATATCCCAAGAACTTCAAAGAATAGCTCGTATTTCAAACATTTTTATCTGCTATTCTTCTCCCACATTTTTTTTTGGTGTGGAAACAGGCTTAAAATTCAAAGATAAAAAAAGAAGTAGATGTTGGCTTTCATTTCCAAATATGAAACGGGAACCTCAGTCTCTGTAAGTTGTAAATAAGGGATCTACCTCCTTCAGAGTTCATCTTTTCGGGCAATTTAAATACAAAAGAGAAAGAAATGATATCATTGCCCGTTGGCTTTTATTTCCATATTTCCTATGGTTTGCTCCTCCTCTACAACGGAGACCAGCCAGACCCAACTGGGTGCCCAGGCACTGCTGCCGGGCAGGGCTGGCTCCCGTGGAACCGTGCAGGTGTGGGGCTCCCATCTTCACACACTTCTCCCAGACACAAAACTCAAGTCGCTCCCACGAGCTCCGCAATGACAGAGCAGTGTGGGCAGCGGCACCTCCATCCCCGGGGCTCTGGGAGGAGGTGGCAGAGCCATGGGGGCCCACTGGGAAAGCAGAAGCACAGGCATATTCAGAAGAATTTTCACTTCACAGAATCTAAATGCAATCCAAACACATTTGTTAGAAGGTTTACTTTACAGTATTTATTTTAAATCATCATTCTGCAAAGTATTTTGCAAAGATGCTCAGCCTTCTGACTGAAAACACGTATCAGATATTATAAAATGCAAAGAGTAACACTAGTCAAATAAAAGAGACCTTAGCAGCAGAGAGGTTTCAGCTTTTCTAAACCTCATTTGTAAGCAGGGGTGAAATGGAAGAGTAAATGGAAGAACTTGATAGCTTCATGTCAGAAAAGACATGAACCGTGACACAGCAATGTCAGCAGGACTAAAATGAGCTGTTAAAGTACCTGAAGTGAAACAACATTGGGTTTCTGAAGTGACAGATCAAAAAAAAACCCTGATAATGGGTCAAGAATGATGAAATCTGTGCCTTGTGGCTGCTCTGCACCGGGAACCCTACTTTTAAATTTTCAGTCAGAACATATTAAAGTGCCTCCAAATTAAAGTGTCAAGGTAAAACTCAACTGGTGTTGTTCAACAGTTCGGTAAAAGCCATTTGCAGGGAGGAAACAAGGAAACAAACCTCATTCTAATTTTCCTGGTAGCCCCTGAACCTGAGGAACATGCCTTTAAACAGAGGCACTGCGACGGTGCAGCTACGATGGAAACAGCCCCGTAACAGCGGTGTGTGGGGAGCTTTAAGAGCCTGTCAAAAGGCCTTAAATAAGTGTTTGGGAGCTAAAACATGATTTAGCTTTTCCAATATTGTATACAGCTAAAATCAAAAAAAGGGTGAGTTTATTGACCTCCAGGAGAAAAATATTCCTGTGGCTGGCGGCGGCTGAGGTGGCAGAGAACAAGGCGTTCCAGCTCCCGGAGTATCGAGCGAACGACTTCCCAACTGTTTCTCCACTACTTCACAGGCTGCCTCGGCCTGATTTAACGGCTTCCACCTCGGTACCTACAGAAGCAGAAGGCTCTTTTTGAGGGTGATGAGCGCAGACCACAAAGCAGCAGCACTCCCGCTGCCCCAGCACCGCAGCCTGTCGGCCCGGCACTGCACGCGCCTCATCTGCGGGGTGACGGGCACCCAGCCCTGCGTGCTCAGCGGTCGGAGAACCACAGCATGGTGGGGCTGGAAGGGCCCTCACAGCCCCCCAGCCCTCCTCTGCCATGGGCTGGGTGCCCCCAGCTCAGCTGCCCGGGGCCCACCCACAGCCTCGGGCACCTCCAGGGATGGGCACCCACAGCTCTCTGAGCTGTGCCAGGGCCTCACCAGCCTCTGAGGAAAGAACTTCCCCTGCACATCTGACCTCAATTTCTCCTTTTAGCTTAAAGCCATTCCCCCTCATCCTATCACTCTCTGCCTGTGTACAAAGTTGCTCTCCTCCTGTTTATCAGCTCCCCTCAGGTACTGGCAGGCTGCAACAAGGTCTCCCCAGAGCCCTCTCTTCTGCAGGCTGCACACCCCCTGCTCCCTCAGCCTTTGTCCATAGCAGAGGAGCTTCAGCCTCTGAGCATCCCTGTGCCGTTCTCTGGACCCACACCAACGGACAGAGACAGCAAGCTCTCCGTCGCCTCCAGTAAGGGGCTGGAGGGAGGAGGATGAGAACTGATTTTCCCTTCTGACACCGAATGTGTTCCTCCAAAAAAATAAATTAAGCTGTGAGTTAATTATTCTTCAAGAGACTGAAGCAAGCAGTGGGCCAGCTGTGGCACCGTGCCCACCCGCCTCCGCCTCCCCAGAGGTAACAGGGCCTGCTGGAAACCTCGCCAGGCTCACGAGGGTTCCTCCTTGGATCACAGGCCCTGAGTGGAATCAGAAGATTCTACGATTTCACCACGCTGCCCTTTATGCTGCCCTCTGTCTTTCTCTCCTCGGTTTCTGGATGGCGAAGCATCCTGATGTGCTGGAGCATGCATGCTTGCATGGCAGCGTCTGTCCTCCCCATCACCTGTCAGAGACCTTAAACTCCTTACTCGCTGAACTGGAAGTTTAATTCATTTTGAGTGACTGCTTGAAGCGGTGTATAAGGAGGAAAACACCCCTTATTTATAAACTGCTTCTAGCTGGTGTCAGCTATCAAGATTTTGTTATTTGCTTACATCAGTTAAGCTTAAAGGCATATTTTCTCTGTTATGACTGTTTTGAAAATTCCTTGGCATTTTAATTGGCTTCATATTTCAATTCTCTTGTCAAAAAACAGGCTTGTTTAAAAAGCACAACCTCACTTCCCTGCGGATTCCTCCTCCTCCCAGCCTCCTAAAGGCTTCTCACTTTCTGTAGAAGTTCGCAGTCCTCTGGCCGCAGTCATTGCAAAATCTTCAGCCTTAGTTCTGCATTCGACACGAGAATCCCAGAAAAACCCACCTGTAACAATCCACCTGTGGTGTCTGCCTCAGATTTCAGACCAAGCTTTTCATTTTTTCCTTTTCAACTGAAGAGCTACAAAGAAAGAGCCAGAAAAAGCTACAGCTGGCTGGAGATCTGCAGAGCTGCAAAGGCGTTTTGTGGAGGCTGCAGTTTGCAGTGGTAACTTCAGGCTCTGGTTCCTCCTGCTCAGCACTGCTGGGACTGGATGGCCAGGGCTGGTCTCCCTTAGAGCAGGGCTGCATGGAGGAAAACTGTGTTGCCAAGGGGCTTCGGGCCCCCAAGGGCTGAGCCCAAAACCCAGAGCAGCACCCACAGCTGGGGCTCCTGCTTTTCAGCTCCTGAGGATTTAGATAAATTTGAGATTTCTGCTCAATTTCACTTTGCATCATATAACCAACGGTGTGCATCTCTGTTTCATTCCAGTATCTTTGCCAGGCTAGAAATATTAGGACCTGACAAAGCTCATCCAATTTCAGGCACATCAGGAGAAAATGGGAAAGGTTGGTTTCAATTCTACTCGCAGAGAACAGCTTGCTTGCTACAGCAAGCTATAGGTTAACGCTCTGCATGGAGAAACAACGTGAGCGACCAGTCCTAACTACGATTCAATTTCAGGCTGCATGAAAACTGAAAAGAAGGTCAGCACGCCCAGCCAGCTTTCTCTGCACTTTGCTTTTATTTAGCTTTGCTAATTGGAGCTCTCTTCATTCCCTCAGTCTCCAGTGTGAGAGAACAAATGGAGTTGCAACCGTGAAATTTTATGTTATAATATTCCTCTTCTTATTACCAAAATTACGATACCATGAGTGAATTGAAACCGCAAGGCTCTATTGATCTGTACCTCTGTAACTAGCAATACTTTTTTTCAAGGCCTTGTGTGTTTACATATGGCTGGAATAATTTGGAAATCTGTTTACAAGCTGTCCAATATCATTGAAAAGGTTTTTTCATGTGCTTTGAGGTCACGTACTCGTAAAGGTGAAACGCTGCAGGAGCTGTTTGGAAAGGCTCAAGGACAGAGAGCAATTACTCGTAGACTTGGGACCAATAACGGGAAATCCACTGAGAACTCTAAAGACCTAAGAAATAATCTCGGCAGTGTACTAAGAATAGCGGGAGTCAGGAGAGGAGAACTTAAAAAAAAAAAGTTTATGCAATTTGTTCAAATTGCACATTATTAGATTGAACAAAAATCAGAAATCTCAACAATTCCCTTAAGGCTTCTTGCGTGCTCCTGCTGCCCATCGGCCCTAACGCACCGTGGGCTCTGCTGACCCCCAGCCATCACCCAAAACCGGTCCTGTGCTCTCCATTGACTCAATGTGTCGGAATTTCAGTCCGTAGCCTCAGCTTTAGCATTTAATAATTCAGCAAGATTTTCGTCAGGCAGAGTTCTGAGAGCAATGACGAAATTGGGGAGGTCAGGGTACAAAGAGTGGGGCAATTAACCAGATATCATCCTGTAACTACAGTAGTAATAAAGGAGGACCAAGAAAGGAGTGGGAAGGCCATTAACCAAGTACGCTGAGTGTTTAATGAGCTTTCTTTGCTTCAATCCTCACGAAAAAGGCCAACTGAGAGCAGATGGTCGGCACAATGATACTGTAACAAAGAGGGAAGATTGTAATCTTGTAAAAAGGGAACAGCAAGAGCGCCTGGCTAATTTAGATGTTTTCAAATTGGTTATGCTGATGAGCTTTATCTTCAGATACTTAAGGAACTGTCTGAAGCCATATCAGAATCTAAAGTATTATTGTGGAAACCTGAAGAGAAAGGAAGCAGCGACCGGCCTTGGAGGAGGAGGAGGAGGAGGAGGAGGCATTGCTCCGCGTGTCTGCTCACCCCCCACCCATTCCCAGGAGCACTCCCTCTGCCCACCAGAGCCCAGGGGCACGCACAGCAGGAGGCAGCAGCCCGGGGCTGGGCTGGCAGGGAGCAGAGCCCCAGCCCTCGCCATTAACGCGGCGGAGTGCGTGCAGAGCTGGCGACAAGGCCATCCGTTGCCAGAAAATGGCTCTGTTTGAAAGGAAAGGATGAATCAAACACAGTTTCAGAGAGACCCGCCTTGAGCTCAGCATTATTAATTTTTTCATTAATGACTTGGATGACAGAGGAAGGAATGTGCTTGTTAAATTTGCTGATAACACGGTGCAGGGAGGGACTGCAAGCACACAAGAGGACAGAATTAAAATTCAAAAAGGTCTCAACAAACTGCAGGAGTAGTCTTTAAAAAAGCATGTTACGAGAGACAACGCAAGATACTGTACTTGGGTGGAAATTATCAATTGCACAATTAAGGGCTGGGGAACCACGCAGGCTGCGGGGAGAGCGGCTCTGAGCAGGGCTGTCATTCTGGGATGGGTAAATTGAAGCTCGTCAAGGTGGGGAAAACAGTTCTTCCATCACGTCCAGCCCTAATAAGGCCTCACTGCAGAAATAGATTCTGCCTTACGTACTGTGTGTTAGTGAAGTTGTGGGCCAAAGGGAGGGAACTGAAAGGGGACAGGAGAGGAGACCAGAGGACTAGAAAACACCCCAACGTGAAGGGCTGAACAAAGCCGGGGGACTGAGCCTTAAAGGAAACAGGCGTTGAGGGGAGAACGTACAAACTTAAAATGTGCAAAAATGTCAATAAAGAGGAAATGAGCTGTTCTTCAGGGCTTTGTGCCATCAGCCATGAAGCAGGTGGGGAAGGCCCCGGGTGAGTGTCAGGACAGCCGCCGAGGAGCAGCGAGCGGGCTGCCCAGCCTCTGGCAAGCCATTTGCCAAAAAATCTTTGAATATTAAATGAAAAATTCAGGAAGGTCAATTAAACTGTTCATGGATATTTAATAAAACGGAAGATGAGGAAAATAATCAAATAAATTACTTGTTAAAAATTATCACTCAATTTTACCTGCGGTTCATTACTGACTCAGATTAATGAATACTGAAAAGATATTACTCATATGAATATTCAGACTTTCCTGCCTGATTGCAAATTTTCAAATGAAAAATGCAGTATATCAATTCCCGATGAAATTTTTAATAGAGTCAAATGCCCTCGAAGTAGACCTGTCATTTAAAGAGTTCCCTCTGGTGCACAGGGCTGAGGAGGAGCTCCCTGCTGGAAACGCAGGGCACGGTGCAGTTGGCAACGCGGGGGAATCAACCCGGGAGCGCTGAGCTCAGCGCGGCGCGGGGAAGGGCAGCATCTCTCCATAGAGCTCACCACACCTCAGCGCATTACGTTATAAATAGTGAGAACTGTGAAAAGACCTAACCCTCCCCTCAGTGTTTTGTGGGCTTATTTTATTCATTTTCACCTTCAGCAGAGGAAGCATTTGCCAGGGAAAATGCTTTTGTACTTTGCAAAAAATAAAATCTGTGAATCACCAGGGAAGCTGGGTGGGAAAGGTCACCAACTGCCTTCTCTATAGCAGCAGACATTTATTTTATAGTTGTAGGACCTGAACTCGTTCATGTGATCATCCGCCTTTAGATTTTAATAGACAGGATTTGGTGAAGGTGAGAATCTTATGTTTCTTCAGGGAGAAGTAGAACGGAGGTGACAAATAGCGTGCTGTTCCCTCCAAGCTGACTTACATGGGCAGTGCTAAGCGCGGTTATTCCATGTGCTGAGCTCAGGACCTGGACAAGCCCGGGGAGGAAGCACTGCAGCATGGCACAGAAGCCCACTGGGTTGGGTTGTGCCTATTCCCACCAAGTGCCACCCTCCCCAGGGGACACCGGGGTGCCTGAGCCCAACCTCTGCTGCTGAGGAGCTGCCTCTGCCGAGTCCCCAGCACACTTGGCAGGGCTCATCCTGAGCTCTCAGGGCAAAACCATCCCAGCAGGAAGCGTCCCAAACAGAGCATCCTCCGAGGAGAGGTTGAGAGATTTGCAGCTCAGAGTGAAAACGAGAAGCATGACCCAGGTCGGAGCAGGACCACGGGGCACGTTCTGCTGGAGGAGATCTGCCACCCTTCCGCGTGGGTCACACCACACGGTGGTGACACCTCCCCTTGCCCAGTAGTTATGCAGCTATGGGAAAATTATCTCTGCAAGCAGCGATACCATCCATTTACTTCCCATGGAAAGATGGGTGACTAATTTCCTTGGTTCCTTTGGAATCCCCATCCTGCTTGGCCAAGGCAGCCCGTGTGTTTATGGCTCTGCAAGAGCCACCCCATCCTTCGCACCGCGCCTGCACAGCGCTGCTGGCTGCTGTAAATAACAGCCCTCAGGAGTGACATAAGAAGCAAAACTTCTTCCTTCAAAGCATTATAAAGAAAGAATAAACGACTTACTTAAAGCCAGCCTTGGTGATTTAAGCTAACGCGCTTCCCATCTGGAGCCAGCCAGGAACATGGCACAGCTACGACGGCAACCTCGGGAATGCAAAGTCCTTCGTAAAGCCTCATCGACTCGTTCTCCGTGGGCCAATGCTTGGACTGCAGATTCCTCAGGTGGACCGACCCTGGGAAGATAAACATTCAAAGGAAAAGTGCATGCAGCAGTCCTGCTTTTCCCTCCAGCACTTGAATTGTCTTTGGATTCTGCAAAGCCAGATTGCTCTGCTCTCTGAGGTTCTTAATAACTTCCATTTATTTGTGAAATGCTGAGTTAAATGGCTAAGCTATTTAGTTCAAAGTCATTCTTAACTCCAGAGAGTCATCTTAGACTCTCATCAGCCTTCAGAGATCTACAGCGTACTCAGGGATAATTACATGCAGAAACATCCATAACTTGCATGTGTGTATACACATGCACACCTTATCTATTGAGAATTACATCACAAAATCCTGCAGTAAATATGTTGTTTGCATCACATCTAGTTACTCTGTGGTATGTGTTCACACGGGGTGCTTTCTTACTTTCCTGTATTTTGTATGAATCCTCCCCTCTAATGAAGAGAAGCTCCCTGAAGCTCATCTCATACAGGCCTGGCATCAGGACCCAACCCACATAAACCCCTTCATTCACTCCTTTGCTACCTTACCCTCTTCATAATGCAGGTAAATAAAAAGGAGCCAGCCTCCTTTCCCGTGCTATTCTTTGCTCTTATTTCACTCTCCATCCTTCAGCCACTGACATTTCTACCACGTGAGGTTGCTCCTTCTCTCCCATCGTTCTGGATGCTCAGAAGATGCTGTCAGCCCCCACAGTGCCTGGAAATTTTCCTGTTTTCTCTGCCAGACAGGATGCATGCACATCTGTGGGTGAAAAAAAGTGCATAGGGCAGACACTGGGGGCTGGCT
The DNA here is from genome assembly GCA_013396635.1 of Penelope pileata. Classification (NCBI taxonomy): domain Eukaryota; kingdom Metazoa; phylum Chordata; class Aves; order Galliformes; family Cracidae; genus Penelope; species Penelope pileata. The sequence goes on along the minus strand of WBMW01001135.1, from coordinate 2,070,992 downwards.
GTGCCCCCACCCAGCCTGTGGGGCTCATCACAGCAGCTCCTCCTTCGGTTTGCTGTGTCTCCTTTTCTGCACCTCTCTTTTTGGGCTGTATTGCATTGCTTTCCTCCCCAGAGGAAGCAATATATCCTGCTGGCATATGGCTTATATTCCCCTTTTCCAGACAGAGAGACCCTAGGTTCACTTTTTTTTGGCCAGAATTACCTTCCTCTGTCAAGAAATTGCTGCCCTCTATCACCCAGAAAGCAGGCAGTACCTCTCACTCACTCCATCATGTGCTGAGGTATTTCCACCCCAGCCTATAGAACATTGCAGTTCTTTGCTCGTGTAGAATCAATGCTGTAACAAGATTTCTCCAGAAGCCCCGCAGTTAACAAAACCCAACTGCACATGAGCTGTATTTCATGATGCTCCCCGATGCCCACATTTCCCCACCTGCTGATTTCCTGGCCAGATGCTGCTGCCAGACAGTTTTTAATGCCCAAGTTCTGCTCTGCTCTGGTACAGCTCTCTCCTTAAACCAACTCTTTTTTTCCCCCCAGTGTTTTACTTTTTAATTATCTCTGAGATTTCTCTCCCACTGTAAAATCTGGAGACCAAAATAGACAGAAAAGGCTCAGCATTTCCGAGGGTATCACATGAACCTCACTTCCTTAAAAATCTAGGTTGAGCCCAGAGCCAGAGCGGGTGGTCGGTGGCTGCCAGGAAGGTGGAGAGCCATGGGGGCAGATCCCTCATTGGGAAGCGTAGGTGGGTGCAGAGAAGCTCTCACCTCAGATTGCCTTAAAAAGAAACAGGGACACGCAGCAAGTCGTGCTGGTCCTAATCCAGATCTGGCCCAAAGAAGCATGGATTCCTCAAACAGGAGAATTATCTGCTAGCGCCTCGATGGGTGATGAGGTAGAGATCGGTGTGCCTGGAAAGAGAAACTGCCCGCTCGTTCCTCCCCCACCCCGCTCCACAGGCAGCGATTCCAAGAAATTAAATGTGATAAATGACTTGTTTTCTTTGTGCTGGTGTTCAGGTGTCACTGGAGTAGGAGAGAGGGGAATTACAGCCTGTGCTGCTGCTGTTATTATTATTATTTGGCAGTAATTCCTCTAACTTTCTTCCCCGGAGGAAGACACGACTAGCTGCTCTCCTGCTCCCAAGGTCATCCCACCAGAAAATATTAGCTATTTGCTTCTATTAGTTTCAATTATTGATGTGCAGCAAACCAAATAACAGTCCATTTTCAGTATTTCATGGCTTGCCTTAAGCTGGGGGCCAGAGCCCTTGCCCCAAAGCAGGGGCACGACTGGACAGAGCCTCCATGGGCCCCACGGCTCCAGGGGGAGGGCAGGGTCCCCCCGCGTCCCATACCCCACGCAGGCTGGAGGGAGGCTCCTGCTCTCCCATTATTCTGTTTTTCTATAGAAAAGGGCATCTTGCTGTACCGAGGGGCTAAGTGGATTAATTCCTAATACAATTATTGCTCTTTTGGCCTCCTTTGTACTCCTCAGAAGGTGTGAAATAAGTCATTTTCCACAGTTTTACAGGTGCAATATACACATGCCTGATAGCTGTGATGCATTCCAGTGCTACTGCTCCCTTTCTGCTGCATTATTTAAATCCTTTCTGACTCGCATTGTAATACAACATCTGTCCCCTTTTGCCTACTCATATAGTGGTGGGTGGTGTGTTATTTGTTTAAAAGACAAGGGAAATTTCATTTCAAAGTACAGGCAGCGACGGTAAGACACATTTAGATAAATTATCCCACCACCACCACAACCTCCCAGCCCAAACAGCCCCATACGCTGCAGGGTCCCTGAGAATCAGGCTGGGCAGCAGGCTCTGCATCCAGTGGGGCAGCCCCGAGGGGAGCACGTCCCTGGGGCGGGCAATGGGAGAGCATGGGTGGCCCCAGTTCTCCTGTCCTGGAGGCTGCTGCCCACCATGTCCGAGCCTTCCAGCCAGCACAGAGATCAGTCTCGGGCAAGAATTCAGAAAACATAGAAATCACCTAAACATCTGAACATTCAAATGTTAACTAATTGAGGAGATCATTTTGGTTTCATTTTTCATGATGTTTAGCATTGCTGTTCCTACCTTTCACTGTTCATCTGGGATCCTAAGGGCTGGAAGCTTGCTGGAAAGAAAGAAGGATGGGACAAGTTTCCTTGGCAGTTCCTTCCCCGAGAACCCCAGCGTGGAGACGGAAGAGCATACCAAACACTGTCTCAGTACACGCAATAAAATGGTGTGCACCAGTAGTGTGTCTGTCTTCACATTTCACGCGTTGAAGAAGCACGTGTCAGCTGCTCGATGCCATCACTGCGCTGCAAGAAAGCTGACAGCCATTGCTAATCACCTCCTGCAAAGAGCTGTGCGAGTACATTCGCTTAAGAAGCAGCATGCTCTTTGGGAAGAGTTGCTTCCTTTTACACCCTGTAAATAGACACAATTGCAAATAGAATAAGGTGCCTGGATGTATTCCTGAACATAAATTGATACAAGTAATAAATTAGTTGCAGTTTCCCTTTTGATCTCTTGGTGAAGGCCATTTTGCTTTTAGCAAACAGGTATTAAAAATAAAACAGAGAAGTCCCAGCCACACAGAAAGCACTGTGCCTGCAGCAACCCACCCTTGGAAACATCAGTGCCCAAGTCCCCTGCGAGAGCCACGCGTTCCCACCAAACATGGCCTTTTGCAACACCAACTCACTCTGAACAGATGAAATTAGACCAGAAGTTCACAGCAGAGGACATCTGTTTAGCCTTGGTGAACTGAACACAGCCGGATGCCGGCAGCTCCAACCCTTCAGATGAAGGGCAACAGAGGCAGCAGAAGTCGAGGTGCTGGTCTGTGCCCCAGCCGCAGCGAGTGCCACCAAGGTATGGTGCTTACGGCCAGCTGGCAAAGGTCACAGATCTCCCAGCAGCAGCAGCAGTGTGGTGCCAAGGTGATGGGGAAGCACCCCATGGGTTTTGTGCTTGTCTTAAATTTGACTCCTGAAAAATTAACCTGTTTGGTAATAATCACCAGAGCACTTCGTTCCTGCAAGGCAAAGGCAAAAGTCTCACGGTAAGTCTGGGGATTTCCTACCTGGAGCACTTTGGCAATCATTTCTTTCCGATGTAATATCTGGAGCATTCTGTCAAAACAGATTTGTAAGTCAGAGTTAACTGTGCTAAACATGGGGACAAATAACAAAGAGAACTTTATTCATGTAGGGAGAGGGCAGCTGTACTGGGGAGAAGGACATGGTCCTCAGTTTGTCTGGAGGAACGCAGAGACCGAGTCGGGGTCTCAGAGGTGCTCAAGATCAGGGAGCTGGTGAACTGCCTACCACACACTGAGATTTTCCATTTTAGCACTGAAGGTATTTTTGCTAGAAAAACAATAAAAGTAAGCCTGTAGCCTTGTTTATCTATTCTCTGTTTAGACATTTTCAATTTTTTGACAAGTTTTTTTCACTTAATTGTTGCTTTATTTTCTTTGCTATAAAACACATACAAACCCTAGCTACATGTTCTGATAAACTTTCATGGCCATTTGCACATCTTACATTTAGACAGAGGAATTTGGAGTTGCAACAGAACTACTTGGGTACTAGTGGTCCTCGGGCACGGCAGCCCCCCAGGTCACTTTCAGTCGGCATTAGCACTGCGCACTGCTGCTATCGCTTTCCCACCAGGGCCACGCGCCCCTCCTGCCAATAGCACGGCATTCATTATCCAGTTTGCAACAGCAAAATTGAGTTTCAACTGCTCTCACAACGAGTAATGGATAGGTAAAACTTTGTAATACACCAGGAATGCCACTGGGAGTTTGAGGTAAATTTAAGAGAGGAAACATTTACATTGCGCTTCTAGGCAAAGCGAGTGTGCAACCAGCAAGATTTATTCGCCTACCCGCAAATTACCAAATGAAACAGGAAACAGCCCACACCCTCAGCAAAATGAAGGTGTCTTGTGTCTAAGGGAAGGCAAAGTGACCGGGAACGGGCCTGAGCTGCCACCGGGTGGGCTTCAATACAGGTTTCAGAAGTTTCTAAATTTTTTAATTCTCGCTTTCTTTACAAAATGGAAAAATGTAATACTGGAAGGTATTCCTAAAGGGATTTTTCTCTAAATGTTATTCAAATTATCTGTAGTCTAAGGAACACAATAGACATGAATTACAGCTCCTCGCATTAAAATACCCAAACAAATTATTAGCATATAAAACTTGATATGATCTATTCAGATGTGTTCCTGTGAAATATGATACATAACACAGTGCACCTATCTTGAATCATAAAACTTGTCAAAGGTAGCAAAAGTTTATAGCCTGGGAAGATTCATGCAGCGCTGTTGGAATGCTTGATTTAGGTCTGAACAGTCTCTCAGAATTCCTGCAGGCATGCAAACATTCCGAAAGATTTATTTAATAATCACAGAAATCGATAAATAAATAAGACGACAAAACAGCCTTTTCTCTTAATCAGATGGGATAAATTCTTTCAAAATCATCTTCTTCATTTTTGCCCTACTGTTGTATACAAGTCCTTCCACATGAATTAACGTAGCAGTTATTTATTAACACAGCAAAGCGTGTTTTCACAGTGGCAATGCCAAGCAGCCTGCGTACTGCCCACAAACGATGCGATCGCTCGTGGTTGTTCACCTGTCTGTGCAACACCACGCTGCCAACGCACGGGACCCCTCCTGCTCGCGGCTGCTGCAGCCCAGCCCATCCCTGCACCTTCCTGCTGCTCTGACCCACGCTGCTGGGCAAGGTGTCTGTTTCCCCTGACCCAGCTGCAGCTGCTGGAAAAAGAGCCCATTTTCTTCCATTACTGTAGCCCTGATGGTTGAATTTTTGACGTATGAATGAGGAAGGGCCTGAAGAAAATTACAATAGGAAAAGTTCTTCACACAACAAAAATGTGAAACAGAAAAACAACAGCAAACAGAATGAGCCTTAACAACAAAGTCTCTGGCAGCATAATTTCTATGCAGTACAATCACAACTTGTCCCATAGCAGCCTGGGGATTACCTCCCATTCCCATAACTTTCAGCCATCTCTCAGACAAACCCAAATTCAGATTGTAATTCTTAAAAATGTACATTGCCTACCATGTTCTCCAAACACATGATGTGAGCTTTTCCTCGGTGTAGCTGTGTTTCCAAACACAGTGCCTTTCAAGTGGGATCTGTACTAGAGTGCTTGCCTTCTCCTAAATGATTAAAAAGATTAACTTCAATTGCCAGCAACTGCAGTGAAAAGCACTGAAGGCTCAACTCTTAATTACAAAGGGAAACAAAAATGTGGCAATTAACTTTACTCATGCTAACAGCAAAAAGGCATGGCTGGAGGGTTCTGTGTTTATTTCTGAGAAAGAAAATCTTTGGTACCTGCAGTGAACTTTTCCCTTGACGCCTGCTATGCCTAAGAAAAGGATTGGCATGCCACAGATTTTATTGCCATATAAAAAGCCATTCACAGAACCAGCAAGTGAGATGTTGCAGAGAAATTCCAAACTTAATAACATCTTAGGTTTGTCTGCTTGAAGCATGGACACGGAATGCAGAAGAGACAAACTGTCACTCCCAATCTCAGCTGCAGCTCTCTTCCCCCAGATCGGTGGAAACCCTGGGGATACAGATGGGAGCCAAGTCCTGGCCAGGCTGCAAGTTTCCAAGCACAACTGTCTCCTGCGAACCAAGGTTTGACACAGATTTATTTATGGCCAGAGGAAATTGTCTTTTTCCCGATTTTGAAGGAGGTAAAATTCAGGCACAATATCTTCAAACGACGAGTTAAAATATTGCTTGTGAACATAATACTGTGAGCAATATTGAGCATTCCGTGGAAGCCAGCTTCCAGGAATAAATTAGAAACTATCAATGCTTACTTCAAGTTGCTGAAGCCACAGACGGGCGTGGACAGCCCGGGGCAGCCAGCTGGCCCACAGCACAGGGGTCACTAAACCCAGGGGGTGCAGAAGAACCAGAGAGCAATGTGAAGCTCACTTAAGGGCTTTCAGGTAGGTAGGTAAAGTGTATAAAGTAGCAAAAATCTGCACCTGGTCCTTCCAGGCAGAATTCTGAAGGCCTTTGGATGCTTGTCAGGGATGGCAGCAGTTGTTGCACGGACAGCATAGCTAAGGAAGTCTTTAAAATTACCAGCAGTGCATATCTCAGATCCAATAACATCGATATTTTTATGTTAGAACTGCAAAGGGAGATACACCACCACGGAAGATAGAACTCTGAATGCTGAGCTAAAAGAATCTCTGAACAGATACTGTTCTGATGCTCTCTTATAGTAAGATTACATTATTACAGAAAACTAGGACATACCTCCACCAAAAGACGTTCACCACAGCGCAAGAAACAGCTCTGAGGGATGGCGAATTTTATCTCAGGCAGTTAGGGCCTCTGCTTTTATCACTTGCCATAAAGCCACTGAGATTGCTGGAGACAACGGCAACTGGTGCCCACCGCTAGGTCTGTCCTCTCCTGGTTCAACCTGCGAGGAGCTGCCAAAGGAAACCAATCATTTCCACAAAGATCAAGGTGAGTTTAATCACAGAGCTTTGGTCTGGGGCCAACTCTTGTTCTTTCAGGCAAAAACTTTAGCACCAACATATGGCAAATGCTATCTCCCTCTGGATCAATACATTATCCTCTCATTTGCAGGAGTGAAGTGCATCCAACCTCTCTCCTCCGTTGGTCACAGAATTTCTCTATTCTCAGTTGCAGCACACTGATAGACATCTGTGTCTGCACTGACAGAAACTCCCGCAGTAATGCAATAAAGGCGCAGAAGCGCAGTTCTTGTTGGATGTCAAAGGACAGTGTAAATTCCTGAATGTGTGAGTATTTCAAGTGCCACTTGGAAAACAATTGATGTTTGGCTGCAACGCACCATTCTTTGGTCAGCCTGCTCCACTGAAAAAGCCACATTTTAGGAATGTTTTAATGACAGTTAATGTTTCTGGGAACTGCAGTGCGAAGGGGTACGTCACCACGCCGCGCTCTGTCTTGGGCTCAGGACACGGGGACGCTGCGTCTGCAGCACCGAATTCTGTGTTGGTAGCACAGCAGATGTTGCATCAGCTCGTGTCCAAGGCAGGAAAACCTTCTGATGAGCCTGCAAGCATTAAGGAGACATGCATGAACCTTCAGAGAAACAGGGGCAGCAGGGAGTCTGTCCAAACTTCTCAAGGTCTTCTGGGATTCCCAAGATATCAGAGCAGACACTTTTTTAAAACTCATGTTTCATTTCAGTTATATCATAGAATCATAGAATGGTTCGGGTTGGAAGGGACCTTAGAGGTCATCTTGTTCCAGCCTCCTTGCGATGGGCAAGGACACCTCCCACTAGACCAGGTTACTCAAAGCCCCATCCAGCCTGGCCTTGAACACTTAATTAACTTTTATTATTAATATTAATTAACTTATTATATTCTGATACTTGTCATCAGACCAGAATATTGCAGTGTCGTCCTGATCTTGCAGCACGTTGCTGTGATGCTGCAGCTGATGACGGGCACACATGCACCCCTACACCAAGCTTGGTTTGCACCTTGGCAGTCTCATGTCACCCTCAGGGCCGCACTCGTATTCCTCACCATCCTGATGCTTGTGTTGCTATAAGGACACAACGGCTTTCCACAAAATGAGGATTTATTCATGTAGTAGAGCTTTCTAGACAAAAATTAACTACTTGTATTTCTTTGAGGTCAAGAAGTGTGCTACATACAGTAAATACAAAGTAATGCAGTTATAGTAATAAGTAGGTTTGGCATCATTTTGTCACCTCTCCCCCCTCCCTTTTTCTATTCATCTTTGTGGCATTTCTTTAAGAAAACATAAATGTTTCTCTCCTTTTGCAGCTTAATCCCCATATGTTTATCAGCTGCAATTGCAGCTTGGTCGCAGTAATTAAAATACACGACACCTATTTGTTAATGTAGGCAAGAAAAGTAATTTTCTCTGTCATCATTTCAAAACATTTGTTCAAACTGTAGCCACAAAGAATACACACATGTTAATGCATTACGTGCCAAAACCCGCATGACTCAAGAGAAGCCAGCGCCAGCTTGATCCAGCTATGAATGAGCTTTGTTTTGGTGGATAAAACAAAGATTTGTCACAATAAGAGCCAACATTTGTTCTTTCCAAACATACAGTAAATTGTGATGTGATGACTGTCACCTTCTCCTTTACCCCGAGGGGGCACCAGGCTCTGGTGTGTGCAAGGAAACTCCTGGCTGTATGAAGGCCTCCCCCAGCCAGCAGCCTTCCCAAGAAGCAGCCACGCTAAGGTCTTTGGAAAAGGAAGCGAACTTCTTGCTGTGCATTTTCCTTAACCTTTACAACAACCACAAAGATACCCCTGGGCTGACTTTTCATGAAATGCAAGTCAAAATGAAGATGAGAAAGGTGTTAGAGTAAGAATGAAGCAATTAATATAAATCCTTCTCTGAAGGAGCCAAGATAAAACCTAAATAAGTCACAGCTTAAACATCCTCCCCAATTTACTTGCGTAGCACCAGACCGTACGTACAAGAGAGCACTGAGAATAAGATCAACTTTAAAGCAAAGATTTAAGAAACGGAATAAAAGGATCTTTGCAATTTGGTTGTGCTCGGGAGGCTTCGTCTGTTGACACAGACGCAGCCCAGTTATTTTGCCACACACAACAGCCATTACTCATCCACTGGGTCACACTGCATTTTCCATCCTTTTAGGCAGAGCCTTCGAGTTATTGATCCCATGAATCAAAGTGGCGGGGCCACGCGGGTGCGTGCCGTGCCGGGGGGACGGAGACGGATGGGGCTGCTGGCAGGGGCTCCTCAGGGAGGGAGGGGCCGGGAGATGGGTGGATGCTAACTGTTTTTCTAAGTGGCTGTCAAGTCCCTTCCAAGGTGCAAGTAATGAAGTCAGTGCTCTCTTACTTTTTTCTGTTCACCCAGGAGGGTGGTGAACTCATGAAAACACGTGAAAGCTCAATGCATGGTGTGGGGGTGCAGACATTGCTTAAAATTCCGTTAGCATAGAGCAAAAGGTTACCCATTATCCCATGCAGCATCTTGCCCTCCCTTAGTCTCTGGGCTCCAGCTGTGCTTTTTTCAAACAAAGATGCCATAATATGTGGTGCAGAAATTAAACTTTTCAGAAATCATATATTTTGCGTCATCCGTTCATTTGGCTCTTACAAATCTAGGGTACTTAATCTACATAAAAAAGACTTCCCCCCCCCCAAGTACCTGAAAGAAGTTTAAGGAGCACAAACACCCACAAACCAAGTTCCACGGGTTTTCTCTTTGGGAGAGAATAGGGCACGGGGAGAAAACACGCGAAGCAGCATCCCAAGGCCAGCGCAGCCTCACGCGTTTGTCTAACAGCTCTCATCACACCTTCCTGCAGCAGGAGATGCCCCAGCCCATGGCAGCAGGGCTGGAATTAGGTGATCTTTAAGGCTCCTTGAACTCAAACCATTCCGTGATTCCATGCTTAATTAGCTAATCCAGCTAGCCCTTCCGGCTGGACACAGCCACACCAACGAGAGAAGTAGCAGCCCCGCGTTTGGGACTCTCCCTGCCAACGCAGTGCCGAGCCCTTCCCGTGTGTATTTATAGCACTGATGCCAGATACTGAAGTTTACATGGAAGGGTGAAAGACCGCCAATTTAGTGAGAAAAGCAGATGTTATCGTATGACATCTCTGACAAAAAGACTAATCCTTAACAAGAGAAAAAATCTGCCTTTTGCTGCGGCTTTGATCAGTGAGGAGTCGTGTATAATGTAACAGTGCTGCGGCTAATAGCAACGAGAAATAATTTACTCTCTGTTAATGGATACACGCTCCTGTCTCTCTTCTCAGAGCATTAGAAGAGCTTCCAGCAAAGGACAGCTACCCAACCTCCAGCAGCACGGACCTGGGCTCAGCCCTGCTCAGCACCCCGCAGCAGGCATGGGCACCCCGCTTTCCCCCCAGCACGTTCCCCAGCACTGCACCTCTGCTCGAACATCCTGAAGAGAGAAACTGAGCTCCTGGCCCTTTCCACCAAGTGATGCTCCTTCTTTCTCTTCGCCAAACACTGCAGCAATAAGTGTGGCTCAGGAGAAGATTTTCTTGCATTGTTTTTACCAACATACAGATACTTCTCCTGCTTTGGTTTAGGAACAAGAGCTGGGATGGCACGAGGCAGGGACTGATCTGCGTGCACGGCTCCCCACGTGCCACGCGACGCGCGCTGGCAGCGAGCTCGAGAGCACGATGTGTTGTGACAGCTCTACAACGTGTACCTTAAGGAGCTTACAAGAAAGCGGCTGGCTGTTTCTGCACAACAGAAAACATGTTATCTGAGAAGATAAATCCCATTAGGCAATGAAATATGCTTCATTTCAATAGTAAAAAAAAAAAAAATAGATTTCAATTTTTTTTTCCACTCCTGTCTTTTTGCAGCATTTTCTTTATCTTCAATCTCTGGATACCCCCAGGAAGGAAATAAATCTGCATTCCTCCCAATATTAAAGAAAAGCAGGTAAAGGCATGGACCTAAGTAGAGGCATTGCACAGCATTGCAGCTACAAAGCAGAAGCATTACATGGAGCAGAAATGCCCGGCAGCTGAGGGCACGGAGGAGGAAAGGCTGAGTGCTCCCACTGCCCGTGCCTGAAGCTGAGACCACAGGTATGCAATCAGGAACGTACCACCACCTGCAATTAGTGGAAATAAAGTGGGCAAGTGCCTGCTGCTTGTAAAATATCTGTTTGGAAATTGATCAAAAGTAGTTTCAATTAGGGAAATTGAAAAAAATAAAACAAAATGTAGCTCTGGCTGTGCCAGAGCCAGGCAGCAGCAGGTCCCGTGCAACATTCGGCTGCTTCTGGGACAGGGCTGCCCCACGGGGTGATGCTTCAGCACAGTGGATCCTGCTGTCTGCAGGCACACTGCCTCTGCTCCCTTGGGTTAGCTCATTTTTTTCCTAAGCAAACAGCAGGGCTTAATGACTGCACTCTGGGCTGTGCAAGTCTCGCCAAAATAGACTTGCACATCACAAAGCAGCTCCTTTCAAAAGGCTTGTGAGAATAAAACTGCCCATCTGAAGAGGTGAATTCTCTGCAAAGAGGCTTTTATTAACGCCGTGCCCCTTGAGCCATGTCATCTGGGCTGTGAATGACACTAACAGGCACTTGGGCTGAGAACAGAAATGGTCCTGCAAGAAGAGCATTAGCAGCTGAAATTCATTTAAATTCATTGCTGGATTTTTTTTATTTTTTATTTTTTAATTTAAAAGGGAAGTACCGATACTTAATACAGGTAAGTGTCATTACCTCTTTCCACATGAGCTGTTTAATACATCAACCCCTGGAAGAAAGTTTCTGGGTTGCTTTGGGTCCACACCACTGAAAACAGAGACACATCCTCTGCACAGATGAATTCTGGCGGAGCCACACCAAGGTCAATGTCTCTTGCCTTGGGAACGGACTGTAGGCAGCAAATGCCTCCATAAATACCAGTGTGCCATGCTGTGGTGGGTACTGCCACTGGGGACACACGAGTTTGGTTTTCAGTTCCACTTACAAGGAGATACAGTTGAGACTGCTACCAAGTACGAGATCTATTTAAGGGATTTTTTAAGACTTATCAATGAAGTTACGTTACCTCACGTTGACATCCCATTAAAAGCACATAATTCATTCTTAACCCTTAAAGTCTTAAATGCTGTAGGAAAGCTACCCAGTGAATTTCTTGCTGTTTGAGAATAAATTCAAGCCCTGGAACTCACTATGGAACCTATTTTTCAATAAATAGAGTTTTCACGCTACACTAACACACAGCAGGGTCAGAAAAAATAACCCTCATTTATTTTACCAGGGGGAAAAAACAGACTGAAACTCACCCTAGCTCTATCATCATTATATGCATTTTAGCAAATGTATTTGAAATGCTATGCAAGTTCTTTACTCAGGGAACAGCACGATAGTCTCTTCCTGATGGCTGTGCAGCATCTCACCGCAGGCGCCAGGCTCCAAATGCGAATCCTCCGACTCCGTGAGGCTGCCTCCTTAATTGCTTCACTAAAAACTTGATTCAGATTGAAACTCTTTACAGAAACAATAAATGTTGTACAAAAGAAAAGAATTATACGCTTCTGTTCACATCTTAGACATCAGACCTACGTGCGTGTGCTCCACACCGCCGTGTGCTCTTACAGAGAGCCATGAAACCTGAATCAGAGTCGCGTGCCACCAGCCTGGGGGAGTTAATCAGTAAAACCACAAATGGCTACAAAAGCATCGTGCTTGTGGACATTTCTTCTTTCCTGGTTGATCCTAAGGGATGTGTAAATGATGCTGTTATTTGCCCTTTTAGTGAAATGTGTGGGATTTCTCGCAGAAGGCAAACCCTGTCTTTGCTATTGGTAGGCCAGGGCAGTTGTACCGCCGTGACGTCTGTCAGAGCAGCGGTTCTTGCACAAGTGGGATTTGGTTGTGAAAGGAGGGAGAGACCCCAGCCAGCCCTGACCAGGGTGCCCAGCAGGCAGTGGCTGCAGACCCTCCTGACCGGTGAAACAGGAACACTGCCATTTCCTTTTGTGAAGAAAACGGACCAAACCTGGCTCCTTACTCCACACAAGCATTCCATCTCACTTCCTCTTTTCAATAGCTAAGAAACACAAACCGCTCCCTGCAGCTTTATGGGATCTTTCCCTGGAATTTTTCTTTCATATACAGGATAATCTGAAGTATAGATGGACCCCAAGTCCAGGAGTGATTTCAGAATAACTGATGGTGTTTACTCTCAGACACAGTTTCATTTTTAGGAGCCAGGATCCTTGCGGGTCCTTTCCAACTCGGGATATGCTGTGATTCTGTTGTTTCCCAAATGAAATTCACCCAGCTGAAGGCATTACTCAGGCCTCGCAGTTATTTGCCTCAGCCACAATAGATAACAATCACAAGCAGCACCTGATCATACAGATAAGGAAGCACATAATTTTCCTCTCATCTGATCCTCAAACTTAGTAATTTTCTCTTTTATAACATTTTATGAAGAGGAAGGAAGATGATGAGTAGGGGAAAAAGAACAGATAACAGAGAAGATAATAGTAAAAAGAGTCAGAGAAGAGGCAATACATAATTTACTACAAACAACAGCAGCAGTACGAGAACTTCAGGTATCACATAGACAAAGCGCGAATAAAATCTATTCTCAGTACGAACAATTTATTGCATTTTGTGTTCTTTTTTTCCCACTTATGTCAGAGTGTATTTTTTAAGGATTCATCTCAGCAAAAGAAAAATATCTTCCTCAAAGTAAGTACAGCGTGTGCCTCTGGGTAAAGTGATACTGTCTGGCCATTTGGTGGAAAAGTCCAACTTTTTTTGGTGATACAACAAGGTGCAACACAGTAAAGAAGTGAGACAAATAAGAAATGTTTAGAAAAAACTTTCTTAATTTCTTTTCTGCTCAGCATGCTATAGTTTGATGTTTGTAGGAAATGACAGCAGCAAAGGACTAACTATTGGTGGTTCCTGGAGCATCACCTACAAAGTCTGACATAGGATTACGTCAGTTTTCTTCAGACTGATGTAGCACTATTTCGTGGACACAGTGTGTCGGTAGTTGGACTGTTAGATGGCCTGTTCTTTTTAGAGGAAAATTTTGCTCAGTGCTGTACTTTTCAACAGCTTGCACCAGTTCTGAACTAGGGTGAACCACAGCCTTACCCAAAGACTTTTTCCATTACCAATTTATTCACAGCCATGGGGGAATGTGGAGAGTTAGACCGGTTCTTGATAAAGTGTTTAGGCAGGAAAATAAATGCAGTGAAGCATATTTCATCATTCAAAACCTAAATACAGCTACTATAACAAAGTTTGTCTTATTCCCAGAACCCTCGTCCTGTAGTTTTGTCATGACCATATGGAGAAGGCTAATTTCTCTCACCTGATATAACTCAGTTAACTGATATTTGTTACAGCTGAAAACCGTCTCACAGCTGGACCACGTCCTCCCTTTAAAGACCTTACTGAGGACAGCCTACTGCTGCTCCCAGCAGCCAGGCTTCTGTTACCTGAACGCAGCATTCGTGGTGTGGAGGAGGAAGAGGGGATATCCCATCAGCTTCGCAGTTCATAAAGGAGGTTTCATCCTCGTCAATGCATGTCCTACCAAAAAAAAAAAACTACTCAGAGTTATCCAATTATGGATCTTACTAAAAAAAAAAAAAGTCCCATCAGAAAGCCCTTATTTTAACCACATTAACACAATAGTTTATACTATGAAGAAGGTTTTCAGAACAGGAACTGAAATCACCTTATCTGAATGGCTTTTAGCAGCTCTTTTCAGCCCGAACTGTACAGGGCCTCCCTGCTGGGTGCACCCAGTGTGACTGGGCCTGGAGCTCTTCCCACTGCTCGAGGTGCAGGGAATGAAATCTGAAGCTCGATCAACCTCCAACAAAAATTATGCACACAACAGCTTGCTAAGAAGTGTAAATAACTACAAATATTCTGTTTACCATTGCTGCATTAATTTCCAGACGCCGAAGACACCTAGCATGGCCACCCCTTCCTCTCTGAATAGCTGATCAGCAGATTAAAGCACTTTCATTAGACTCCTTTTGTTTGGATGTTAACGACTGTGGCGATCTCCCAAGATCTGCAGCTGAAGAACAATGTCAAGAAGAACCACGTGGGTAATTTGCCATCCTTGTGCAACAGGGCTGTTTCCAGTTTGAGTGCTTTCTCAATTTCCTTGTTAATAAAACTGAATAAAATGAAGAACGTAGTCAGTAAACTCATGCATACTGACTGGGAAAGGAGAGGCAGTGGGAGATGGGGAGCACCTGCATGACATCCCCCAGGCATTTCCCAGAGGAACACCATGCAGATCCCCACTCTGATTCTCAAAGGGAGCAGAGGATCTCTGCAACGTGATAACTGGAGAGAACCAGGACAAATATTCACAGTTTTGGAAGTGAAACAGCATAGCAAAGCGTGTTATTTCCTGGGGCAGCAAAGACAGTGAATCGTGCTTTGGAAACTGAGAGGTAGAATCAATCCACAAGACATCCTTTGGCTGATCATCAGAACTTTAACAAACCAAAATGGAACCACATACAGACACTGGTGAGAGCACTTCTGCAGCTCAGGGTCAGGAGGAAGGGTGTGTGAACACGCTGGGCTTGCTTTGTAAACCCAGAAGCATGGCAGGAGCAGTGCTCACAGCCCGAGAGGCAGCGGAGGACACAGCCTCTGGGTGACAATGTCTTAACCCAAGTCCTCCAGAACAGCACCCAGCCTCACTGCAGCAGCTGGTCCCGCTGGCACCATCAGAAATATTCTGTTTCCCCTTTTTTTCCTCAAGTGCATTCTCACCAGACTTGCAAGCAGGTGCACATTCAAAACTCAGACTCACATTGCCCAAAGTTCTTGTTTCAGGCGTTAGCTGTACAACTTCAAGCCTCAGTAAAGTATAATAGACAGTTTTATAGAGAACTTGGCAGGAAAATGCTGGGATGTCTTTGTTTCCCCATGAAATAAAGGGGATCTTCCACATGACTACAAATCATGGGCGTCAGAAAAAACAACAAAAACCCAAGCATTTCCCAGAGAGAGCAAGCATCCTCTTTTTTAACACATGAAAAATTAACACAATCAAATTCCATTGTAAAATACACTTCAGAATTTGTTTTACCAGCTTTATTACCTAGACAACTGGGATATGTTTTACTTTTCCCAAAGTAGAAGCAGGTATCGAAATGAGAGGAAAATTGATGATATACAGCTAGTGAGCGGTTATGAAAAATAAGGGCCCCAAATTTATCTGCACCGTTACTGTACAATGATGCTCATGTGCCATAAGCAGATACTGTAATGGAATAAATCAGAAACACTGGTAGCAACAATCATATTCCTTGTTGTTAAAGTAGTGCCTAGAAATTAGAATGCAGGATCCCATTTTTCTTGGCATTGTAAGAAATGCAGCAGAGAAGGCAGCAGGCGAGCTACCGACCTGTGTGATGGACAGGGGGCTGCGGGAGGGAAAGGCAGCAGTAAAGGGTGGGAGAGGGACATCAGAGGGGGCAAAGCAGCCGCTCATCCCCACCTGGGCAGAGCCAGAGGGCAGAGCACAGCAAGAGCTCCAGAGCGATGGCAAGGCTCACGGAGCAGCTTGCAAAAATGGCTGGGACTTCTTCCCACGCACAGGGGACATGCAGGGACTTGGAGAGGCAGGCACGGAGGTGGCAGGAAGAGCCATTGCTGGCAGAGTGGCAGCGTGGTACAGGGAGGTTTTCCAAGAAACTCGGGGGATGAAAGGACAGGATGTACTCAGCTGGGACACCCACCTCCAGCACGTAGCTACTGCACTTGGAAGGGAAGGAAATCACAGAATCACAGCATGGTTGAGTTGGAAGGGACCTCACAGGCCCCCAGCCCCCCCTGCCATGGGCTGGGTGCCCCCAGCTCAGCTGCCCAGGGCCCACCCATGGCCGTGGGCACCTCCAGGGATGGGCACCACAGCTCTGGGCAGTGCCAGGGCCTCACCAGCCTCCACACAGAGGATTTTACCCTCACACTCAACCTAAATCTCTCCTTTTAGCTTAAATCCATCTCCCCTTGTCCTCTCACTCTCAGCCCGTGTACAGTCGCTCTCCTCCTGTTTATCAGCCCCCCAGGCACTGGAAGGCCGCAACAGGGTCTCCCCAGAGCCTCCCCCTCCCCATGCTGCACCCCTCAGCTCTCATCCTGTCTCCTTAGGAGAGGTGCCCCAGCCCTCTGATCATCTTCATGGCCTCCTCTGGCCCCACTCCAACAGCTCCACGTCTTTTTTGTGCTGGGAGCTCCAGGCCTGGGTGCATTACTCCAGATGGGGCCTCAAAATACATATGGTCTGGACGAGGACCAAAATAGCTTGGAATAAATAGAGCTGAGGGACAGTCAACCCATGCAGGCAAGGTAGGAGTACAGAGAAATGCCAGGGAGAGCATCTGGCACGTGGCTGCAGTTACCTGGGGCAGTGCAGCTGGGCAGGAAGCAGGGGAAGGGAGCAGGGCCCCGGGGAGCAGCGGGCTGCAGCCAGGCGGGCTCTGGGCTGGCTGCAGAGGAGCGAGATGGAATCAGCATCTCTGGGATGAAAAAGGCTGCAGGATGAACCCAGACCTCACTGCGTGGTGGAGAATCCACGCAGCAAAAAATGCTTCTCCACTGTTCTTGCAACCACATCCTATTAACGGAACTACATTAATCAGCAGTTGTTAAATGTCAACAAAATGGTTCTTTCAAATGTTATTCATGTGTCATGATTCTTTCCTATACTCAGACTGAGGTAGAAAACAAGATAAATTTCAGGATAAGTGGTCCTACCGAGAGGTGATAGAGGATGTCCTCAGCCATGGCATCTCGTCCAAGTGGAGCCCCAGGTCCTGGCTCCATCACTGAGATCGGTTTTGGGGTGAAATACAGCTATGGTCCGTGAGGGCTGTGCTACAGAGCTGAAAACCACCCAATTAAACCCTAGTTATAATTTAGCCTGGCTCAGCCCAAGCTAAAAAACTACTTTTTAACTATTCCGCATTATGTATTTTATATATTTAAATTCATGGAAATGTTTACTTATATATTTATATTTCATGGACTATAAAACAATAATAACAAACTCCGAATTAGTCATCTCCTTTCAGATAATAAAGTCACAACGAGAAAAATTTGTGGCTTCCAATTGTTCCAACCAGTGTTTGAAACGACATGAAAATCTCTTCAGCAGTCATTACAGCCTAATTGCGTTGGAGAGCTGCGAGAGAATCATCATAGCCTTTCTGCTGCTGTTTGGTGCACTGAAGAAAAGTAAGTTTCATTCAGAGCTATTAACTGTTTCAATCTCTTTATTCTTGAAAACAAAACAGAGATGGGAATTGGCAAATTCAGTCAAATATTCTATCAAAATATTTTTCTACAAAATAAATCTTACAGCTCATGTTTTCTGAAACTGGTGGAAAGCAAGTCAGATCTGCCAAAATTCTTTGCTAATGTATATTTTGTAGTAAACTGGATATCTATATGCAGTTTTGTAATCCCAGTTTAGTGCCGGGAGCTGTTAAATTCATGAATTATGCATTTCATTCTGTAAACACAAAAGAAAAAGTACTTAAGATGTAATTAGTTTATTTGCTGTTATTCAAGATCACTGTAGTTCACATAATAATTAATAAAAGGGATGCATCTCATTTACGTTATCTGGGGGATAGGCTTGTACTTGTGCTTGGGGCAGCCCTGGAGATGCTGGGGAAGGCACAAGGCTTCTCCAGCAGCTTTAAGAAGCTCAGATAGAGCAGAAAACCAAACATGAAGCGCTCGAGGTAGAGAACAAAGAAACCTGATGTTCAAGTACAGGTCTGAGGCTCAGAACATCTCATCCCTACCTGCTACAAGCTCCCTGCAGCAACCTGAAACACGAGCGGTGCGGGCAGCGTGCTGCTGCCAGCCCAGCGCTGCTACAGTGCCAGTAAACGTAACACCTTGCTCCGCAGCTGGGATCCTTCAAGCCTCCTCTTTGCACCCTGTCTAATCAGCAGGCTGTTTTCAGGCCTTCCCTTCGAAAAATTCCTATGCATCAAGTCCTGTGTTTTTCCCCCAAATGCATCCGGATCCAACCTGAGATGAGCTCATCAGAGAAGAGTTTTTCAAGTTTAGAGAATTGATTCTTATGCCTCGTCTCAGACTTAGCAGATGCTTGGGAATCTTTAATAGCTGTAATTACTTAGTTTATAGTTATTGCATTGTCATATCTCTTATAGAAGCAGATCAAAGTTTATGAACACCTCTGTAATTAGGGTACATATATCAGGAACAGGATGGCTCCAACTGCTGCTCGTCGCATCGCTGATTTCACTGTGCCTCTTCTAAAAGACCTTTTCTCAGTTCTTAATGGCCATGCTCAATAACCATCAACAGAGTCTGAGACAGCATCACATCTGGCTGCATATTTATTCTAGATTTCAAATTATACTAATCATTTGTGTGGTGGATAAACTCTAGGCCCATTCTTTAAGCACCATAATCCTGATTACAAGACCGAAATCCGAAGACCCTGATGCAATGCACACGCGTGCCCTCTGGCAGCTGAGGCAGGATTTTTCAGTAGCTCAGTCAAGATCAGTAGTCCATATAAATGGCTTAGTCTTCTGGCATTCCCAAAGCATATGAAAAAAAGGAATGACCAACATCTATCTGCTTCTAGCACATCTGCAGTACCACTGTAGACGTGTGTGAACAAGCATATAATAAATTCATATATATATATATATGCATAGATGTGCAATCAATCGTGATTGTGTCAGTGGAAGTGAGTGATTCCTCGAAGCCCTCCCTTGCTGGAGGTTTGCACCCCACGAGCTCTGTCAGACCCGCTTGTGCTCCTCCCAGTGCAAGCCAAATGAAGCCAGTCAGCAAACAAAACGACAAAATGTTTCTAGCCCCGGGTGCTGGCTACAGAATGCCTCCATGGTATACAGATCTCATTATTTTCAGTAATGAAGAAAGAAAAGTAAAGCAGAATTTTTTTTTTTTTAAAAACCTTGGTAACGTTGCCATTAGATGCCTTAAAGCCCATGCAGTACCACAGAAATTGCAAAGACGTGATACCCTCAGTGCTGCTGCTGCTTCAATGTGGAAAAATACTCCCTCACCTGAAGAACGTTCCGACAAATATGTTTGGTATTTGGCCAGCATCCTGGTTTCTACCGAAATGTTTCAGCAGCAGCCAGCGCCTAAGTCAGTATGATTCATTGGATCAATAATTCTAAGGTCTGTACCTAAAAGGTTGAAAAATGTGGTAAAACCTGGCAGGAGAGTAATGATTGTAATGTTCAGCAAAACGGTTAATGAGCCTTGGAAAAAACAGACTCTGGAGGGAGAGAAATATGTACAGATTTAACCTTGCACGCAAGATTCAGCAGAACATTCTGTCCATTAGGTTAACTGTAAGGTCCCCACACATTAAGCAACATCTGTATTTATTGACATTTTCACTCTTGCTGGTTGGCCTTTTCCTTCCCCACTTTCACGCACTGGTTGCTGGAGGAGGACACGGCCTCTTCCCCAGGTCACCATATCCCTGACCACTTCGTGCTGAATGGCTGGTTTTGGCAGCACAGTCACACAAAGGCACAGAAAATAAGGTTACTTTCTGCCTCCTTACCCGAACATTGTGGTTCATTTCTGCTCCCTGACCCATCCTTCAGGTACCATCCTACTTGAAATAACAAAATTATTTCCCAGCTTTCTCCTTCCTCATCATTTCACTTCCCTCAGCTGGTGTAACGGCATCCTGTGCCTAAGTTATCGTGCTCAGAGGAAGCTCAATAACAGTAATACCAGTAGCTAAGGCTAGTGATATCATTTAGCATTTGATTACTCTAGGAAAAAATGGACCCTAGCAGCTGCAATTTCCTATCACTCCTCTCCCTCTCACAGCCTTGGAAGAACCACCGGGTCCATCAGAGCATTTCACCACAAGCTGAAACGCATTTCAGGATGTGTGCAATGGCACCTTCTCCGTGCTTTACCTGGGATAGGAGTAAGATACCCATCATCAGACCATTAATATGAAGAGAAAACTAACATTCCCTTATTTAAGTTCAAGTGATCTGAAAGCCAAAACCTAATCTTCCTCTCCAGCAAAGCAGCCACACCACATTATCATCAATACATTTTTCTTATTTAAATACAATTTACAGTTAATTCATTCATCTTCCAAAAGCTGAACAAAGGAAATGTGCTTTTTAATAGTTGTTAAATATTCTGTAATTTGTCTCATATTTGTCAGTTTGCATTAGCAAGAGATCCATAACTAATCTTGGTGCCACCAATGACACTGCAAGCTGCACTCCCCCTCCATCTATAAGGCATCGTGTCCACGGTGAAGACAATTAGATGTCTCTGATCTCTTTTCTATAATTCACTTTCCTATCTAATCAACAATTATCCATAATGAACTTTGCATTGCTAGCTCAAGCTCAGCAGTTTCTCTTGCCTAGTGCAAGACATAAAGGAAAAACTGGTGGCAAATGGCATATAATGTTTTATGAAGTGAATTCTGAATAATCACACTTTAATTTTAAAGCTGTTTAACAGCCATAGAAAATGGCAGACAAAAGAACTGAAGTGAGGAGTATGACCTATGAAACTGATGAAAATTCATTTGGAAAAACTCTTTATTAGAAAAGGGTCTTCTTGTCACAGGTCTATAAATCATGCAGTAAAAATGAGGCTAAATTGTAGAAGCAATTGGTTTTATAATCCTGTATCTTTGCAGGCATCTGGGTGGTAGTAATGGTGTGAGCAACAGGAAATGTTTTTGTCCTGGCTGAAGTTGCAGGGAGGGCTGCGAGATGCTGTGAGCTGCCGCTGCCATTTGCAGCCAGTCCGACAGAACCCGCGCTGGGGCACGGACACCCGGGTCAGCCAACGGCCCGGACTCCTGGGTCAGCCTGCTGCAGCTGCTTCCCCTCCCCTGAAAGCACACGGGTGCTTCAGAGCTCCTCAGAGAAGCTCCTGCGGGATCTCTGCCGAGCAGGGAAGGTGGCCAACTGGGCAGGAACACGCGCTTCCCAGCCTGGCTGAATTTTTATGCAAATGCACCCAGTCTCACCTCCAGAACTTCATGGACTTCAGTGGTGATGAAAGCCAGCTGCTGTGCTGGCCCGGTCCTCCTGGCAGGCACACAGCCCGCGGGGTGCAGGCCAGCGGGAAGAGGAACAGCTGAAGCTCACCAGATAACCGAGGTCCTGCCCGTTGCAAAACACCCTGAGCCACAGAGAAGTTTCCAAAAGCTTAGCTGTTCCAACTGAAGGAGAAAATGAATTTGTTGTAAAATAAAAATAATAACAATAAATAAATCAGAGATGCTGCCATGCAGTGCTCGTCTCCAGCAGCAGGCAGTGTGCTCGGTGTGCTGGGGGCCCGTCCCGTCCCCAGCAGCGATGCTGCACCGCATGCAGCCCTGGGCCCAGCCCACAGACCCACCAGAGCACGACATCCCCGCGCCAAACACCTTGGTGTGCAAGAAAAAACCAGGGAGGAAAATGTTGGGCTGGAAAATAGTGCACTGACCTCACAGCACTGAAATATTCTTCATCATGCTGAAGAATTAAAAATAAATAAATAAATAAATAAAAAAAACATGCAAGGAAATCATCATAGGAGGAGAACAGCAGCTGGGGTTTGGGGAAGGACTCCTTGAACCTGCAGCTCCTTCATCTGACGTTGTCTTCGGTTTCCACCCAGACCCAGCCAGGCAAGGCCAGGGCTCAGGGAAATCCTTCTCAGAAAAGCATACGCTTATCTCTGCTAAACCTGAAAAGGAATTGCTTCCCCTCTTGAGAAGAATTTAAATAGTAAAAATGCTTCAAAAATTGTTGAAAGAGTCCAGACCCTAGATGCAAAATTCATTTTTTCTACAAGGGAGGGTTTTGGGGGAAAAACAGAGCAGAGCTGGTGGTTTTCAAAGGAATGCACCAAGCGGAATTTCTTAGAGACCCCTCCAAGACCCCATGTGCTGTAATCATGCATTACAATTCACAGTGATTGTGATTACAACAAAAAGGACTGCAGATATTAAAAACATTTATAAGTACATGTTAAAAAAAATAAAAAAAAAAATAAAAAAAAAGCTTGAACTACTCCTTGTATGTATTCATCTTCTAATACATCAAACTGCAGCCTCAGCCATGCCAGACAAGCCCAGACCTCTGGATTATCTGATCAATAGCAAACAAGAATTGAGAGTATTTTCACCTCACTGGATAAAAGTCAAGGAACAGAGAAATAATAATGGAAGCAGTGATTCAATCAGAAGGAGCTGCAGTAGGTGGCACAGAGCTGTAGGACAAATGTCAAGCACACAAGCAAGCAGCACTGCTGAAGTGAAAAGCGAGAGCTCTCCGAGTGCCTTTTGGAAGGGCTCCCTGGGTCAGCCTCCTCCTCAAGCAGAGGTGCTGGGAAAAAAGAAAAAAATTATTCATGGAAGTAAAATCATGTGAGGCTGCAACATTTGTCAAAATTTGTGCTCCCAACCCTTGGGTCACAGGACCTTCCTGCCATTTGTAGGCCTGAAACAGAGGAAACACGGGGCTGAGCAGCCTGCCAGTACACCTCGTGCTGAAATCCTCATATTGCAAATACCCCTTTACTTCACACACACACAAAAATTCTTCCTGGAAGTTTAAGCTAATGAAAAGACAAATGTATTTTAACAGATTGGAGATGGCTGACAGTCTGGTAGGAAGACCAAACACAGTGGGAATCGTTCCTTCTTTCTATTGTTGGCCAGAAAGACAAGGCAGAAGTAAGAACAGGCTTGCCTTTTTTTTTT
>WBMW01001135.1:1853635-2047581 GCA_013396635.1 Penelope pileata | reverse complement strand
TTTTTTTTTTTTTGTCAAAGATTTTCTTCAAAATATTCGTTTTACCGTTCCTCACCAGAGGTTCAGGCCGGCTGCCCCTGCGGCGCGGCCTGCCAGGAGCGCTGCAGCAGAGGCGAAGCAGGAGCAGCGCTGCCGGCCGGGCACAGCCGCCCTCCCGGGGAGGGAGAGGAGGGGGACAGAGCACAGAGCACCCCCCCAG
Source organism: Penelope pileata (assembly GCA_013396635.1). NCBI lineage: Eukaryota > Metazoa > Chordata > Aves > Galliformes > Cracidae > Penelope > Penelope pileata. The sequence continues at coordinate 2,047,382 of WBMW01001135.1, read as the reverse complement.
CAGGGCAGAGCCTTGGAGATGCAGGCCAAAGAGAAAAGGGATGTTGGCTGCGAGAGTCATGAAAAATACATAGTGGAGAAACGCCTGGAGGGGTGAGGGCTGGTGATAAAGCGCAGCAACAGCGAGAAGCTCCAGCTGGGAGCAGAAAGCGCAGAATAAATCAGGTGTGGGGAGCAGAGGGCCTGCAGCAGCCGAGGTGGGACCACCCCGGCCATGGCACAGCTGCTGGGAGCTGCTCCAGAAACACGGACAGCTGTCCCAGCCCACAGCGTCAGCTTCAACAACTCAGATGTTCCTGTCCCTGGCTTCCACAGGCTGACAGGTTGCCAAAGCACCAGGAGCGCATCAGGGTGTGCTTTTCCTCCCAGAGGAGCCCTCCAGCTCCCCGTCCCCACGGGCAGCAGCTCACAGGGATGCAGCCTGGCTGTCCCGGTTGTGCCCGCACCCAGTGGTGGTGCCTGGTGCTCAGCTCCAGGTGAGCGACCCGGCCCCGGGGCTCCCACCGGGCCCTGCCAAACCCAGTTGCTGCGGGCNGGGGGGGGGGGGGATTTTTCTGCAGATTATAAATAGAAAAAAAAATTGAACTCAATCATGGGAAGTGCTCCCTGGGAAGGCAATGAGGTTCTGTTTGAGCAACGGCTGCAGAGCTGAGCTCATCAACCATAACTTTCTCCCTTCCTGTACTTTGTGGTGAAAGTGCTGTAGAAGAGCAAGGCAATGTAAATTCATAATAAACTTACCGGTGTATTGCCTTCCCCCACCAGGCCTGCACTTCCTGAGGCCCCGCTGAGACCTTCTATTAAATCTTTTGCTTTTTATTCCATGTGGAGAGAATTATTCCCACCTCTCCCAATTAGGGAACCATCGACGCTGGTACCACGGAGAATAGCTGGACAAACAGATGGACTATCTGCAGCATTGCAAACCTCCAAAATGGCACAGAAGACCTTTCAAGAGCGTTGCCAAGCTTAGCAATTCACGCAGAGCAGAAGACTCGAAGCAGCCCCTGCCCTCACGGCATCCCTTCCCGCACAGCATCGTGCTTGTCAGCTGTCACCACCCCAGATCTGGTGAGGTTTGTTGTGTGCTCTGGTCCTATAGAATGGGGCTTCCATGCACTCACCCATCTGGTGGATCTTTAATTGGCCTTGATTCACGCAGGAGACATTTGTGCCGATCCGACGGCGCGTTGCTGCAGGTGTCTGTCCTGGTACCTCTGCAGAAAGCCCCTGCTCTGGCTTTGAGCTGCCGGGCTGGCTGAACCACGTCCTCCTGGGATCCTTTGGGCAGGGATACTGGTGGGGAGCAGAAAGCTTTTGTCCACACCTGTTCTGATTAACATTCGTTTTGAGCAACTGTGATCAGAGTTGTAAACAGCATCCTCCATGCGGTGGTTAGCAGAGCTGCACCAACACTGGTTTATGTGCAATGATCAGCTTGAATATTCAAATCGTTCTCTACCTCCATCATCTATAGCTGTGATTTTCCAGTTATGGCAGAAATTTTTCATTTCTAAGTACCAAAGTGCATAAGCCTGTATTTCTTTTTTTTATTATTATTCATCTTACTTTCATTACTGCAGTCCTCCCAGTCATCTATTTCCTCCTGTACACCAAACCTCCTCTGCACCAGCAACACCTCCCTAGGTTTTGTGTCACTGGCAAATCTCAACAGCACATTGCCAACTTCAGTGCCAGTCTCAAAACTGTTCCTAATGAACTCTATTAATAACTCCACTCCTACGGGGTAGCTCTTCTTTTAGCACAAACCACACCTAATTAGCTTTAGCTGCTTTCCCACTCAACTTACAAGGTGCTAAATATAGATGATTGAGTATAACAACTTGAAGGTTTTTCTTATTCTGGCAATGTTTGTGTTTTCCAGCTTTTATCAAGACCTGGGAATGGGACCCTTTCCCTGCCCCAGACTGCTCACAGCACTGTGCGGTGCAGCTTGGTCGAGGGGCTTTGTTGCACACCAGGACACACAAACCATTGCAGACTGATTCACTAATGCTTCTACAACACCTCTCCCCCATTAGCAAGCACATCCAGAATTAATTTGGGCACCTTGTTGTGTAGGCACACTTGTAAAAGCATTCTGGGATAACCTGGCACATTAACGGCACTGCAAAATAGACGCTACAGTTGGAAAAAAAGAAAAACCCAGAGAGGATCAGTCCAAGATCTGGATGATCCATTAGTGGCACACGGTGCAGTGACTGCAATTATCTCCCTCTCTGGAGGAGCAGGAGGCTGAAGCAATGTGTCCTGGTGTGGAGGAGCAGTGCTCAGGCTCCTCCTCCCGTCCCAGTCGTCAGATGTGAGCCGTGGCCTGGGCACCCGCTGGGACGTGCACAACGGAGAGCATCCCTGGGAGGATGGTGACACGAGAGGAACGGGCTGTGGGAGCAGGAGCAGACCAAATGGAATTAAATATAGCTTTCAGCATGCCTTCCACATCGCCTGCACTTGCTCTTCTCTACTGGAAACTGAGCTGTAAAATATTTCTTAATTATTAAATGTCATAGTGTTGGGCAAGAACACGACTATCTTTCCCACACGGAGCCAAATAAAGTGCCACAGTTATCTGCATCCTGGCAGCAGAGGGGGAGGTGGGGAGGAATGTCGTTGCAACTCAAGAAAAACTGCTTCGCTCTGCCCCCACTACGAACCATTGAGCTCAGCCCAGCTTTATTTTGGAAGCTGTGTGGCTCTGTTCGTGCACTGCTACACTCAAGCTTTTAAAGCATGTTTATGTAAACAGGTCTCGATAGCACTCCCTTCCCACAGCAGCAAGGACCCTGCAATGCACTCTGCTTAACCTGCCCCAAACACAAAGTTAGCAAAACCTAACAGACAAAAATCTCGAAAAAACTTCCACGCAGAGCCAGATCCGCTGCCTTTACTGCTGCTCCATACTGGCTTTCTCCTGCGGGCACTGATCTGCTCAGGACCCAGGAAGGCCTGGAACCTTTGCACATCATTCGGGCTGCAACAAGGCACAAACGTGCACGCCTGCGTGCAGGAGAGCAGCCTGGGCCTACAGTTCACAGCATAAAAACAAACAACAGAATGCCAGAAAGCTGCAACCGCTAGCCCTGATGCAATATATTTTTCTAGAAAAGCCTTCAGCGAGTCCTAAGTTTAATATTAAGTCAAATGTTAGTTATCATTCAATATGGAGCACTTAGCAATTTACTATGTGAATTGGAGCATTATTCTTTGGAAAAAATTGCTGTGCTGTAGCCCATGCAATCTCAAACAACCTTTTCCCCCATGCCAGGAGCACAGCTTCCCAAAGACCTCAGGAGTGCCGGTGCACTCATAGTCCAATGCTTTTCCTGTCACATTCTGAAAAGGTTTTGGTAGAACACAATTTTTCTTTTTGAAAAATTTCCTCTCCTTTGACAAGTAAATAAATGTCCAACTTTACGCTCATTTTAGCTCCAGAAAGAAAAAGAAGAAAGAGCAAGGAGGAGGAAAAGAATCTGCAACAGGTTTGCTGAATGCCAGTTATTCATTTTGTGGAACACAACAGGGATACTTTATAAACTAATCCAGCTTTACGGCGACTGCAATGTTGCCTTCGGTTTTGTGTTATTGGATAATTTGTCAGTTCTGGCACTTTGGCAAGCAATAAAGTAAGGAAAAACTACTAGAAGCATAAGCAAATTATTGAATATGATTCTTCTTTCTCCTTGTTGCATTCTGAACATAAGCTGACTTTAAACAAAAGCGTTGGCAGAAACAAAATTAATTCTAGAATTTCTGAAAGACAGCACTAAAGTAAGATGCTTGCATTTAACACTTTTCTGATTCTGCTCTTGGTTCCTCTCCCACCCAAATAGATCATTTTCCATTAAATGGCTTGAGCTAAACAGGAAAAATCCTAATCCCTACTCAGCTGAAGCTTCAGTTTGCATAACTGGTAGCTCTGAAGAAAAAGAACATTACAATGACTTCAGCTCAGATGTGGACCACTGAGCACAGCCACACAGATACAGCTGCATCTTTTTACAATGTATTTTCTGGAACCTGAAGTTAAAACCACACTTAAAAATCCACGTACCTGCCTTGTCTCTCCCCATTGCAATCCTCTGATGTGAAACAGGCAGACATTTCCAGTGCAAAGCGTGCAGCAGAGAACTGATGTTCGTGGTAGCAGTCAGCTCCAGAGAACCCATCCCTCAGGAGGAGCTGGAGCCTGGGACACTTCCAGAGCACCCCTGAGACACAGAAATTCTCTGCTGCTTCTGAGCAGCAAATTATCTCCAAACGTGCAACCTGCACAATGCACCAGAGGAAAAATCTATATTTATAGCATCTGAATTCAATATGAATTCATTGACTGTTCACAAAGCCAAACCTCAGTGGCTGGAGCCAGAGTTTATTTTCTCTTGCAGATTGTCCTGGAAATGAAGTAGGCACTAATGCAGGATTTAACATAAGAAACAATGATGAAAAATCAGGAATTAGTTCCACAAGAACAAGAAAATAGCCAAATAATAAAAATTTCACTTCTGCATTAGGTACTAATTTCAGTCCTCATGACAGAAGTGTATCTCCATCTGTTGCCACTAACAACAAATAAAACAAGCAAATCTAGAACACAGACTTCAGCGTGTAAGGACGTACTGCAGGCCCTTGATTAAGGAAACAAATCACTGACTGTCCAACATGCATGGAATTAACAAAGAAGCAGATGTTTAAATGTGCTAGCTTTAATTTGCTGCTGAATTAATGTATACATTCTCTAGCACTCATCAATATTTCACCCTTTTAAGTCTGTCACTGGCAGCGAACAGCAGATAGGGATGTTTTTCATTAGTGCCTTTGAAACTGTAACTTTCTTTTTAATTTAATGATGTATGTTACTCAGATAGCATATTTTAAAATGGAAAATGAGAAAATAACTGCAACAAGACAGAAGACAATCCAGCTCTGATCAATAAGCTGGCTGGGTTTGCTTCATTTTGCTGTTTTATAGATTCCAATGAAAATGAGTGCCAAGCCTTGTTGTTTTTTTGTCTTTTTTGTTTTTGTTTTCCCTCATCAGAAACGCACTGTAGTGGTTGGAAACATCACTTTAACGCAGAAAAGATCTTTTAGCATATTAAGCCTCTCTCATTACCTGGAGTCCAAAACTGTAATTATGATCAGCACTTTGTTAACTCGAGGGAGATAAACTGTTGACACTTCAAAATAAAAAACACTGAAGAGTGTTTGAACACTGCTTGAGCAGGAAAAAAGGCAAAGTCTGGAACATTCATTATCATCCTATCACTGATAGATCTGTGAGCAGGCAATATCAGTATAATATCTGTTCTCAACTTTGTCCCATATATGAATTTAAACATGGATTTAAGGAGACTTTTGAAAGTGATATGTAATTAATAAAACATTAGAAAAGGAGATATTTCATGCACCGAAAGACACATTTCATGCAGCATCAAGCTTTACCCACTTCTCTGACTCGTGCTTCTGATATCAGTAAATCGATCAGTACCAAGGGATGTCTCACACGGAATCTGGATGTCCCTCCATCACCAGCAGGAGCAAGAGGGAAGCAGGAAGTGAGAAGCTTGTGCACAAGCAGTTGAAGAAATAAAACCAACTTTAAGAGCCCAACTGTGCAGGATTTGTTGCCATGAACCTTTTCCAATCACATTAAAAATCTTTTCTGAGAGGGGTGCAACAGCGGTGTTACTTCTCTGCATCATTCAGTGTCTGGATTTGAGCAGATGGGGATGATCATTGAGCCACGGGGTCTGTATCTGCCCTCCTGTCCCTTGTGCTCAGCCCCACCCCACTGTCCCGGGGACATCTCCCTGGGCAGAGCCCTGGACACACAGCCTGGGAGGTGCCGCTTCTTCACTGCATCAACAGAGGTGCCTGGGACAGCTGCGGCTCCCAGCAAGGGTCCCTTCCCACTTCCAGGGGGTACATCCTGAATCATCCCTTAATTGTCAAGTCCCTTACTGCTGGAGAGGAAGGTAGCTCCAGAGGAAGTCACACTTTCAGTGGAAATAGGCTGTGGACAAAAACCTGCCTTGTCCCAGCAGTGATGCCAGTGGATGAAGCCTATGGCAGCAGCGGGATTTTGTGTAAGGTTATTTCTGGTCTCTCATTTCTTTCCTTCTTGGAAGTAATAACCACTTACCTGCTTCTCTTGGGGGCATGATCTGTGATGACAAAATTGTGGGTTTTAGCGCGTTGCGAGGCAGAGGCTGTAGCTGTGCTGCCCACTGGTCCTTTCTCCCTGATGAGCCACTCCACTTGCTCCAGGACATTTTCTGGTGCAACTCTCCTTCCTCTCTGTGCTGGCCCAGCTGTGCTGGATGGCACACTTAGCACAGAGAGCCGGAGCTCTGCCTACACGTAACGCTTTCCTGCACACCTACACAGGAAAGGCATTAGTGGCCAAATGGGCAGCTGCCCAGGCAGTAATGGACAAAGCAGCAAGAGCAAAGGACAGGGGAGGAGATCTCTCAAGCCCATTACTTCCCTGCATCATTTTGTCTCCAGGGACATGATTTAGCTTGAAACACTCAGCTGTGGCTAGAGATTTTACTTTCAGACATGGATTATGTGATTTTGCCTTTTAGTGTTCTCTTGCATGTTAATGATTCCACCTTTGCCACTAATTAAAAAAAAAACTCCTCTTTGCCTGATAGCCCATTTTAAAAAATTAGATAATGGATCTCACTTAAAATATTTTTGAGAGGAGCGTATAAATGTATAAAACCAGCAACAGTTGTGTGGTTCCAGAGTTCTGTACAGACAGATGGCTCATGGTTTGGTGGTCATTAAAAACTGCTTGCTGAGAGGTGCAGGAAAGGACCGTATAGCTGTGCAGGGACAGCCCAGAAGCCAATTACACACCCAGATACCATACATTGTCAGGAAATTATATTCCACAGCTTGGCACCTGTGCCTGCCAAGCAATCTCTACATGAGCATTGACCAAGAATGTCAAGGTCACTGCTGATCCATGTGGAGGTGGAAATGGAGTTGAATCATTGCTGCTAGAAATATGACGATGTTCTGACAATTTAGTAATAGAGTTGCATGGAGATGATGACACCATTTCTTGTTTTCCCTTCAAATTCAGCGTAGAGAGGAAAGTACAGTCTGGAAAGAGTGGCTAGTGCAGTAAGGCAAAAACCATCACTTTTGAAGCTTTAGATAATGCATATAAAAGGTTGTGTTATAACCCCTTTTTCATTATTATGTCTATTTTGTTACTGCTTATTTTACTGCAGTTTGGCAAGAATAGTAAGTAAAAAACTCAAAGCTATCCAAATAATTTTCCTCAGCAGACAAGAGAGAAAAAGGAGCATTGACTGAATTTCCCTAACAAGTCTGAGCACTCGCAACAAACAAACCATCCAAGTAAGTCCATGAGCTTGGTGTGAATCAGGTTCTTCACAATTCTATACCATGAGATCTCCACCAAAATACTGCACCAGAAGAACCCAGCCCCAACATCAAGGCTGATGGATGGAGCTCAGGTCACATCCCAGCCCCTGGGGATGGCCGGCCTGGCACTGCCTCTGGCTTCCCTTGGCCACGGTGGCCCTGCAGCCACCCCGTCTCCATCCTATCACAGTTCCTGCTAATATTTTGCTAAATATCAAATCAGTATGAAGTTCTAATGTAGCAAAGTGATCTAATCAGAGAGCGAGGGTATCTCGGTGTGCCTCTGGAAACAGCTGTCCAAGCTGCGGTAATCCAGAGGCGCCTGGTGCAATTAAGCTACAAATCAGAAGTGATAATTACAAGAAAACATTTTTAATTTTTAATTGTGGAAAAAAAAAAGTGCAATCTCCAGCACCTCAGTAAAAACAAAGCCACATTATAATTAAGTGAATTTGAGCCTGAAATGCCGTAGTGACAAAAGCAATTTGTGGTTCCTGCCTGCAGACCGGGCGAAGCAAAGCCAGGCTCAGCACTGCCACCAGGCACCAAAGGCAAGGCTGGAGCAAGTGACTCCAGGCCTCAACACCTCTCCCAAGAGAAAAGGAAACCAAACGTTGACACTAATAAGCTTTTAATAGAAATAAGAACATGAAATGTCTTATTCTTGTATCATCACTTGTACTGATCAAATGCTGATGAGGCCCTCAGTGGAAGACTTGGTCTCCTGTTTTCCTGCTTAACCTTTCATCTTTTCCATTTCCGTATTTCTTTACTGTATCTTTTTTGCCTTTGCACAAGGCACAAGCTGCTGATGAAGGCAAAGCCTTTGCAATGAGCAGAGGAGCAGGGATGGAGCCAGGCGTGGTGGCACAGCCCCCTCCCTGCAGGAGATGGGCAACACTGCAGGGCTGGTGGGAGCCAGCCCCGGCACTGCCAGCACCAGAGAGGAGCAGCCCTTGGTTGCTCCTTTTGGCACCTCTACCCGTGCTTGTTTAGCAACAAGAGCAACTACTCTGCTTCAGTTAATTTCCTTTCTTCACAAAGGAAATGAGAGCTTTGATTGTTTTTAATGCTACACGGATGGTCGTTCAGGGTAAAAGTTCTAGGGACAAAGAGATGAGGAATAGGAACGCTGTTAAAATTAAATCCTTTCTTAAAAGTCTTTAGAAATTTTACCTATTTTTTTAATTCTTTTCCTGTATCTTCATATGACATTTAAACAATATTTTTAAGCACAACTGTCACTTTTATTTCTGCTCCTAAGCCCTAGAAAAGAAGGGTACGATGATTTCAGGTTCTCCCCTACCCAGCTGCAGTTGCTCCAGCACTGCTCCACGAGAACAGAAGGAAACAAGAGACTGCAGCGAAGACATCTCCTGGCACCTCCCCTATGCCACCCCGGGGATACTGGAGGAACGCACTGGTATTTTATACTCATCCCACTTTGCTTCACCTCATTTTATTACAGCTGAAAAATCTACTTTTAGGAGAGACACTGAAAGACAGCAGCTTTCTCAAGGTCTTGCAAGACCCATTTTCCCAGTAATTACTGCAACTCCAATCAAACAAGCCCACAGCAGGATATCTGGCTTACCTGGGCATCACTTCTGGCCCTGCTGCCTGGCTGCTGAAGAGAGGGAAGAAAACCACCTTGTTCCTGAAGCATCTGCAAGATGGAGAGGAACACTGCCATGCTGTCTGAGAGCTCTTGAGTAAAAAAAAGCCAAACATCAGTCCTTCAAACACACAGCAAACCCTCAGATCCCTAATACAAAATTCTAGTGGGATGGTGTATTGATATACTTCTATTCCAGTTTTGTTCGGTTGGACTTACCTTCAATGAAGAAAAAACAAAAAAAAACAGTATATTGTCACTGTTTGCAGGTCCCTGTGTGATTTGAACCAAAATGTTTGAAGACCCAAACATGGAATCGTCAAAACCATCATCGTGTTTGGTGTAAAGGCAGTGAAACACGCAAGGAACTTCAAGCAGATAACGCTACTTCATAGCTTGAGCTCTGTTCCATCGCCCATCCTCTACAATGAGTTTTTCTGTTCTATGAAAAATTGGTCATTAGCATCAAATTTTTAATAAAAGTAGCATGGATCTTAAAACTTTAATTCCAGCTGCAGCTTCAGCACAGTAACCATAGAAATAATCTAATCTCTTCCTACTAAAACGTTGTTTGTCCTTGATCATTATTTTTCTTAATTGCAATACTTTAAGCACTTGGAACAAAATTGCTTTGTAGCACAATATACTGCATAAAAGTTGTTTCAGTTTGTAACCTGCTGGTACACTATGTCCTACATTTAAAGAGTTTTCTGGGAAGCTCCTTAAAGGCATCTTTAATTTTTAATAACTCCCTGGAAATCTGAAATGGAAGGAAAGGTAGGTCATACTTTTGGGCATCCCACTTTTGATAGAGCTCTTTGAACTATGTAGTTGTGATTACGTATATGTTCTCTATGACTTAGATTCTCATCTAATGAAATTTTAAAAGCAGCAAGTCTAATTCCAGGAGGAGTAAATGGTTATTTTAACATTTTCTTAAATATAGTAGCCTGTGACACCCGGAGCTCCCTTTCCTATTGGGGGGATAAGAACAACACAGCAGCTCTTTGCAACCCATATTCCTGCCCCAGAACCCTTCGTGCAGTGGGGGACTAGGGGCCACTCCATCCTCAATGGGTTGATTTACTCTTGAACTCACTTCAGAAAAACCCTTGCAAAAACATTCACTTGCATCTTGGGTACAAGACCTCTGGGGCTGCTGCTGCAGAGTAACCACTGTGCACCCAGAGCCCCCTCCCCGTCCCCACTCTCACAGGTTGCTTTGCCCCCTGCATGCAGTGACAGCACTCACAGCTTCTCTGCAGCAATGTTTAATTTGTAAATCGAACCAGCACAGAGGAACTGCAGTCTGAGGATGAAGTTCATTTCTGGCCCGAGACCCGATTAATGCTAATGGGATGTGTGACAACTGGATTGAATCCACGGCAGCTCGAGGAGGGGTGATTAAGAGAAGAAACTGCTGAAGAAGAACGAACAGAATGAAGGCTGTGCCTGCACAAGGGCTGTGTGGGATCCTCAGATGCACGTTATATTAACAGACTTATAGCCCATTTATTTTAATAGGTTCAGTTTACTTATAGACTGCATTTGGAGGCAGTGCATTTACTGTCACACATTTTCTGTCACATTTCTAGCCCAAAGTCTTACTAATTTGCCAGCACAGATGAAGCCTTTTTCTAAGATTATCCTCTTGTCCTTCTTCTGTGCGTGATAGATTTCCTCCAGAGCAGTGTATGCAGTACCAATGGACGCAGATAAACTCGGCAGACAAGAGGGCAGGAAGCACTAATTTATCCCGGTGGGGACGGTCAGGCTGGCCCCTTTGCAGTGCTCTTGCAGCAGCTGAAAGCCATCAGCCTCTCCCAACAGCATGGTAAGGGAGCTCACACTGCCTGGGCACAGCATATTTTCTCTCCCTGCCAGGTCCTGCCGCCCAGGAAGGCACGTGCTGGGCTCAGCAGGTGTTTCCCCAGAACAGTTTGCGCTGCGCAGGGGATGGCTGAGTCCCCGTGTGCCAGTCACTGTAATTGCTGCGGTCTCGGGAGTAGATTTGCAGTGGATTTTGAGGAGCCCAGCGTGCCACAGCATCGCCCTTCCAGCAGTGACAGGATCTATCACAAAGCCTCTTGATATTGCCCTGAGAACCTGCCTTCCTAAACGGTCATTGCAAGGGTTTTTGACAGCTTCCTAGCTCGTTTATTTGGCATTTGATCACAGGTTTAGAGAAATCACAGAAGTCCTCTGAAAGCTATGCTCCCCAGAGTGGATAAAGAAGATTCACGGGCTTTAATCTCCCAAGGTGTCCTATGAGAAAACATGCCAGCACTTGAGAAATAATCCTGCATGCTCTGTGCATTGACACTGCGTGCATCCATCACGGTGCAAGCAGATGGAGCACGGGGACCTCAGCCAAGGCTGCTCCGCTCCCCACCTCCAGCTCTGCCCCAGGCACCTCGCCCTGGAGCCTCCTGCTGCACTCCCACAGCCCCCCTGCACCAGCACCATTCACAAGGAGAGACTCTTCCCATGCCTGTGCAGGATACATCACAAGTAAATTTACCCAATATCACTGGGCACAAACATTTCTGGGGAGTAATTCCCTGTCAGAAGGCGCTTTGCCTACATTGTCATCACGCTGCACAGAAGTGGGATTGTGCTCACAGCATTTAGAAGATCTGACAACTTCAAAAGGAGAGCATGTTTACATGACAGAACAGGAGTAAACGCTTAGATACTGGGATGAGGGGTGCATTAGGTAACCTGTAAGGACAGACAGTTGAAAAGTTATCTGTTTACTAACACACATACAAACTGAATGCTGGGGGATGAGGGGCCTGAGGAGCCCTGTGATCTGCCAGGTTGAAAGCAGAACTTGGAGGAAATCTTGGAGCTATTCCCTGCTCTATTGCTCTCAGTGCAAAACGTGCCTTCAAAACCCTTCAAAGTCGCTCAGCTTCCCTATCTGCCATTGTTTTCATAGCTGAAATGGAGAGATTTGATCTTTTTTAGCCTGATGACATTCCAACAGCATAGGATGGGTTTAATGCTTTCAGTCAATCACGAGGAATTTACATCAGCCCCTGTGACACCGTTTGTATAAAGAACACATTGGTTTCAGTAGGGAATACTATGTATAAATTCATAATATAAATGACATTTTCTGTTTGATCTCTGTAAAGTATTCAAAAGTCTACAGGCCATACATGAAACAGAGCCTGAGTTCTTGTTTGCATCAGTCTTTCCCTTGTCTTCCTTTAATAATTAAAGCCCATTTTATTTCCTTCTCACCTTCCATGTGTGCAGAAAAGCAGCATTCGCTGCTGAACCCATCAGCACGATGAAAACAAGGGATGAACGGCAACATTTCAGAGTAGATCTCAGCTCAGTACGAGTGGATGTAGTGCCAAACTCACTTCACCAGGTGAAGATGCATGGCCAACTCTTCCATGTGTTATGGCTTCTCTGGACACCAACAAGATGCTGGAGGAACGCTGAAGACACCGGAGCACACGAGTGTGGGAAATGAGGCAATGAGTGCTCGTAGACTGCAGTAAGAGGTGAGGGAAACAACATTTCCAAGGCCAAGAATCATCAGTGCTTGTTACAAAACAAGCAGTCACTGATGTAAGACCGAAGCGAAGCTGGAGACCTCCTGAGTCATGTGTTTCCCAGCTTCTGAGACAAAGGGACGAGTGGCCAATAACTGCAGTTGTGTGCCTGCTGATGGCTCACAGGCTAAACAAATAAAGAGAAATCCACTTGTTGCATCCCAAGGCGTACAGCGCTCAAGGCTGCAGCGTGAAGCTATCACACAACTAATTCATCTTAATTGCCTGTAAGGGGCATGCTTGTTAGTGGCACTCCTCAAGAGCCCTGTTCAGGCTTGTTTTCTCTGACCGAACTTCCCAGAACCACACAAGAGCTTTCCACTCCAGTTGCACAGAGGCAGCCTCCTGCTAGCAGAGAGGCTGTGGGCATGGAGCCCCACTCCCTGCTGTGGGGCCAAGTGCACCCCAAAGCGCTGGGGGGGTAAACCACACCTGGGATGAGTAAATGGAGAGCATCATTTTGGAAAGATTCTATCCAATTATTTCTTTCAGTAGCAGTGTATTTGTACCACGTTGCTGGGAAAAGGGGACAAGTAAGATGCAACTTAATTTCAGGCTTGAGTTAAAACACACCTTGAAAAGGTAGAGCGAGAAACCCACATTTTCAACCCAGAAAACTACCTGAAAAAAGTGAAAACTAATCCTGAAATGACTTTAAAGCAAACTTAGAGCAGTGGGGGTTTGACCTCAGAAGAATGTCACTGAGCAGCTGCTGTGTCCAGGCAGGGGGAAGGTCTGGCCTGGGGACAGAGTGCCCCTAAAGCACAGAACAGGCGGCCCTCGGACAGCCAGGGCCAGCTCTGCAACTGGGGCTGCCCTGACAAGAAAACCCAGACATCAGCCCATCCTTGACCAAAATTGGTGGGGCTGCTCGTCAATTTTCAAGGAGAGGAGGTCGATATTTCCTCAAGGATGACTCTCACATCTGCAGCTCTGAACACAAGCCTCGTGTCATCAAAGTAACAGAGAAAGCCAGATAAATAGCTGGAAAACCTGATGCAAGTTCTGGAAAAGACTGTTGCAGAAATAAGTAGAGAAACAGAGCAGGCAAGAAATTCTCATAAAAAATTGAATGTGATAGGGACAAGACATGCACGGCCATTGCTTGCGACATGCTGCAAGTCAGTTAAAGGAGGCAGGGGAGTTTCTCTTTCAGTCCGACACTCTTCTCCCCACACACGAACAGCAATCCTCCCCGCACTCACTGTACGCTATCCACACTCTATTATTATGCTACGCTGTACTGCAACTAGATACTTCTCTGTGCAGATTATTAACATTCATCACTATATTCATGAATGACAGTAACAGTTTGCTACAACGTCATGCACACTGAAATCCCAGTATTTATAATATTTTGAATATAGCAAGGCCCAGAATTTAACAGCATTTTCGTATACTTAACGAGAAACGAGGGGAGCTTGATATCACTCCAAGTAGCAACTTCCACGAGAGCAATCTTCAGCTGTTGGATGAGAAATGTATTGGCAAAGCTTGTCTAACGTATTCCAAGTGATCTGCAGAAGATCCCAGTATCACTGGAGATGACACATGAATAACAATGGGTAATATGATGCAATTACAGGGATTATCCCACCCCCGGGACAAAAAAAAAGTGAAATGTAAGCACTCTTTAATCTCACTGGGACAGAATGAACTTGATGATAACCAAATTTTGTTCAAAAGAATTACTTGTACTAATTAAGAGATGAAGGTGGCAGTTCAGAATCTATTCCTGTCATTTCAGATGTCTCATCAATCTATTCCATTGAGAAAATAACAATCAAAATACTCTCTCAGTCCCAGCAAGCCAATTTGTACTATAAAATCACTTTTACACAGCTGATTATAATGGTTTTCATTTAGGCACTCTGGTGAACCAAGATTGTCAACTATATTGAACAGAGGCAAATGTATTTAGATGAAAAAATCACCTTTATATGAACTGTGCATACCTATTAAGAGGCAGACCACATGTTTTAAATTGCAATATAATGTCCAAGAGCCAGACTGAGAAATAGCAGCATGCATTTCAAAGCATTCAAAACATGCTAAGTACAAACATGGGGCTGTGCACCTAAATCCCAGGACATACTCACCTGTGCTCCTGGGCACCTAAATGCCATCGTGCATCCCTGAGATATTCAAAGCAAGAAACTCGCACAATTGTACAGAAGGGTAACACTTCCTCCTCTGACCTTTGGCTGTACTGTTTCCATAGTGAGAAATAAAGCTGTACTCTCAAAACAGTCCATGGAAATGGCTTGGCAGTCGTGGTGTGCACCCCCCCGATCCACACGGCAGGGCCAGCACCGTGCGCTCACGCTTGGCTGGGAACAGGCTGCAAGAGATGAGATGGTTGGGCTGAACGTGAGCCAGCATTTGGCAGCTGTTTTCATCTTGAGTCATGCATGCAATGACCATTAACAATAATGATATTGATCCTTCAAGTGCTGTGAGCAGGGAATTACAATAACTCCCCGGATGAGCCCGGAGAGCTGCTGCAGTCCCCTGTTGACAGCACTTCTGAAGGCTACATATACAAATGTGTTTATTCAGTCATATCAATTCCTAGAATAAAACTGAAAACGAGAGCTATTCATAAATATTTATCCACATATATAACACGTAGAAATGGTACGGCGGTAACAATAAATTGATGCAATAAGCACCCTGCAAGCCAACGGGAGTATATAATCAGTGGTGGCTGCACTGCTTCTCCAGCTCCTCCATCACCTTTCTTTGCATCTTGCCTTAGTTTCTCTCCCAAGGTAACCTGGGCTGTATGTGCTCAGTAGCTCTGGACTGTAGTTCTTAGAGCAAGAGTTCTTGCATGTCCTTTTTTGGTCTCTTGGCATTTCTGTAGAATAGAAATTTATGCCAGTTTGGGGAGGTGTGACATGCATTTCACGTGGCTGACGTCCCTGTGTACTCTAACTAGGGGATTGCATGAGAGAAATAGAATAAAATCCTATTACCAGGTAAAGCATCCTGGGGGAAGGCAGTGGTTGCAGCCTGAGAAACAGATGCCTTTAAGCTCCTGCACTCCTACAAAGCCAGGCACATATAATTGAATGAATAGCTCTGAATTACAAATAGAAATCATAAATTCTGCAGAAGGTTGTCTTTCAAACTTGTAATGCCTGGAGGAAATGGAAAGACAAAAATATCTGCTTTTTAATTGTATTCATGGGGTCCAGCAACTGGGTTCCAGGAGCTGCCATCCTTACAGCGCTGAGCCAGGCTGCTCCCAGAGGGAGGAGTCTGCAACCTGGAAATTCTTTACAGCAAAGAGAACAAATCATGAGCAGGTTGTGGGGTCCTGGAGACATTCCAAACCTGGAAGGCATGGCCCTGAGAAACCTGACCCGAAACCAAGCTCACACCTGGGTCCTCCACAGCTCCCTTCCAACTGATTGCGGGTTCTGTGACTCAAAATAACAAAATCCCTTGATGTCATGATGCTAAGTAAAAACCACTCTAGAAGGCTGGAGGATGTGATGAGGTGTGAGCAATGCCCCAGCGAAAAAAATGACAAACTACAACAAAGGTCACAGTATTAATAGTGTTACAGTAGAAAAGAGAAGGAAAATCTAAATTATGAGATCAATTACCTCATTTCTGTAGAAGTCAAAAAATTGTAACAGACTTTCTGTTCACCAAGAGCTTATGAAAATATTGGATAACCTATGGCAATCCTATCCATAGCCAGTGGAATGGAAGACAGATGCTGTTATTTTTTTGCTAAGGGAAAAAAATGTTGTCCAAAGTTTTGGTTGCTTATCTATAAAAAGAATTCATCCACCTTGACAGATGCAACAGGAGTCCCATGAGAAGGCTATAAGACTCAAGCACATGTGGTGGAACATTGATCCTGACTTTGTCAAAAATCAGACAAAATCCTCAAAGCTGTCAAGAAAAAAAATCTCTTCCTATGAGCTAAATTGTTTGTCAGCGGCAGGGGGCCAGGGTGGATGGAGAACAGCATTAGAATTTTTCTGACCAAGTGAATCCATTTTATCACCCCTGAAATGTCAAACTATGCAATTCCCAAAGGCATCTTTTCTGAGGAAAAAAAAGAAAGAAAAAAAAAAAAGGAAGAAAACCATACAGAAGGGAAGTAGTAACTTTCAGTTGTTACCTGTCCATCTTCCCATTTTTTACTCGAACCAAAGACATCATCATTTTTCCACTCATCGGCTTTCCCCTCCTAAGCCACCATGTGAAGGACCAACCAGACTTTGTTCTTTTTCTGCTCTGATCGCATCTGTCACATTTCAGCAGCTTGTTTCTTTGTACAGGTTAAAACAAGCTACCAAACAAGCACAAAATCCATTTGTGCTGGGTCAAAATAATTATTTTAATTAGCGCAGATAGTTGAGACAAATATGGACAGCCACGGAAGCTGTGAGTAAAATAATATTAAATTGGTTATTATTTGAGTGAAGTAATAACAAATAATGAATACGACTGCCATTCAGCAACGTAGGAGCAATCTTTTTCTCTCAAGTTCCCTGGGTCATGTAAAGTTATTAGATGTATGATTTACCAGACAGCATCTGTATGTAATTACTTACCCACGTGAAAAGGCATCCGTGGTTTGTGAGCAGCTCGATGCTGACATTCCCTGCCCCGTTGCTCAGTGGGGTTCAGTTCTGCTGCACACACGGATGTTTAAGTTGCAGTGCAATGCTTCTGCTAACTTCCTTGGCTAAATAAACCCACACTCATATATTCCCCTTTCCACTATTAATATTCATGGTTGAGTTTAAAATTCACTTTCCATAAATATTCTGTTGTCTGCTGTGTCTACAAATATTCATCCTGATAAATTAGTTGGCTTTGAAGAAGGAAAAACCAAAAAAAAAGCAAATTCTCGTCTTTTTTTTTTTCCCCCCAGTAAATATTCACTCAAAATACTCACCTCCACTCAAGGATACTCATCTGCCTGTGATGTTTTATAAGATATAATTGGCCGAGGGATGTGCTGATTTCATGATCTGGAAAGGAAAAATGCCCCGAGGTGCTGAACATACCGAATGCAGTAATTAAATGATTTTATGTTCTGGTTCTAACACAATAACACAATAGTTATCAGATAACATGATCTTAAAAGCTGCTTGATCCTTAAAGCTACTTGTAAAAACTTTTATTGAGCGGAATAAATCACCCCAAATTAAACCTTTTTCTTGCACAGGAACGGGTTGGGACTATTTGGCTCTAATCAATATAATATGATTAATTAGAAACAACTATATTGATAATTGTGGGCAGACTTTCCCAATTATTAGCATAAAAAAATTTAACTCGCAGAAAAGAGCACAGCTACCTTCTGCAGGCTGGTGGCCCCGGGAGCCCCTGGACACGGGGATGGGCGATGGCTGCTGGCGCGGTGCTCCCTGCACACCCCTCAGCTGCAGCACCCCTCGCTTCTACTGCTGCCTCTGCACCAAGGCAGGCTCCAGGCTGGGTTTATATATGCCATTCTGCCCCTTTTGCAGCGTTACTGTGTTGTACCTTCAATCTCACTCCTTCATCCTCTGTTAACTTTGTGTTGTTTAATTACGTTGTCCTTATTAGCACTTTTCTAGGCTGCACAAAGTCATTGATTCCAGTTAGCATTTGTGTACATCGTCACAATTTCTGTTCTCATTATCCTTCCCAACAGGAAGCCATGATGCATTTCTAAACTTGAACGAATCTGTCTGAAGTCCAGGTGAGTCACTCTGCTGCCAGGGTGCAATGAACAGGAGGACCTTAGGTCAGCAGACAGCAGTGCCTGCATGTGCCAACTGCCCTCTGAAAGGTCTCCAGCATGGGCACAGTGTTAGTCACGGGCTGCTCCACTAAACTGCAACTTGACCTCAACTCATGGTTTGAAAGAAGGAAAAGCCCTGCATGTACTGGCTAGGCAAAGGGGGAAAGCAAAAAGGGGAAGAGGAGAGCACCTCCCTGGCACAGCTGCCCAGGGAAGTGGGGGAGTCACCGTCCCTGGAGGTGTTCCAGACCCGTGGAGATGTGGCACTTGGGGACATGGTCAGTGGGCACGGTGGGATGGGCTGGGGCTGGACCTGGGGATCTGAGGAGGGCTTTTCCAACCTTAACGATCCTTGCATGAGGGCTATAACATAAAGAGCAGGTGAAACAAAGAAACAATCATACAAAAGCAAAGCAAACCAAACACAAAGCACAACCATGAAGCAGAGCAGCTTTCCTCAGCTGCCCACCCGCAGCAGGGATCCCACAGGGATGGAGCCCTGCACAGAGCTCTGCTGTGGCTGCAGAGCCAGGGTGCCAGCAGCCAGCCCCTGCTGATGGGTGGCCGAGCTGCACCACGTTTCTGCAGAGCCTTTGAACTAGAAAATTCCCTTTAAGGGTGCCCGTGGGGAAGAGCTACCTGGCAGAAGAGCTCGATTAACGTCACTGCAGAAGCATGCAGATGGCAATGATTCCACACATGTCCCCGCCACCTCCAAAGAAACGATTCAGAGGGGAATTGCTTGTGACTGACGAGGGTCTTCACAGAGCTGCCTGCCTGGAGCTCCTCTCCCGAGTCTGCCTCTGCGGGAGGGAACGCTCTGCTCTGCTGCTGCTCCACACAACCAACTAAATAAATGTCTACGCGGATCCTAATTAAGACCAAAACTTAAAAGGAAAATACTAGGCAGGTGAACGCTGCACAGATGTTTGGAACTATTTATGAAGGATTGCAGGAAGAACACGTGTCAGAACATTTGACAGAAACTGCACCGAAAACTCCCTGATCTAAAAAGCAAGAAAAAATAGAAAGATAAATCTTACCCTCTTCTCTTCCTTTTGAGACCTACACGACACTAGCACAGGACAGAGATAACAGTCAAACAGTTTCAAAGAAAACAGCTGGCAGCAAGTGTGTAGCCAATTTAGGCACCTAATCTGCACATTAACTGTCTCCACACAGCTAAATATGAATAATGCCTCTTTGTTCTCGTGCAGGATCTGCTGGGATCATGCTTCCTAAACAACTCCTCTTGAACTGTTTGGCGATGCTCAGAGGGCTGAAACAACCTACAGCAACAGATGGAAAGAGGAGATCTAGAGCACCTAACCAGGAGCGATACCCCTCCGTGTCTGGTGTGGCAGCAAGACGCTAAGTCTTGGTGCCTCCGTTAAGAGCGTAAAGGTGACACAGAAAACAGCCATTAGAACAACCAGAATTTGATAGAGAAACATGTGCATAAAATAGTAATAGAAATCCTCCGAAAACAGTTGAATACAGAATTGTAACCTGCAGACATTACCTGTGCCACAGAACACACCAACTGAGCGCGCGAACACAGCGTGCCAGCAGCGCACTCGGGGATGGGGAAAACCTTCTTTGTGCAGACTTGAAGCCTGCACATAAATTTTTGTACTAATACATCTCTCTGTATTTTATTACTTGGTTCAATGGCTATTATTTTAAGTGGAAAATATTTGTTTTTGCTAAACTGCCACAATTCTAGCACCATTTTCCCTTGGTGAGCTATGGTAAACACTGAGTTCTGAAGGAAAGTGAGGTAACCACAATACTGAAAACATGCAGAATTATTATTGCATCTTTGCCTGTGACAGAACCTCATTTGGATTTTAATTAATTCCACTTAACATTTAAGCTTTCTATGTATCCATAAACACAAGCTTAATTCAAAGTTGGTGTTTATTAGCAAGATAATTGTACTTATTACTTAAGCATAGCGCCTACCTGGCATTCAGCCCAGATTGGACTTTTCTCTCACTTCTATCTGCAGAAAGGTTTGGACTGGTTTCAACAAAAGCAGATGTTTAACCAATTAGGAAGAACTTCACCAAAATTCCCAAACCCCCTCCAGCCCATGTCATGAGTGTGGAGGTGAAGTGGCCCTGCACAGAAACCAGGAACGTGAGTCAGAGCCAGAAGTTTGGAACGTGAGTTTGGGAGAGGACAGGCATGGCTTGGGCCGGGGGCTGGAGGCAGTTCCAAGATCCACTTCCCTCAGTGGAGGGACACCATGGGTAATGGAAAATGTAAAGCACTAAATTTGAGCTGATTGATATCAGTTGTAGCTTTTTGTTTTAGCAGGTAGGTAGATAGGTAAATTTGAAAATGTTTAGGATAAACCAAAGATAAAGATCATACAGCCACACACGTCTATAAATGCAAGAAAGTCCATAAAGGTTTGGGCAGATGAAAATCCAAACAAAGGTAAACAAAATCCTTTATATCAACAAAATGATAATATGGAATTTCAGAGAAGCCACCAAATTGATTTTGAGTAATGCCATTCATTTGGAACTTGTTTTAATACCATTTCAAGTGAATTTCAATAGAAAAATCCAATTTAACATGTCAGGTGCCATCATTACACCTTCCATGTGGTTGTATATATGGAAAGTGTTCAAGATTCAAAATAAAATACTCAGTAACACCACACCATGGTGCTGTTAAGTTTCAAAATAACTTAAACATCCATTGAAGTACTGTTTTATAGAAGAAGCAACACTTTCAAGAGGGTATTTGGCAGATTATTTTACTCCAAAATTACTGGGGAGTTTTCAAAAGAATGAAAGAAAGGCCCATCAGCTTGCACAGATCTAACAATCTCTAAAATTCATTTTTTCCCACTTACAATTTTCACAAGGAGTTTTCTCTGGATAATTTCTATATGTTGCATTAAAAAATGAGTGCATTCCTTTCTAAGGCAATGTTTGCAGTAAAAGCAGTTTTGAAGCAAACGTTCAAAATACACCAGTACTTTCTAGGATTAACAGCCTGGTATTTTTATGCACGAAGTGGGATGGGAGGAGGAGGGAAGGAAACTTCACACATACCAAGAGTATTTGGTTTGCAAACATGTGAAAGCCCTTAAATGCTATTTCTGGAAGGATTGGTAGCCAACATGCCAGCTGGTCAGAGCTCTGCCTCAAATGGTTATTTCTTAATGAATTTTTAAGTGAAAGCTCTGAAAGACTCTAAACTCATGTGGAGTGCAACGGATTGGGAGCTTTAGCCAATGCCCATGAAAAAGTATCGACACCAGCTCTTACAGTAGCCAAGCAGTAGCACACTTGTTAAATACTTGGCTGTTGGCTGCTGCTGTTTTGTTTTTCCCCTACACTTAGTGTGGTTTCCATAACTAGAAGTATTAGATCACTGTACTCTTTTCATGTTTTCCAACTAAATATACTCTTTCCTTGCAAAAAAGCAATGGTTGGTGAGTTGTGCTGTTTGGTTTACTCACTTGCATTATTCCCTGTAGGAATGGCTTTAATTTGATGAATAGATGCAGCATGGCATGCAAATCAGCCAACCACGCAGACCCAGAAATGAATCCCCAAACTTCACCCTCTCAGTCTCCTTTCCTTTGGTGCTGGTAAGACAAGACCATATTATTATCTCAGGAAGAAAAAAAAATGGAACAGATAATGTATTTTTTTCCCCATTATATATTTTCATTTGTCACTCAGCTGCATATTGATAAAGGTCCATAGAGTTTGAGGAAAATTGCCTTCCGGCCAGATTTTGTGAACATTGAGAACCATCTACTTTTGAAATGAATCTTCCTTTTCCTCTTAAATAATTAACTCCTGGTGATCAAATACATCCTTCAGTCTGGTCTATAAAGGGGAAAAAAAGAAAAGGTGCACTCATCCATCAAAGAAAAACACACAAAGTTTTTCTTCGTAATTCATTGCTGTAATCAGAGTAACAGAGCTGGGCCATCAGAGAAGGAAAAATATCCTTGTTCATGCAATGTTTTGTGACCTGGAATACCATGAATTCCAGATGTAAAATCATTTTCACCCTCAAGGCTGGCTTGAATTTTTATCAAGCATGTAATAAGGACTGAAGAAAACCACAGGTGAAACTCTGGATGTGGTGCAGAAGGGATCAGATCCTGTTGAAAAGGGATCTCGATGGCACAAATAGCTCCATAAATCACTACTGGCTCCTCATTCACCTGTAACCTCTCGACCTCAGACCATTCCCAACAAGACTCTTGTCTGCATTATGAAAGCAGCTGATCTGCTCTGCCTTCTGTGAGGATATGAAAGATTAACAGGCCCTTAGAATTTTAAATAATTGTCTTTCTGGGTCAAGATCAAGGTGAACGAGGTGAGGAAATAAAACTTGCCTGTTCTGGAGCTAAGTGGACCATTAAGAGGAAGGCTGAAGGACTGGGAAATCCCAGAGCTGCAAATTGCTGAAGGCTGGGAAAGCCCATGACTGTGCAGTGGCAGCCTTCTTTTTTTTTTTTTTTTTTTAAATTAATGCCACAAAGCCCTCATCTCTATCTTCTTACAAATATAAGAACCTCCTTTTGCTTGGTCAAATGGACTGACATTAAGTGCTTCCATAAAAGCCAAGTAAAATTGTAAAGCCAAGAGCCAAGATACATTGCACATTTTTCTGTTGCAAAGCTTGTCACTAAGGATTCAGGATGACTGTACAGTCACAAGCATTGAATGTATTAAATGCTTCCTACATAAAGCAATAAAGCAGCCTGCCTGCCAGCAAGGCAGTCACTGCTCGGTTCTTGAACTTTGCTTTTCATAATTAGAGAGGGGTAACATTTTTACAATCATTGAACAAAATATACTAAAAGATATGTTATTTTCAGAGACAGACCTAAGTGCTTCTATACATGTGTCCATACACATAGGATGTCTGAGTCTAGTGTATTTTAATAATGGAAATTCTTGTTAAAAAGAGAGTGTATCTGAACACAGGCATCAAAAAATCAGATTGAACATATAATTGACCTCGCAATTCAGTTAAATAGATGCACATAAACTGGAACTTGACAAGTCAATTACCTTACATTTACACCTCAAAAAAGGTAAAACAGTTTTTGGGTACTATATTGCAGTATTTGTAATAGACAATTTACTGGTCAAGTGTATGTATAACAAGTAACTTCAATGCCACAGGACTTGGGGCATGTAGGTTTCTGCAAGGGCTGCATGCCAGTGGAGCCTGATTTCTGACACGTTTACCACTCTCTGGGAAAAACCAAAAAATAATCTCAAAAATTCATTTACAATAGTCAATAAATATCTGAAATATCTCACTATGCTATCTACTCTATGTGCTACTCTATAAAGAGATGATCCCACCGCTGTTTATCACTTAGCACTCTCAATCCCAAGTTCAAAGAACTGGCAGCAAGAGATATCTGTTTGTTGTTCCTAAAGCACAGTTCTTACCCACATCCCCACGACAGCCTGAACAACCCACCACGCTTCAGGTAGAGCCAAACGGCAACGTGGTTTGAGCCCATTTTCCACAGATGAATGGCTTAACACATTTGCTCTCACCCAGTGTCTGACCCCACGTGAAGGATGTTGCACCCAGAATTTACGGATAAATTACTTATGCGGTTCAGAACAATACACCTTTATTCCACACAGTGTAATTCACAGAAAATATTTCCCACAATGATTTACAGAATTGCATAATACAGTTATAAAGTTAAAATAATGGCGTATGAAAAAAAGGAATTAGAGTCTATAACCACTGAAGAAGAAATATGTTTTCAAATGTGATTTGCAAATAGACGGTGAATCAATGAGGCAGGGAGACTAGAGGGTGCTTCTATGGGAAAAATAGCCAGGGAATGAAAAGTGGGGCACTTAACAAGGCATTGCACTCCTTTACTGCTGCTTGCATGGACTGTCTTCACCCATTAATCTGCAAATTATTCGCTGCTGGATCCCCAGTGAGGTTATTAGCACTAGACTTTATTTCTGCTCTCGATAGGCGCCCAGGCTGATGTACTTATGCAAGTCAGAGGAACCACGGGCCCGGGTGCCGCAGTGACGTGGTGCCACACAGCAGCACCCGAGAGCAGCAGGGTGCACGCCTGGCAGCATGGCTCTAAGCACTCACCTGCTCGCATGCACATCCTGGCCTGCATGCCTAACGTGTTCAACCCTGACTTTCCAGTATGTATTTTACATGGGTGATCACTAGAGATTTTCTTCACACGCAGAAATGTGCTTTGAATTACACTTGGACTTTTCCTGTACTACTTAATTTCCAGTGAGAAATTTGAGATACAACTATGGCACATTAAAGAGAAAGACAACAAGTTCAAATACTACAGGTAACAGAGCCTTAACGATGGATGGAAGGAGGAGTACAGATAGGGAGATTGATTTCAGTGCATCATATGCTTTACTCAAGAAATACATTGGAGCAATAGCAGAGGGAAGAGAGGTTATGTCCACTGAACACCCACTCAAGTCTGATCCTTTTGAAATACACGGCAAGAAACTTAAAGATACTCAAAGGTCATGTTTATAAGGAAAGTGCCGTGATTTTAAGGCAGCCAGAGAAAAACAGACCCAGAGCTGTAGAGTGCTGGCTGGTGGGAGGCCTTGGAGCCCTCTCTTGGGAGGAAGGTGCGAGCTGGTGGAAAGTTGTGGACATGTTGCCTAACTCCAGAAACCAAAGCCAATTTGGTTACTGTACTTAAAGCTCTGTACATCTTAACCAGAATTCATTCCTCTTGGCGTCAGCTTGGTATGGCATGCAAGAGATGCATGAGGAAAATAAATGTTAAGCAGGGTAATCTCTGTCAGAAGTGTGTGGAATTTACCCTGTACGTCATAGGCACTGAACTGTCAGTAGTGCAAAAATAATAAAGGCTGATCTCAGTTTCTGTCAAATCACACTGACACAAAAAACTTGGATACTGATGTAAAAGGAAAAAAAGAAAAAAATCAATGTCAATCCATTTCTTCACTCAAAAGCGACAATCTAACAAGACAATTTGAGCTTTCAGACTGAAAATGATTTCTATACATTCTTCAAGTGTGTTCTGGAAGAAACCGAACCAGATAGATAATGTTCAAAAGTACCATTTCCTAACTGAAATTTCCATAATCCCTCTATTATTTCCAAAGACAGTAAGCAGAAAACAGCAATGAAGCCTGCAGCTAAAATTGCTTTATGACAAAGAAGTAAGAAAGAATGAGTGCAATGGATGCAAGCTAGAAGGATTTCTCTGAAGGGCAGAGTAACTTGTACAGAGCAACCTGTGACTCCCACCACGTTCTTACAGAGCTGTGTCCATTTAGATGTGGTGGGTACTCTTCATCTCAACCATGGCTGTGGAAGTGTTGTGTGGCTGATATTCCATACTGATGGAGAGGGAAACACATTACGAGAAGACATTTCCCTCGTTTATCAGACAAGAAAGCTAAGGCAAAGTTAGGCTCAAAAGGATGAATGCCATCCTTAAACACTCAGTAAGGTCTCCATAGGAAGTAAGATGTGACCCTGCAGCTGCATCAACCTTAAAAACAACAAAGAGAGTCAGAAAAGCAGCAAGCAAAGAACAGCAACATAACAACAGTAAGAGCTGAGGACACCAGGAAAAGCCGATTGATTTCCTGAGTTGTAGAGCAGGCCTTGCTGCAGCAGAACACAGGAGGCATCCAATGGTTGCATCTCCCAACATCCCAGTGCTTTCTGAGGGCTTCACGCTGCTCTTAGGCACTGCATTGACAGCACACAACCTGCCCATACCGCCCGATAGCCTCAGCCTCTCCTGAACAAAAGCATCAGTCCCAGCAGCTTCTCCCTCCTGAGCAGAGCAGCTCGAGTTCTGGACAGGCTGGCCCCCGAGCTCGTCTCTAAATACCCCATGGCACTTTTCCCCAAGGCTGCAATGGATTGCTAGGTACGTATTCTGATCTTTTAACTTTTCTCTGTGGGAGAAACCTTTAGTTTCATTGATGGACTTTGAGTGGCGAGACAGCAAAGTCCCACCACGTGCAGCCGGAGAGGGGCTTCAGAGCCTGCCGTGGCACAAAAACAAGTTCAGGCTGAATAATACTTAAGAATGAAAAAGTAAGGGGGAGTGGAAGAGGGTGGTATCGATCGGGCGAGCCAAGACCTTTAAAACAAACGTTGCTGTACTTACTGGTTAAAATTAGGTTTAGCTGCTCAGAGCACACGCATCCCTCGGGCTGCCGCTCCCCCATCCCGCAGCGGTTCCGCATGAATCACTTCCCTGCTGATTCACACGGCAGCTCTCAGGCTGAGGTGGCCAATAATTCAATTAGCTGACTGAACTGGAAGCTGTATTTTATCTCAATAACGCAGTAGTTTGGACGATAATAATTTCCTTTGAGTGCTGAAAAGGAATTTGTACATAATGACATGATGAGTGGTCAAAATAAAAAAGTGTGTTTTAACTGTATTGTGGAGAAAGCCCTGCTCAGCCAGGACTCTGGTGTTTGCTGTAGCCCTGAAAGGGATGTAATTCAATTTAGCTTGGTCCCCTCAAAGGGACCGCGGTGCTAAGTGGTGACACAGAACCTCGACTTGAGCCTAAGCCTTTGAAGCTGAACACACAAGCTGCTCTGTTGCTTGATTCACAGGCAATAAAACAGCAACAAGCTACAAACACCGAGCATCACTGGTGTGGCTGTGCTCCAGTAAAAGAAATGGAAAAATCTGAGGGAACCGTTCACAGCCTCATGCAGTATTGCTCAGGACATGATACATCATTTTGTATACTGGCAACAGACAAGAAGGAAAATGAAAATTACACCAACAATGCTTTCCAGCTGATCAAATAAGGGATACCTTTAAGCGCTTTATCGCTAAAAGCGGATCAGTATGGCAGAGCAGAAAGCTCTGGCATGCTTCAGATTGAAGACCCAAGTTTTTAAAGGGGAGCTCTGCTACACACACCATGTCAGCTCAAATACAGCCCAAGAAAAATGCAATGGAAAAGCATCCCGTCACTGCCTGCCTCTGTCAGAGGCATCTTCTGGTGAGGAGCGATTTGGATGCACCTCCTATGTATTCACATGGTGCCACCAACTCATTGGATTATTTAATTTCTGAATCTAAATCTTTCATCCTGTAGTACTTTGAGACCCAAAGAATTTTGCATTGCTGAGCTGAAGTAGTTTTAATAGTTTAATGCATTGACTCTGGAAGGAAAGAATCGCAAGCTTCCAGGTGGGTTATCGAAAATATTATGGGGTTAAGATGACTATTCAGGAAGCTCAAACAGCTGAATTCAAAGTCCATTCGAAAAAATGGTTCCAATATTTGTTTTTATCTAAGGTAAGAACACATCACTTAAAAAAGATGCTTTAAATATATACTGTAAATATTTTCATTAAGATGCTTTAATTTCTGCATTGGAAATCGAACTCAAATTAAAAATGCAAAACCACTTTTTGCATTCAGACCCAGATTCAAGAAGGCATATAAGCTAAAATAACCACTAGTTCACACACTTCAGCTATTTCAGGTAAAATACATGCCAAGCTTCCCAGCTACATATATGTTTTATGTTGACAATATACGTGAACACCATGCTGAGCTACGATCTCGCTTACAGCTCATCTCAAACTATGCCAAGTTTTAAATGGAAAGGCAAACTGTTATTGAACTGCTGTTCCCAGCTAACCTGCCTCCTCGTTTCAGCCACCAGAAGCAGCGATGAACTGCTCAGAGACCTCTTCTCCGTTATAAAACAACGCTGGAATCATGAATAAGCAAAACCTGTGGAGCTGTGGTGAGCAAGCACCACAGATAGGATATTGCAGACAGATCACTCCTGACAGGGCTAAGCAATAGGTGATACAGATAAGTGGGGTTGGAATAAAATATGATTAAACCAGTCTTTTCCATTCTGTTTTGATTTAAGAGTACAAAGTGCAAACGATTCATCTTCTGCCTAGAAGCAGTAAATCAAGTGATAAAGAAAAGTGAGAAGTAAGTGTGGTGCCAGGAAAATCAGATCATCACGTGCTGGCAAACTGCTTATATAAAGCAGGAAAACAGGATTAAATAGCAATGCAGGAGCGTTGGCCCCAGCCATCATCAGAACTAACACAAGGTTGAGGCAAGCAGAGAAATTAACATCAGGAGCCAAGCACGAGGGGAGACAAGAAAAAATAAATATCAGTGGAGACAAAGTGTAGCGGAGCAGCAGAGGTTGCCTCAGCCTGGGTCTGAGGCGGGTTCTGTGCTCTTGTCTCTGACTGTGCTGCTTATCTTCCAGGCAAGGTGACAAACACCCATGGCCAGTTCCACTTCCATTTCTCACACAAAGTTTCTCCCCTGTTCTTCAGGGTCTTTAAGGAAGAATTCAATTGAGAACTCTGGATGCTGCAGGACATGACACTACTCAAACACCCGGCTTCATCCTGTGGTGTTCCTCATCTGCTTCTGCTGAACGCAGACAGCAATGCAGCAAAATGGAACGTTTTAGACTTGTGGGACGAGAAAACCTCGGAGTTCAAATGAAATAATTATCCTGAGGTTCTGAGCTACTGGGCACTGCACTACAGAGTCTCCCGAGGAGGGATCGATGCGTTAGCCAGGAGGGATGGAGTCTCGAGGCAGAACTGGCATTCTTTAGAGAAACAGCAAGGCAAAATGAGCTAGAAACAAGCTGAATGGGTGAAATGAAGGGGATAATCCTGCATTTCTCACAAAAGCCTACAAGGAGATTAGTTGCCAACACCAGCTATGTTCTTGCAGCATGGTGGTTAAAAGGAGTGCTTGATGAGTAATTGGTAATTATTCATCCTTCCCTGATCTTGTAAATCAGCAATAATAGAAGTCCCTGTACCACCACTGCTGCGTGATTAATAATGTCTTTTCCTCCAGATTTTAACAACCTCACAGAAGAATTATCTGATTTCTTAATGGCAGCTGGGCAACCCAGGCTTGGCAGGACAGAGCAGCGGGGTCAGGCAGCCCAGGACTGACACACACTGCGCTGCACGGAGGTGGGAACGGGACTGTCTTGGGAAGTTCTTGTGATGCATTTTGGATAATCCCTCAAAAGGGGAATCTCTCAACCTGCAAGGCCACCTTACCACTGGAAATAGTGGGGTACACTGGGATTCCCATGTGATTCCATTGCTGTGTGCTGCTTTGCATGACACCAGTGGCTGGCAAGAGAAAGAGGAGGGAAGAAACAATAAGTGCACACCGGAAAGGGTAGGATATGCTTAAACCCCTGCTTCTACTGGAGGAAACAGCTTGGATATGAGAATAATTGCACCAGATCTTGGTCCAAGGGGGTTCTTTGCTCCTCACAAAGCCAATTACACTGAGCAGGTTAATGAGCTCCAAGGAATGTCAATCTGCACGGGGAGGCATCCTGGCTGATGCTGGAGCACCGACCCAGGACAGGTCCTGGGCACTGACCCACACCTGCACAGAACGTGGGGACGCCTCGAGCACTGACAGCAATAACACCTCCACAACCCCAACCACACCACGTGCATTTGTACACAAAAGCTTCCACACATTAATTCTCAGTGGCACCGGGGCTGCAGTCTGCATCATTTCCAGACTCACTGTGCTGCCATGCAGTCTCCTCATACAGATGGGCCCAAACTGAAGCTTTTCATTACAGGAGAGCCACAGAGCTGCTCTTCCTCACAGCACCTTTTCCAAAAACGAGCAGGAAGCAGGGAGGAAGTGATGAACCCCCCCCACCCCCAGCAGTGTGCTCGAGGCTCCTGCCTGCTGCAGGGAGCAGTGCCCCGTGCCACCCAGCAGCACCCCGAGCCCTCCGCCAAGCGCTCACGCCTGCAGCGTGCTGCCAGGGAGAGACAGAACCAAGCATCATTTGCAGTGATGAAATTGGGGTTTTGGATAGCAAACAAGGCTGTATCTTTTTCCCTTTATGTATCCAGAAACTTCTGGTTGAATAATCCTATCCTACGGCGCGCTTTGTAGAGCACTTGGCATTAATTCTGCAGGCGTGTTGCCATGAGTATTCAATCACACCGCTCAATTACACAGTAACTGAATGCTGACACCTACTGACACACACAGCCCTGGCTGCAGCTGTGCTGCTGAGATCTGAGCCATGCATCCTGCCGGGACCTGCGGTGCTGGGGCCACGCATCCCTCCCGGGGAGCGCAGCACCCATGGAGCTGCAGGGCCTGTGCAGGAGCCACGCGTGTGTGCTGAAGTCACATGGAACATTACTCACATTAAGAAGTATTTGCAAGTCAGTGCTCTCTCGGGCTGGGAAACCTGAAGAAGTACGGTGATTCAGCTGTGAGAGTCATTCAGCATTGTACATGCTCTTTCAGGGAAAAAAAATCCATTATGTACATAGTGAAAGGACTCTTAAGGGAAATAAAACATTAATCTTATTATCATTAGTATGGATTGGAGCAAAACATCTGTTAATCTCAGCCCATAACCCAGCAACTGTGGAAAATTTTTGCTGAAGTCTTAGTGAGTACTTGAAAATAATTTCAGATGTTACTGATTTTACTGAGTTAGAATTCATTTCCTCTGTCTTGTATCACGAAAAAATGCAGATTTACAAAAACAAAATGCACAAAAATAAACCAAAAAAAAAAAGTCTTAGAATGAAATTTAGGCAGGATTCTGTGCCCTGATTTGCAGAGATCTCTTAGGGACAGATAAACACGGAGCCTGTCATTGATTTGCACCCAGAGCGTGCCAGCAGGAAAGGGGTGGGCCTACAGGCTCCATCAGTCTGGAAGTAAATACCAAGGGAAGCACGGAGCATGGTGTCACAGTGCTTCATGACACTTGTGAAAGTGCTTCCACTGTGAGCACTGTTTGGTATGGGTGTTGTTGCTTTATTTCGTGCCAGCTGGAAGAAGAGGGTCCGAGCAGTGCTAATGTTGTGCCCTGAGCTGGGTTGGCTTTGGGTATCAGCAGGGTGCTGGAGCTATGTGACAAGCACGTGCATTGGGGTCACCCACTGATTGCTTCTGGATTACCACCACTGGGCCTCTGTGCAAAGCAAAACAAAGTATTAGCAACAAATTATTGGTATAGGAGCACAGAAGCAACTCTTGGCTCTACCCATTTTGGCTGTAACAGAGTTATAGCTTTGAGAGAAAAAAAGCTATTGCATTAACATTGAAAAGATCCAGCCGTAATAATTTCATATTCTGTACAAGTGTACATGCAAACTTCTACAGCTGCTACACGAGGTTTTTCTATTATCACTGTCAACTGCAAACTCTGACACTGAAACATATACCAATCCGTTTTCTCCTTCATTCTTGAAATAGAACATGGAAAAAGCCCTCTGTTCTCTCACACCTCCTTAGCAGATGGCAGTGAAGCTGAACACTTCCCACGCCCAGCTGGAGGGGATGCTGCAGGAAAACTCCTCCTGGCCCAGGCGAAGGCAGCGCCGAGCAGAGCTGGGGGAGCCCACGGGGATGCCACGGGGCAGCCCCACACCCACACAGCATCCTGCTCCGGGCTGCGTGACTGAGAGAAGACCTCGTTCATGTCTTCTCCAAAGCATTTCCCTTTGCATTCCAAGGGTATTCTACATCCCATGAAGCATAAAGGCTTTTAAATGGGTTATATCAGCTGGCTTTGGTAATATCTGTCCATGAACACAAATCATCCCTCGTGTGCTGCTTAAAGGGAGCTCTGCTACGATCAATGATTAGAAATCAATTACAGGGCTTTGAGTTCAACAGATGAATTCTCTTGTGACTTGGGTGCCTCTATTACCAGCATTTTATAAATGTGGCAATCTATCTTAATAATTCTTAATGTATGAATAGAAAAGTGCCTGAGGTTATTCGATTCCGATTTATGTCCAAGGGAACCTGCCTGTATAAATTATACAGAAGTCTTGTTTCTCCCAAAATGCACCTTGATGTGATTTTGTACAAAAACATATTAGCCATAAAACAGTCTCAGTTTTGAAGCAGGTAACCTGGTAATGCTGCTTATTGATTCAGGCTCGGACACCAATTCTGCTTCTATTTTTCCCAATAGAAATTCCAAAGAACAGTGAGCGTATTGGCAGGCTCTCCCATGTCCAGCCATGGATCTGCAGTGGCAGGCATTGCCATGACGGCTGCATGTTTCAGCCTTGCACTCAGCCTCGGACTATTGACCCACTCCTCCGGAGGCATAAATCAAAATTTTCTCAGTTCCACGGTCTGCTTCATTCTTAATTTCTTTTTAGAGAAGTTTGACTGGATGGGCAACACTGGAGGATTGAGCAACGTTTGTTTGGTTGTAGAGCTATTTTTTCCCCCTTCAGCTGAAAACCAGGTCTGAGCACAGCTCCCTGCTGCTCGAGTTGTGCCCACCACTTAACACCAGGTGCCGATGTCCTTCTGCCTCATTTTCTGTCATGGCTATGGGAACTCCTATGGTGCGCTACTGAATCTCCAGGGCTTCTTTTAACACTAAGTTCATACATCTCCACAAATTCTATGTACATATATTTTTTATTTATGTCTAAGATGACAGCCTCACCACACTGTAGTTCTACATTATTATTTTTAGAGTTAACTGCTCCTCAGACTGCAATAAGCAAACAAAAAACAACATTTGGGCCGACTTTTCAGAAATACAGACTATTGTCAGAGTGGTTGCTTTGAATCCAAGTACAGCACAGCTTAGAGAAAAGTGTCTCGGGATCTAATTGAAATACGGCATCAACTGGTACAGACCCAGCACAGCTTCTTCCTCCACCAAAGGACTGGTCATGGAAGTGACGCTGCAGCACGCACCCGGCGCTGCCTGCTATGAAAAAGTGAGACTGCATCACTGATGACCACGCCTGGAAGGTGCACACGCTTTTCGATGAGAAAAGGGAAAATGAAGATAAAAAACAAAAAACAAGCAAACCAAAATCATGGTTTGCCTGTGTTGCAGCTTTTTCAGGAAAAGGAGAAACTGTCTCTCTGTGTTCTTCTAGGAACACACATGTACACACCTGGGTGTGTGTGCTTTGCTTGCCACAGCAGTGGGATTTTATGCAGTATGGTCAGAAATTCAGCTGCCACATTGCTAAGCCAAGGATATTTGACACATCTGAATGATTTTAAGTAAAAAAAATAATGGACAGCTTCACCTGTACCACAGAGCCAATGGAAGGTGTGAGCTGCAGTTGCACTCCCACCCCTTCCTTTATTTCTATTTTGGAGCAGACAAATAAGAGTTATCAAACCATCATCCTGAATTAATCAAATACCTTGTTAGGTGCGTTTTCTTACAAAGGATACTGGAAGTGAAAACGTCTACCAGACCCGTTGTCTTCTCTAAATCTCTCCTTACGTCTTCTCAGACACCTTTCCTTATCAGTATTGTTTCTGGGAGAAACCTGCTCGTTTACTGACATCTGTAGCTGCGATAAAGCGTGATTGGAAGCTTGGTGTGTTAGGCACAGAGCTGTTATCACAGCTTGAATTTGAGCGTGGAATTACACTGTATAATGTCCTCTCCAAGCAACATACCTTTAATATGAATTTATGAATGGTCTTCGCTAGATCTGAGGATAAACTTGCAGTAATAGAAAAAAGGTCTATGAGCTGATGGATGGCCTTACCACTGATGAGGATTAGATACATTTGTGCTGTGCTGGGAGTTTCGTGGATCAGGAGAAATCCCTTTCCACTGATTAAATGCCATAGATAAATGTCTTCAATTTTCAAATAATTTTTCATTCTTCCTATTCAGTTCCAGACCAGGGGAATTGAACTGATCAAGACGAGAAGCACATTGATGTTTTCCTTATAATTGCCTATAAGAGCGGGAGAAGCCACTAGACATTACTTCTAAGAGCAACATCCTCTTCAACCCACATCCACGCTCCAACCCAAGCAAAACCCAATGCCATGAAAGACCCACCTGTGGACATTCCACTGTGATAATAATATCATATTGCACCATCTGTAAATTCACAATCCATCGTTATTTCTCTCACGCCATTATTGAAAATAAAACAGATTTGGAATTTGTTCAATAATGTCATTAAGAGCAAGGCAGCATCCAAACCTGCACAGGAGCTAAACAATCCTTGCAGTCACACAAGCTTCAGGTTGGTTGGTGGTGGGTTTTTTTTTTTTTCTGCCCTCAATTTTATAATCATCTTGGGCATTTTTGTTTTGTTTTCACTTCAGTTACGGCCATTTCTCCTGTTATGACGTTATATACAAGTGGACAGGTGATAAATCTAAGTAACAGTCTTGTGCACTTAATTTTGAGTTTTAGTTTTCCTTAAATGCAGGGAATAATTTCTCAATGACTATCTAAATCAGAAAAAAATATATATCAGTTCTTGAGTTTTTCTTCCAAATTAATCTGTACAAGATTGGTTGGCACTTGATCTTCATTAGCTCCTAATAAATATTTCCATTACATTTTACTGATTTCAACTCTTGCGTACTAAAATAAGTAACAACTGTGGGTGCCTTTCAAAATAATTTAACTTCACATATAATCAAATAAAAAATACTTTGAATACTTTAGAGTGCAGTCTTCTACATTAAACAACCAGCCTGCAAGGAGCTACAGCCCTCTCTTTTCACAGCTGTGGTGCCTGAGCAAGGGCCAGGAGCACAGGGGGATGGATCCACCACGACAGAGCAGGCACCTCTGCAGCAGAAGCAGGCTGCTGGCACCCAGAGTGAGGGTGCTCCATAGGACCCCAGCACGCAGGTGTGCATATATATACACACACACAGATGTCATGTTCTAAAAGTCAGATGAGCTGCCTGGTGGCTGCCCGTTCCTTGGAAAACGCAGGAGAGCATTGTCACTAAGGCAGCTAATTCAAAATGCCAAGCTTAAGAGGGATCGAGCAATTATGCCTATTTAGTATGAAGGGGAAACAAACATATTTTATCTTCTGCAAGTAATGGAAAACTACAATTCTTCTCTGTGCTCTTTCCTCTGGTGACTCAGCCATTGAATCATACATGCCAATCCCATAAATTGATACTACATCTCTGCTGGAAACAAAAAGAAAACAGGACCACGTTCTTAAAAGGCAAAAAAAAGCAATTTCATAACAATGGTAGTTTCTTTACTACCTCATTAATAACTTAACACTGTACAAGAATACAACAATGTATGGAGCAGTTGCACTTCTGCAGCTGTGACAGCACAAAGATGCATTGCGAGGAGCAGGCAGTAAGTTTCGTTAGAACAGCTGATGCAGCGAGAACGAAGAGGCATCCAAATCTTCTGGGTTTTAGTTTGCTTTCTTTTTTACTTTTTTTTCCTTCTCTTTTCTGATCTGCTAAAGCGTGCCATCCTGCTTTCTGCCTTACTTAAGAATATATACACAAAGAAGTGAAAACCAAGCCTTTTGTAGATCACTCAAGACTTTCAGCTTTGGGCGCAGATTCTTAAATGCCCCCAGGAATGCTTTTCTCATGTGTCCATTCTGTCTCTCAGTTTTCCCGTCAGTAAAACAAGGCTAATTGTTCCGCTGCCTTGCAAGGGTGCTGTGAGTACAGTTACGGTACTGCAGATACATTAGCAAATTACTTTCTTAATGAGATGCTCAGATACAACATTAATAAAATCTGACATCAGATGGAGAAAGCCAGTGATAAGCCAGAATTTTAGGAAGGAGGTCGAAGTCTTGAGCAAACTCGAGATTCCAACTGCCCCACTCTGTAAGCCTCTGTAGGGGTTGTACCCTCCTGACACCAACTCAATACAGCTCCCTGGAAGCAGAGAGAAGCTTATTTAGCCATAGAAACACAGGGCTGAAAGCTCTGCCAGGAGGTCATCTGGACCATCTCCCTCAGCACTCCAACAAGGAGCACACCATCTTGAAACTCAGCAAGGAAAGAGACTTCAGAGGTTCTACTCCACAAGATGTGCTAGAAACTTTGGAAGCCATGAACTCAGAACTTCTGTGAAGTTTCCCCAGGGCCCTGAACACAGTTTATCATCACAAACAATATTTTAGGAGTATTTGACAAGGGAGAGTATTTACATTTATACACAAGAGAATAATGAGTTCGTACAAGTGGTCATAGTTGACTGAACAAAATAACCTCAGTCAGGTACGTAATTAATCCTTTTATTACTCTGATGAATCAACTGCTCTTATCTGAAGAAAAACACCCTTCATCATTATTTTGTGCTGCAATGCAGACCACATCGTTTGGATGGCACTTTCAAATGGAGGTCAAGTACACTCACCTACAATTTAGAAGTTACATCCAAATAATTCAAACATTTTTTTTTCCACCTAAGTAGAATTTCATCAAGTAAAACCTGCAAAACATGAATATTTGGTGCAAGGAAACAGAAAGCAAAGGACAAACTGTCATCTAACCTGTGCACTTCCAATACATGGGCCGTTCTCCAATCCTTTTATAGCCAAGGAGAAGTCAAGAAGTTCATAGTTAGGTGAAAACAGGAGGAGCCCATACAAACACTTCCACTGATGGCTAAAGTTAATTAGCAAAACACAAGGAAAACCTTTTCTCGGACCACTGATGGGACTGAAAAAGATATTCCCACCTGTGTCCAAGGAGGAAGGAAAGCGTGTTCTGCAGACAAGGGGCAGGAGGGGGAAGCCGAGGCACAGCAGAGCACGTGCAGCACACGTGAAGGCAGGGAAGCGATGGGGATGCAAAGTAGGTAACAAAAGAAGAGCAAAACAAAAATACAGCATCCCTTCACTTACTCTTTCTCCCACTAAAAGTAGCTAACAAATACTGTGAAGATACCTGCATAGATCTTGCAGTTCAATATTTGCTGTGGTTATGACAGTCATCAGATGCAGATCAGGGAGAAGGGGGAAAAAAAAAAAAAAAACTACAGTAAAAATTCCCCCCACAACTTAAGCAATTTTCTTAGGAGTAGCCCTAGTAAACATCACTTTGCTGCCTAACGACCCCCAGGTGAGTCAGATTTATATTACAGACCTCTAGTGGGTAGTAGCAACCCACAGGTTTTTGCTCTTTCCTTCCTTTAACCCTTTCAATGAGCCCTTTCATGGAGAATGGACTCTTGCATTTATAGTAAGATCACAAAAAGAAAAAAAAAAAATGCTTCAAAGTTGGTCCCTCTCTGGCTTAGGCAGGTCTCCAAGTCTCTTCTACCAAGCCTCATCACCAGCACAGCAGGCAGCCCTGCTACAGGGACAGCTGTGCACAGATGGAGTGGCTGGAGCACCAAGTCCTGACATGTTTTATGAGTTAATTTGGTGTTATTTAGTGCACTGCACAGCAGCACTAAATCTTCACATCCTTTTTAGTGCTGTAAGTAATGCTTTAACTTCTCGCTAACCGTACAAGCTGGTGTTAATCCCTTTATATTTATCTGTTTAATACTCAGGGGAGCTGCAGTGTACACTCTTTGTAAAGATTGTGCATCTAAACTTTGCTGCAACCACAAGACATCTAAGCAAACTTAAGCTCTATTTTTTTTCAAGCCACTTTTCCCAATCAAGTATAGATGAGACAACAGGAAATAAGGGGAAAATAAAGACCCAAACCCCCAAAGCGCTCTTGCTTTAGTGACGGCTGCTTTGTTTGACAACCAGGGTAACAGCATGCAGCGTTCTCTGGTCACCCAAAGCCCATACAGGCTGTTAGAGAAGCAGATGGAGCTTCCCCTGTTCTTCCTTGTCTGAAAGCACCAGGATCACCTCCCCCTAAAACTCTCTAATCTGAAGTAAAATCTATTTTAAGATGTACATGAATTAGTATATGATAGTCAGTAAGAACGTACCCCACAGTAGGTGTAAGTTCAGATTTCTGATCAGTGGTACAGCTACACAGGGCATGAATGTAACTCATTAAGCCTTCTGCTTAATAAATGATACAAACCAAGATAACGCTTGATGAATCACAGAAAATGTTCTTAAATGTGAACCAGCAAAATCTGTAAGTACTACAAACTATCTCTGGCATTTAACTATGCTGTTTGAAGCTTCAAGTTTGAAGTGCTCCCTAAGCCAGGGGATATTGGATAGATGGACTGACAGATGGACAGCAAGGTCCATCAGGAGCATTATCAGCTGCCGTCCCGTGAATGGCAGGCAGCTAATGTAGCACTCCAGGGAATTTTCCACCCATCTGTTCTTAATAAAGCTCCATGATGATGTTCTGAATCTAATCTTTTTAATTTTTAGCTCCACTGTTCAATGGTAAGGCTGAAAAATTTATCCTGAAAAAGGCACAGTTTGCAGACTGTAAGAAACTCATGACGTCACTGCTGTTTGTTAATTAGACAATCCCACCACCCCACTTCTCTAATTTATTAGTAAGAGTTATTACACTGAAGTACTCTTAATAGAACAATTTCATTTTTATATGGCTAGCAGCAAAACTAGATTGTTGACGTTCAGTGGCTTCAGTCTCACATTGGGGAAAGCATTGATGAAATTCTGCTTTTGTCCAAGAAACCATAGGCACCTCCATCACATGCAGCACATCCTGTATTTAATGGTAAGTGTGTTTAATACTCTACAGGAGGTCACCATTAAACAGAGGAGAGGTGGGCATGCATCTCCTGGGAGCCCCTGCTGCAGGGGGCACACGTCTTGTGCTGGGGAACCCAGAGAACACAGCTGCACATTGAGTATTTTGTGTGTGTGGTTTTCTTTTGGGAGATGCTTCTCCCCACACCTCCACACAATGTTACATCCATTAGTCAGCTGCCCTCCTGATGTGACATTAAAGCTCACTGAGTACAGAAATTATCTTTTGTGTTTCGCTATGCCACTGTTTATTAACTTGGATGTGTTGAGGTACTTATTTAAATCAGGGTCATGCACACTGCAAAAAAAATATGCATTTTTTGAGAGCAGTTTGAAGGATGTAATAGCCACGTACTTTCATTAAAGAAAAATCCATTGAACCATCTTTTAATTGAACTGGTAATGATTTTCTTGCTTAATAGACAGTGTAAGACCTAAATGTCCTCGTCAAAGCACTGTATATAAAGAAGAAACTTTCCGCCTGCTTTTTGCGGTCCTTCACGATTCCTCCTGCAGTACTTTTAGAGGAGTGGATGGAAGAATGCTGTACCAGTACTGATCTTGGAAACAGTGACTGACACTACCACGTACAAGCATGAGCTGGCTACTTGGGAAGGTTGGAACACTATCAAAGGAAATATTCACTAGCACTATGTTCTAGGACTAAGCAAAAAAAGCTGTACCAAAAAATTAAAACAAACAAAGAAAACCTGATTTCTGCTAAGGTTGCAGAAGAATTACTGTCTATTTCCCAAGCTCCCAGGTGTCACACAGAGAGCTGCTCCCATCTCACACAGCCCCTGGGACGCTGTCAGGGCCCGGCTGAGCCAGGGCTGCACGAGCAGCCGCACCGCGGCGCAGGAGGAAGGGGATCGATGCAGTTTCACCAGGTGACTGCAGGGGAATTTGAGAGAGTGGGATTTAACTGGGTCAGAGCAGGAGCTAAACTTTACAGAGCTTAATTCACAGCTTCACCTAATTGCATCGAGCATTATTTCTGTCAGAGCAAATAGATGTTTTCATTCCCATCCTATCTCTTCGCTGCTCTCCTGACTCTGCCTCTGTTTGCAGGAGTCCCTCTGTTGGTGTCTGGGCTCAGGAAGGTTGTGGCAGAGGGAAGCAACCAATTGCAGCACCCAAAGCTCTCTGTCCACCCCACAGCTCAGCTCCTCAGGTGAGGGCAGGAGGCCCAAGAGTTACAGAGATGCAGGAAGCGATCACTGAAGTGACAGAGATGCAAATTGGTCTTTGAAATAGGACAAAAATATCTGAACAAACAGACCTGAACTGTAGCTTTTAGTAATAAAAATGTGTCAGGATGTACTGCTCAGCAAATGAGCTTGCTTTAGGGAGGTCATTAGCTCAACCTAGTTCTAACACAATCACATCACAAGAGGCAAATACCAAAATAGATACCTTGAGGAGTGCAGATGTAACCAGTGATACACAGGGACAGCTTTAAAGGCGCTGGCCCTAAACCAAGTGGGAAGGTGCTTTGTTTGATTCACAGCCCTAAGTCAACGTGAGAAAAGATTACTTCCCCCAACCCCTGTAAGAGTGATCCAGAGAAAACTAAAGTGAGTTGTTGGTCTGTTTGTTTTCTTTTTGGAGCCTACACTGGTTGCAAGGCAAAAAATGTGTATAAACAAGTAGTCTTATAAAGATTATGAAAATTTTGAGAAGTAAATCACGTGATAAAAGAGTGATTCCAATTGGTTTTGACCAGAAATCTGCAGTATTTTTCCATGAATTAAGTTCATTTTGGAAGGTATGTAATTCTTAGGGTGGGAAAGAAGAAGAAAAGTTTTCCTCTGTGTTCACTCTGCTCTCATCAGCAAAGACATCTGATCAAAGGTTCTTTTCCTGATTTGCCTATTACACAGTGCTAAGACGTTTCTCAGCTGCACACTGCTGAGATCCAGGAGATGAAAAGCTGAATATTTTAATTTACAGAGACGTGTATCTATTTTGGGTCTAAAAACCAAAAGAGAAATACAAAGCGATGCTACATTGACAAACTCAGTCCTGTAACAGTACTTGATTCTGATGAATAGCAAGGCCCAGTGTACATAGGCCCAAATCAGTCATCCAGAATTTAAAGCACTTGTTTTAAAACATCTGCAGACGCTGAGAGGAAAGGGGCTAAGTCAGCCACTGTTCTCATCAAGACACACAAAAACAGACTTGAAAGAAGCATGGGCTTGGATATTGCATGCAAAGCTTTTGTATGGGATATCTAAGGATAGGCCCTTCACATGGGACAGCACGAGCTGACTTCCCTCATACAATCTTGTTGTTTAGCCAACAGCTTACAGGGCCCAAACACCCATCTAAGGACACATAAATTTTGTCATGTGCAGACTGAGGGGTAACATCACAAAAGTCAGTGCCATGTGCAAGTGACACTGGGTGCCAGAAGAAGCCCAGCCACGCAAGGAGGGCATCGTGCAGGTGAGCAGAGCCACCACCACTTGCACCATTTCACTCTCATTTGCAGTCACTGGCTCCAGAAGAGGTTAATCTTCCAGTCATTTTGTGCTTGTGGTATCTTCGTTCTGCAGAGTGCCCTACATCCAGAGAGAAATCAACAACAGCAGGGAAACTGCTGTGCTGCAGTTGGTCTGGTTTTTTGTTGTTTATTTTTTATTTGGGGTATTTACGTATTGGGGAAGAGACAGGACACAGGGAGCTGACAAATTAAAGAAAGAAGAGGTGAAGGAAGTACATGCAGAACAGAGCATGCAAGCAGTTCGTTTCAGCCCAGAAGTGCACTTCTGGGGATAATTTCCTGATCACCCCATTTAACAGGCGTTGGTTCATGCACTTCTCCTGGCACAGGCAGGGTCAAGGGGCTTTGAAGAAAAAATACCTGGATAAAATTAAGCTTTCACACTAGCTAAGCATTTTTCTTTAATTTATTAGTATACAGTACTCAGAGTAAACGAAGAATACAGTACTGATGTGCTATGGAGAATTGATGATGCCGTGATGGTGAATGCGCGTCTTGGGTAGGTATATGGTCACCACATGGAAATGGAAAACATATGTAAGGAAAAAAAAGCTAATTAAGCCAAAATTGCCTGCCCCCACACCACCCACCAACAGAGAATTAAGTCACTAGAGCAGAAAATTGTACATAATTTGCCCAAATTCCAAGGTAGTTTCAAGGAAGGTTTTGGAGCATCTGCAGATTGAAACCTCCACGTGAGCACTGGTTCCATGCCAGAGGAACATTAACTCTGCGCCAGGCCCTTCATTGCAATCAGCAGCATAAAATTATCTTCATCTTAGAGAAGGTAATTGAACATGAAAACATTATCTTAAAATCTAAATAAGGCACAATGTATTCCTGGTGGGCAGGCTGCAGTCTCGGCAGCTCTCTGACACCGTCAGGTGAAGTGCTGACACTCAGCCTGCATGCCTGAGAGGGAAACGTGCACAACATTCACTGAATATTCCTCCAGTGTCTGTTGTTTGCGTTCCTCTCCAGGAAACTTACAAGGATCTTCCATCCCATCATGGTATTCAACAAGTTCTAGAAATTTGCTGGAACAAGTAAGATGTGTAGTCCAGCTTTCATGAGAAATCTTTAGAGAATATTTATAAAGTCAAGGGACAACTGCTGGACAATTATTCTTTGAGTGGATTCTGACCTTTCCTGACATTTTATGATTTATATATCCAGATAAATCTAAATATTTTCCTAATTACTACTTAAAATGGGAATTTTATGATTAGTTGGATAATTGCTTTAAAATATGCAATTAAATTTTCATAATGTATTCATTACTCTCTTAATATAGTATTCCTGAAACATAATTTCCCATTGAGAACTTATTTCTGTATTAATTTCCATAAGACACTTTTAAAAGCTGAATTAATATACTTTCTACTTACTATATTAAAATAAAAATCCCCATTAAATCAGAATGAGTAATTTGCAATGAATAACTTATCTGAAGGGTTTCGGTGGTTTGCCTTCTTCTTTTATTCTTTATTTCCACCCACCCCCTGAAACTATCCCTACACGGTAAAAAAAAAAAAAAATATTCTTGCTCATCACTTAAGTTAATTCAAATCACACTTGCAAGTCTTGAAAATTATGTTATGAGTAGATCAAAGTATTCTGGTTTATTTGCGAAGCCCTCGCTGGCACAACCCCATCCTCATCCTGGAGGAGGAACCGTGAAGGCAGTGGTTGAAGAGGCCACAAAGTGACACGTGGTTGT
This sequence comes from Penelope pileata, assembly GCA_013396635.1. NCBI lineage: Eukaryota > Metazoa > Chordata > Aves > Galliformes > Cracidae > Penelope > Penelope pileata. The sequence continues at coordinate 2,004,304 of WBMW01001135.1, read as the reverse complement.
GTCCTTTTTCTTACTTTGTTTCTCAGGTAGGAAGTAGGGAGCAGAATTCAGCAATTCCTCAAAATTTTCTGTTTCTTCTTGAGCGATTAAAAAAAAACAATCATACAACCTGGGAACTCAAATCTGATTTGTGAAGGATTTTCAATGGAAAGCAGAACTTTATGAAATTAATACTTTGTATAAGGACAACTCACAGAAATGCCGATTTTTCATTGAATTACACACTGGAAAGAGTAGGTTGGTCTCCCTCAGTGCACTAAAGCAGAACGTCTCAGACACTGCTGCTCTCCCAGTAATGGGCTGCAGCACCGGGAGCAGCGAGGTTCACTCTCGCTTGCTCCATGTTCTGGCCAATACACTCTGAGGAAATTGTCACAGCATTGCCTAAAGCTGGGTCAAGATTTAATATACCATCCGGAGGATAGTTCTAAAACCTGCATAATGCCTGCAACTGTAAACTCTGCACCCAGTCCAAACAAGCCCGCAGGCAGAGAATGTGCTCTACAGCATAAACACCAGACTCCATCCACTTTTATAACCTACTCTGTCATTTCAACACACATCTAATTCAGACAGTGTCACCAATCTGCAAACAGAAGCCACATAAAAAGGAGTCAAGCAAAACAACCAACATACTGCTAGGTAATAAAAATCAATATTAATTTAGAAATCTTGAAGAAGCGATGCTGGAAAGATTATCAAGAAAATTCTGTATAAAGATATAGGATGCACAAACATGTCAGCTTTTGCTCATTAGTCCTAACTCTGCTCCGGAATAGTCAGCTGTGCCGGCTTCATGTGAGGGCAGAAAGTAAGTGCTGCAGCAGTAATACGATAAACCAGTACCAGAAGGTTCCATACACCAAAGCTACAGCTTTGACCATAGAAATAATGCAAACAACATACACCTCTCTGATTCTTGTGAAGTTCCTTCATTAAACCTGGAATACCACCCTTACCATACATCAGGCATAACATCCTGTCTCAGTCTTGGGAGCCTCTCTGAGCATCCAAGACTTTGTTGGACCTGAACTTTAACTTGGCAAAAGACCCCTATGAGTGCTGGAACCTATAGCAAGAAAATACATACTTCTGGTCAAGCTAAATAGTTACATCACTGGACACTGATTTCCAGTGTAATTTTGTTCATTTGGAGGTTAAGATCTGAAAAAGCATGACCATTTCCGTGCTTTTCAGCTCCTGCTTCCCTTTCTTACAGAACTACCTCTTGTTTTTTCTTTTTTTTAAACAAAGCCTGGAAGAGCTTTTCCTGCAGACACTTCCAAGCAGCCCCTGGCTTCTCCCCGTCCATCTTCCAAGGATGACCAAGCAATTAATTAGCCTTTGTCCCTCAGGACAGTTACCAGCACAGCCTGCCTGGCTTCCTAAGGAAACCACATGGAGAAACAGCAGAAAGAGAAAATACACGGGAGCAGAAATATGAAGAGACAAAAAACCAATTCTGCATACCCCATAAATACTGCAGACACTCAGTACACAATGGCAGAACATTTGGACAAGGCACTCTGATACAACAACTTCAGGCAAGACCCACCCAAGCCCTGCTGGTTCAGCCAGCACCAGAGGACGGGGTGAGGTGCAGAGAGGGGAAGAAAGGCAGCAGCCGTGGCTGCTCCTCATCCCAGGGACACAGCCAAGAGCTGCGTGCAGGCTGCGTTCAGCCAGAGCCCCTCCAGTGCTCTGCATTTTAGCACAGCCAACATTGCAGAGCTGCAGATGAAGTTTTCCACGGGCTACAGGATTTGCCACATAAATATGGAATTGTGCACGTGTAGTACGTGGTGTACTGTGATAGCAACTTTTTCTTTCTAGTCAAAAAATCAGTTTTATTTAAATATCACGTAACTGGCCAAGAATTTATGGATATCACCACTAGGAAAACACTTCCCCAGTGCCTTCTTTTCTTAAAACAAGATGTCTGCTCCAAAGTTTAGGAAAGAAAAAAACATTATCCTTTGCCACCCTCAGTTTTCTATATTCATGCTTTTAAGATAATATAGGAAAATCTCTTTACAAGTAACAGCTCTGTTTTTCAAAGCATGGTGCTTGTAAGCTATGATTTTCTGCACCACAAAAATGCATTCCGTAATTTTCATAACACACAATAAATTGACCTGGATTTTTCAAACTGATCAGATTTGCACTCTTTTGACGACACAATAAAGAAAATCTATGCTCCTTCCCTTTTTAGTAGCCCTATCACATCGCTCACCCTTAGGAGTGGTGCAGTACCTGAGCCAGGACACGATGCATCCCACGATTTGTTAGGTGTAAGCACGCAGAGGAACATAACGGTGAGCTGTTAGCTTTTGTGTCATACAATATTGAAAATATTAGCAGAGCTCTGTAACATAGAAGACTCATTTTGCAGAGTCACAATAGTTGTTGTCAAATGCCAGTAATGCATAATCACAAGACGAGTAAATATGTAAAGCCTCAAGGATCCAAATATGAAGATAACCTATGGAACAGATTTCTGAAGTGCTCAGCACCTGCACAGTTCTGTTCTAGAGGAGCCAGGAGAAGGAAGTTCAGCACCTCTAGCCCTGAAGTCTCTGCTCAAACAAAACTACTCTTGATTTTAAGACTTCAATATGAATGATATTTGAGCCCAAGAAATTTACAACTAGACTTCAATAAGTAGGTTAAGATACTTCCAAAAACACAAGTACATCTTTTTTCCTCCCTGATTTAACTGCATCCACATTTGCTACAGGCTTAGCTCATTTTTCTTAGTGTAAGCAGCAAACAGAGGCACGTCTTGTTTGCACTTAAATTTCCCTTTTTGTTTTCCAGTTGACATATGTTGCACACTAGCAAGCCAAAAGAGGTTATATTAGTGATCAAACTAAATAAGATAACGCAGCAAGGCTGGCTGGTGCAGCACAATGTGAAGCGTTCCCACGGGTTGGACTTGATGGGATTAATGTGGCGAGCATTGCAGGAGCCATGCAAGGAAGTAGAAGGGAGAAAAATAGAAGGCAGCCGTTGCTTGCAGAGAAAATACAGAACTGTTCAAACTTGCCTTATTTTTCAAACCTTTCCTTCCCTTCCCCACCTCCAAATGCACCTAAACAGACACTTCCTCACATTGCTTCACAGATCTCAGTGTATTTCTGTAACCCACCAAGCAACTCACTGCCTATGTGACAATCAAACGTAAGAGCTCTCTGTTTAGAAATGCCAAAATAGAGACCATATGCACCTATGCAACATAGGAAAGTAGAAGCTGAGGGAGAGAATGAACTTGCTAAGCTGTTTAAATTGCTATTAAATTCTTAAGGTATGCTGCTTGTGTTTGTTTCAGAGAAGGTACTTAAGGGGCAACCCCACACCCAGCTCAGCAGGCGGCTCACAGAGGAAGTCAAAGACTTAACAGAATGGAGCCAGACGTGTTAATTTGCTCATTATTGGAGGCATTCTCCAAGGAGGTAATAAAGAAATAACTACCAGTGACAGCAAATTAAATAGGTTGATAGAGACATGAACTCTGTATGTGGTACAGACAAGGAGCCTGTCCAGGAGTTAGTTAACTTATTTACAAGCTATGCCTTCATCTGGAAGGCATGAAAACCCCAGAGCGAGCTGACGATGACTGTAAATCTTGAGCTACAGGTCATCCTATGAATCACATCCTCCATCGTGGTATCATATGAATAATATGATACAGTGACAGATTCAGTTTGTTTTTAGTGTATAGCAGCTGCTTAGAGAGTCCACACACACGGACTCAGCCTTGATGCATAACTTGTTCTGTTTGGGAGTTTTGAAAGATGCAATATTAAAAATAACCACATTACAATGCTGTCTCTAAAGCACGTCACTGTTATTTCTGGCTGTAAGCACAATTAAGTCAAATCAGTAGCTCAGTTTTGCCAATCTCATAAATGCTTCTGCTGATATGGAGACAAAGCTTAGGTTTCCTGCCCTTCCCAACTACATTTAGTTCATTTAAGCATGAAATGGATATTCAAGTATTTTCTGGAGAAATAGCATCTCAGTGCTCTCAATTTGTTATACAAGTAGGCTGTTAACGGTGTGCTGAAGCCAACGCAATCTGCCCCACACCAAATTGGCCAGGAGTTTGGACCAGAATGTTTACAAGTCCATTTCATTTATTCATAGCTTGAAAGGATCAGTACTGTAAAGGATATACTACATCTATGAATTGAATAATTTGGGGAAAACAATTACATTGATATAAATCAAATATTTTAATGCTTCCTGGGAGAAGAACAGAACCACATCCAGATGGACAAAGTAAAACTGAAGACTAAATTCTAAAGATTGTTCCCACAGGGGAAATAGCCACTACGAAACTGCATTTATTGAAGTGATGGTTAAAACCAGGGGGTAAATAGAGAATCTTCGTAAAAATAAGTATATTGATATCTTAAGTTAGAATTTTTATCTTGGGCATGTGCAAGTCTTTTAAGAACAGATGCAAATTAAAAAAATTGTCAGGACTTCATATCATTTATGAATTACCTGTTCTTGGAATGAGTAAGTAGAAATACCAAACAATTTACAATTTGCGTTTCAACTACTGATGAAAACCTGAGTTTCTCAGCTCCTGAACTACACAATCACTGTATCTGATTTAAAAAAAAAAAAAAAAAAAATCAGATATTTAGTTTTTTTCAGGAAACCACATGGTCTAGAGCTTAGTTACATCTTAAGCACTCTGCCATAGTAACTGCAGTTTAAGACCACACACCATGTTCCTCTTCGGCCTGTGAGCACAGCTGGAGCCCCCCCCTCTCCTGGCAGCAGCCCATCATCTGCCCGGGCTGACTGGGCTGCCACGGGGCACCGTGCTCACAATAAGGATGTTTAACAACGCACGTTTACGTTGGCTGACTTGCAAGCTAGCGTGTTCAAAATGGATTGAAAACACCTGTTGAGAGCTTGAAAGTAAAAAAGGTTCTAAGAGACAGAAGCATTAGTGTGGTTCTCAGAATTCAGCAGAAAGATTTATAATCAAGAACACGATGGAGCAAACTGCTGATAAACATAACTTATTCAGTGAATATGAATGGAAATTTTGGAACCAAGGAAAAAAACAGAAGAGTTCACCTCAGAGGAGCAGAATATTACCAAATATGCAAGAATCTTTTTATTTGTCTGGTAAAGTGGTCAATCTCCAGATATATTTGTTTACTTGCATTTTATTTCCAATGAAAGACAGTTCAATCTGTTTAAGGTTTTAAATACAATAGGACTGGATGTCCCTTTCCTTCTAAAACCTTCAGAATTGACAATTGACCTTATAAAGAAGAACTCAGTCGTATTATTTAAGATATACAGATATTTTCTTTAACAGGACATTTCAGAGGTTCTGCATATAGCTGAATAAAATAGGTATAAATGATTGTTCTGTAAAATCCTCGAGATTTTTCTTTTTAATTTTCAAAGATTCAGAAATTTATCATCTACCTAGCATGATGCTATAAGTAGTTAATGCACAAAAATATATTTTGAATTGAGTTATGTCTTCAAAGATGTAGGAAAAGTAAAGAATTTAAGAGGAAAGAAAGTTGAAGATTTAGAAGTAAGTACAAAATGAAAGAGTGAAGGTCTTGATAGGATGGAAGTTTACATTAAAGATGTAGGTACCTTAAAAGTTAAAAACTGCTCCTCTGATCTTGAGATGACAAAGAATGGCTAAGAGGTGATTGTCATTTCTTGAAAACTCACACTAGAATATGAGTGTGAAACAACTGGGCTGTGGCAGCATCTACTAAAGTCAACAGCAATGTTTCCGAAGCTACAATGACGGGATGAGAAAGGGGCAAGTGGAAAAATGACTGCCAAATTCTAAGCTAGAAGGAAAAGTCAAGGTCTTCGAGCTGTATACACAAGTCTCAACAGCCCTCCACAGCCCACATCAGCTCTTCTTGCACGTGGTTTGAAAGCCCTTGGTTTCAACGATGCAGCCCATTCTGCCAGCCTTCCAAACCATGGGGAATTTGGAGTTCCTGTGATTGCCTTCCTCAATAGTTTGAGTAAGTCAACATCTAAAGGAAAGGGCTGGCAGCTGTGAACCAACAACTTTCTTGCATCAACATCCCCCTCTCCCAATCTCTTTAAGTCAGGAATACCACGTTCAGCACAGGTTGAGCTCACAAGGGCTGAAGATCCTGGAGACAAATTAACCAAAATGTCAGTGCCCCTGTCAATCTTCATTATCTCCTCTACGCAGAGCAACATCTCCCATGCAGGAATCAGTTAAGTTTCCATATCTCTGGTTATTTATGCAATGAACAGAAATATTTGCCAAAAGCAAGCCAGGATAAAGTAGAACGTATTTGGGTGCATGAACAGGGCACGTAGGAAAGAGCAAATCCAAAAGGGGGAAAAAGAAAAAGAGCAAAACGAATTCACTCACTGGAAATCAAACGAGCAGGATTGCCATGACTCCTCTGAAGGAGCTGAGATCACCATAAGGAAGGAAAGCAGCACCTCTTAAATTTTAACTTTTTTCTATTTCTATTTGTGCAGAAGACAACTGTATGAAAACAGCACACTGGCAAAAATCACAAGTTTCAGAAATATCTTTTTGATTTTATCAGTTTTTGGATTCTTTGTAACTGTGGCACTCAAGCACACCGAGCGTCCTGTTCTCCCTTCATCTGCGGACATCACTCGAATGGACGCGTTTCTTTGCTCCTTGGAGAGAATCAGACTGCAGGATGCACGGCCTGAGATGGACAGTACAGGGACAGTGTGCTTTCCATGGTACTCCTGCACGGCTTTTACAGATGCTGTTAAGATTCATGCCAGCCCCACATCCCCACACGCTGCCACGCAGACTGCTGTGCTCTGAGCTGCTCAGTGAGCATCGCTGTGTGACTGCAGCATCCCGCAGCAGAAGCCCCAGGTGCCAGCTGGTGAGCACAGACAGTGCAGGGCACAAACAGCCCCAGAGGGCCCGCGTGGAGAAACGCCTCCTAGCATGGTGCCAGCAGGATGCCAAGAGCAGCACCGCGTATTCCACACAACGCCAGCAGACACACTGAAACAATGCTGCACCCTCAGAAAGCAGCCTGTGAACTACGCCAGCGTCTCCTTTACAGCTGAAAGCTAAGTGAGCAACAACACAACTACATAGGCAAGTCATGTGGCTGGAGACTGCAAAAATTAGATGTTAATTCATTATTAAAAATTCCCTTCTAATGTGACATGTGTCAGATGGAGAGCCTGATACAGTTTTTCACGGTCACTGGGCTGGGTTCAGCACGCAGTTGTTGTTGAACAAGCAGGAGCAGAGGGGAGCGGGGCAGGCTGTGGCTGGCAGCTGTCTGTGGCTGCAGGAGCAGAGCACGGCGATGGAGCTGCACAGCCACCCGGCACGCGCCTGCTCCTCCAGCTCTGCACGGGGCACACGGCACTGAACGCATCTCCCTGCTGAGTGCCAGCACCACGAGCAGCAATGCAGTGTTTATAGAGGTTGCTGGGCTGATAACCTGGAGTACCAGTGATGTGAGTCACAGCTCCAGCATTTTATGCACCCACTTTTAATCATCATTATAAAGAAAAGAAACTTAGCCATGTTCTTACAAGTCCCAACGCTTTTATGGTCACAATCTCAAAGAACCTATTTTTGATGACTTTTCAATTATTTCTGTTCTTTTTCCTGAGGCTATGCTGTAAATCTGCATTCTGTGGAGCACACCAGTTAAATATTCCCTCTAAACACAAATGTTTTCTGTCTCATGGGAATTCAGCCGAAGCCTCAGAGCCAGCCCTACCTCCAGCACTTCTATGCAAGTACAGAAATATCCAGATAGCATTCAACTTCTAAACCCTACAGGAAATCTGTAGTGGATGACAGCTTTGATTAATCTGGAGACTTTTACTCCGACTTAGGTTTAATATAAGATTTTGAACCAAATTTGACCGGGTTTATACACATTAACAGGATATGATGATCTGGCCAACCAACTCACCACGAAATCAAAGCACTCCGTGTGAGCAGCCCCAGGAAATCAGCCACCCACGGGAAGAGCAGGAGATGCCAGAGCACTGCGGGAGGTGCTGATGGCTCTCAGGTAGCATCCCACCCATCACACGGTGTGCCAGCGACACGGCAGGCCTCCAGTGGTTTCAATTAAAGGTCTTATGTTTAAATTTTATGCCTAAACTGGCTAAAGTGATACTGAATGCCATTTGCATCAATAAAGCTTTCCACAGGCTCTGATGTTTCTGTTCCCTTTGTTTTTCTTGAAACTGGTGTTGCTTTCATGCACAGACTCCACAGCCCTCACCAATAAATCTTAATTATTGAGACACTTTTATTATATTAAACTACGTGCACCTTCTAAGGAGGAAAAAAAAAGCCTTATTGCCACTGAAAGAAAGGATGGATGGCAGAGCATGATTTACAGTAATTAGCAAGATTAAGAACCACTATTAACTGCAATTAGACAACAGAATATTAAAGGACAAAAATTACCATGCAGAGTGTCAGCAAATAAACACAGGGATGATGCAGTTTGCTGCAGATGAAGAAAAGCAGAGCTGGCCAGGCTGAGTCACAGGCCAGAACACTTTGTCACACCAGCAGAAGCGCTCAGACGCTGCTCCTGCAGGACGTGCTGAACAGCGTTTGGGGCTGATGTAACACAGGCACAACCACACGCTGCTGCCAGCCTGAGGTGCCCGGCTCAGACAAGGCACCAGTGCCCCGTGCCCACCTGGGGCTGCTGCCAGGGGCACTCAGACTGGCAGCAATGGGATAAGCTCACCCACCAGAGGTGGAACTGGCGAGCTTCGGGCAGCCTGTCAGCTTCCTTTTGCTAACAGGACAAGAATTTCATCGGAGCAGTATTTTTTCAGTCTGACAGATATTAGAAGATGTTTTCTGAAACTGATGTTGGAAACAAAGCCGTGCAGTCAGCAGCTCTCACCCAAGGTCAGCGAGCCACATCCACGGCGTTGGTCTGCGCAGCAAGCGAAGCCAGTCCCGGAGCTGTGCTGCTCAGATCTGTCTACGGGCTTCACAAAGGCTGTCACAAGTTTGTGAAATATCCCTCACTTACTTGTTCACAAGACTCTGTCCAAGTCACATCTGTCTCTGACAAAATAGAAAAAATAAATACACCGCTACTTCTGGTAGCTCTGCATCTTTTCTAAGGATAGAAGATGCTTTTTGGAACTAACAAAGAATTTCTGTTAAACATCATGAACTCATCAGATGGAAACAAGAGAAGAAATCTGAGTGTGCTTTGTACAGAATGGGAAGTCGCAAATCAAGCTAAATGCTATTACACATCATTTTTCCAACAGACAGAAAACACAAAACTTAATTTTCAATATCATGTATAATTTTTGGACGCTTTGGCTCAAGAAAGATTAATTACAACATATGTTGGTATTGCAAAGAACTGCCTGGATGATCAAGAAATGGGAACAGAGAATGAAATTGAAGTAAAAATGCTTATTTAACCTAGAAAATTAAATATATTTCGTGCCAGCAAATGAACTGAAGAAGAGAGGAAACTGTTATGCTTTGAGACAAAGTTAGAAAAAGAAAATATACACTGGCTAACAACCAAGGTTGAAAAATCTCAGATTCTAACAATCAGAAAAATTCAGCTCCTGAATTACCAAAATATGAGCTCATAAAGACACGGTACCTGCAAAGAAGGAATAGAGAATACAGCATGAATACACACCCAAGTGGAGGGGGGAAGAAGATTCTAGAGCTGTGGACCAAGCACAACACCAGAGTTTCCTTGATGTTAAACCAAGAAATAGTGGCTATGTTGTTCCTTTAGTGACAATTTCCTGTCCTGGGAGCCCTTTCTGGTCTGATAGATGAAGGTTCTCACCAACTATTTCCCTCAATCACACTGAATATATCATTCTAAAACAAACATGTAATCACCTACAAAAGGCTGTTTTCTCGAAGCAAACAGGTCATGCTCAATTACCTGCATTTCTGTTCTGATGTATATCATCATCAAAGATTTTTCAGTAACACATCAAAAAGGCAATCCTGCCTTTTTCAATTTCTCAGTCTCACCCTATTCCATGAACCAAGCACCTCGTTTGTCTCAATGCTGCTGCATGTGCCCCCAGTTATGGTTCAGCAAATCATCGCCTTGCAGACCTTGGGGCACAGCTGATGGGATTGGGTTCCCAGATTCACAGACCCAGCCAGAGACAGTAGTGGCTGCTGGGAATGGTTTCTCATCAGAGGGTTCCAAACGTGCTGAAGTTCCCCTTCCTATTTGCACTATCAAAGCACAAAGCTCCACTGCTGGGTAATGAGTGCTGGAAGCGTTCAGGCCTAGCCCTAGGGGCTGGCAGCCCTGCCCACGGCAGGGAGTTGCAACTGGATGATCTCTGAGGCCCCTTCCAACCCAGCCATTCTGTGATTCTGCAAACCTGCAGAAGCCATGGGAAAGCAAAGGACCCTGCAGCTGTAAGCGGTGCCACACAGCACTGCACCTCGCCTGGCCAGAGGTACCCAGCCTGGAGGCTGGGCCAGGAGCTCAGCTCTGCTCCCACAGAGCTGTTCCCATGGAGCTGGGTTATATCAAGATGACAGATTTGCAGCTCCCAAGCCAAGGCCTGAAGGCACAGGCAGAAGATATTCAACATCTGTGCCCTATACACACTGGGGTTGCTGTTTAGCAGCCTGCTTTTGTTCCCTGCCAGAGCATCCCCTCAAGAGCAAGCACTGTGCTCCTCAGGATGAGGAATCCAATCTTTCTATGCGGGGTTAATTAATGAAAACACACTCTGAAGGGATTCACAGTCAGCCAGAACCAACAGCCAAAACTTCCCATACAGACATCAAAAAGTTTCCGAGCTCTTATGTTAGATCAGAAAACCAGAACAATATAACTCTCTAAAGACAGAAAATGCAAAAAACACAAGGTAAAATGAACCTGAAAAAAAGTAGAATGAAATTACCTCCTTCAGTTCTTCATTCCACTCTCATTTCAGCAGCCTGCAGGGCCCCAAAGCCTCTCCTCATCCCCTGGGTCCTCCCTGCAGAGCCCAGGCTCCAGCCAGGCAGCACAGGGCTGCCCCACACCTCCTCCCCAGCCCCACAGCACTCTGATTCGCTGCCAAACAGCTGCAGGACAGGTGGCAAATAAAGCAATAAGGGCATGGCACATAACACACAGCTGGACCAGGGTCAAAGGGGGTGGGTTCACCTAGTCCTGGTGTTCAGAAGTAGAAATCTGTGCAGAATAAATGATTCCGTGTCAGACTTGCAGGCTGTGGATATGCAAGTAGAGCTTCAGGGTGAAATATTGCTGGATCATCCCACGTGAAGAGAAAGCCTGAGGAGCACGCTAGTGGTGTCCCCTCTGGGCTGCTGGAGCCTGCAAGGAGCCACAGCTCCAAGTCGGTTCTGGCATTGTGATCCCTGAAACCACTGCACCACTGCTCCTTGAGAACGGGGAAATTTGCTGACTGGAGCCAAACCCCCAGATGCAAAAATCTCGGTACAAAGTCAGACAAAATCTTGGGTTAATTAGATTACCTCTCTATTACAGGGAGGGAAATTAGCAGTATTTTAGGGCCCTCCTGCAAACATGCTTTATATTTATGGTGTGTTTAACGTTAAACTCTGACAAGTATTATTTCTAAATGTTCTGAAGTGCTGGGGCTGTAAAGGAGAGCGAAATCCCAGGAGATCCTGGCAATCTGCACCACGCCTGGAGATCTCCCAGCTGACACCTTGAAAAATGATGATGATGTGCTACAACCTGGCTTAATTAATTAAACTGTTCATCCCCTCTCCTCCCCCACATTAACTCACCTGATGTGTGGAATCGCTAATCTCATCACTTACAGCTGTGAAAGCAGAGACACTGAAGGAACAGTAAGAAAACACAGGAGAACAACTTTTTAAAAAAATTAATTGGTTACCCATAGGTGAGAACCTGGAATAAAGTTTAATGGGTAAACTCCGTGTTTGCTATTTCTAACGCGCAGACTTTACATGTAGGTTGTCTGTAACTTAGCACAGTGCCTTTCTGACACCTTTCTGGGCACTCCTCGTGTCCAGGCTGGGTGAGGGCACCATGACTTCTGCCTGGGCTGCTCCTCTGGTCTAAGAATCTTTGAAGCCAAGCAAGAGAAAACACATTTTTCCAAAAGAATTTTCATAACTATTGAGTTTAAACATTACTATGAAGATAATGCTTTTGATCTTTTCTTCTCTAATATGATATAAATAAGCTTTATTTCCAAGAAAATTAGAAGACGCCGTTGCATTATCCCCAGGACTTCTCCACATAAATCCTTACAGACGAATTCATAGATAACTTTATGTTTTAAACAGCATATTATCTAACAGCTTGAATTTTATGTCTCCTAGAAAGCTTATTTCAGATAGATGAATAAAAAGTAATGATAATGAATAATTGGGTGAGAAAGCAATCAGCACTGACAATAAGGAATCCTCTGGAGTTCGTATGTGCAGGGGGACCCTGGGCAGTCCCTGGTGCCGTGGGTCCCCTGAGCTTTAATTACCACAGCTGCTAGGTCAGCCTGCTCCGCAGGCACCAGCTGTGCCGTGAGGGCAGGAGCAGGGAGCACCCCGGCTCCTGGGAGACCCTTCCCTTGAGCTCCTCACTGGCCAGTTTGGGAGCTCAGGATTAAGAGAAAAAGGGAAAGATCTTGCATGCAACAGGTAATGCGGCCCCTTTCAGTGTAATCCAGAATTGTTTACTACAAGCAACGGGAAAAGCAAAATGTTTTGTTAGTGCTGAAGTCATCTTGGCACAGAGCACAGCGGGAACATCTGGCAGCATGCGGCTGTGCCTGTCACAACCACGGCGTCTCCCAGACCCAGAGCTCCTCAACCCGCCGGGCCCTGTTTGTCCCCATCACAAACGTGAGCCTCGATTTGTCACACAGGCGTTTATAAAACAGAAGTGCAGCTACGGGACCCAGCGTGGAACAAGAGTGCACAAGCAGAAGCTGGCTTAACGCCTCCCCTCATTACAGAGCTTCATCGATGGTTTCTGCAGAAGGGCTTTTTTCCCCAAACAGGCCGACACGGCGCTTGGTGCTAGGCTAATAAATGTAACAGTCAGCAAAAGCTTAAGCAGAGATCCCATTATTACCTCAGGACGCAGGGCTTTGTGCTCCTCAGAACAATTTCCAGTTTATAAAGTCCAAACTGATGTTCCAATATTCAAAAGCTTGAAATTGGAACCTGAAACAATTTTGAGTCATTGGAAGCGTCCCACTTTTAATTAAACACCGTTCTCTGCAGCTGGGCTTGCTGCAATGATGGTTTAGCTTGTTAATTACGTTGTGCAAGGAGCACTACACTGCACTCCTAGTGAATGATTTATGAACTTCAGCAACAGAAAACCTCCATAGCACTGGCACACCAAAGACAAAAGAGGTAATTACTGTGCCCAAAGCACTTCAGCTTCGTCTGTACTCCGTGCACTGTGAGCACAATCGGTGCCCTAAATCACAGCGTTGTTATTTAGTCCTCTGCAACCTTTTCTCAGGGAGATGTTGGCATGATCCTTAGCTTACAGCTACTTTGGGGCAAAATCCGACGTAACAGATTGTGTCTGCAGAGGGGCTCTACCACACGTTAACGAACTCGCTATCACAGGGCTCATTGCCATTCCAGGCTCCAGCAGCAGTTCTCGTGACCAAACGTTATCTCTTTCTGTGTCTGTAGGATAGGAGAGACTGTATAAAGCGTTAAGAATTTTCTTCATTTCTTTGTATAATTAACAACCCATGTCCTAATAACCACTTGCCATTTTTTTTTTTTTACTCTTTTCAGCTCTGAAAGATCTGAATGTTCCTAAAGTAGGTATGAAATAGCATCTTCTCCTGTTTATTTAAATTTCTGTGTCTCAGTTTCCCCAGATGTTACGCTGGCACCTTTCCCAAACTAACAGATAAAACACTACGTGCCTTGGAACAAAGTCCTCAAAAGCAGAATCTTTTAGAAGGGTGTCTGTGGCTGGTGATTGCCCGTGAAAGTAACTGCTTGTGCTGGGTAGATGTACATCAGCTTGTCTGGAGAACATCTCTCTTCAAAACTGATAGGAAAGGACAGCATTGAAAGACTTAAAAGAAAAATGTAAGCTGTAATTCTAAGCTGAAGCATAAACAGTGCCAAAAGCGTTGAGCAGGAGTTTGCCACGTCCCAAAGCTCCTCCTCGATGTCACGTAGGTGTAAAGCAGAGGGGAGCACAGCCTGCAGGATGGGCACTGTGATGGGTCCTCTCCCAGCATCGGAGCTTGAGCCTAAGCCTGAAATCGCACTTGAGTACACACGGCAGTTGTTGGCTCAGCACCTTCCCCAGTTACTCCTTATTTATATGGCCCCACGCAGGCTCAGCCTCTTGTGTTGGACTCGTACAGATGTGGAGCTGAAGGAGCAGCCCTGTGCCGGAGCAGGCAGTGCCATGGCCGCCACCAGCCCCATGGCCTTCTGCAGAGATTTTCTCAGCCACCATTGCTTGGTGTCTCCAAGCTGTCCCCTAAAATTAAACATTGATTCAACGTTATCTGGATTTCTTGGGGGAGTAAAATGAACACGTATTTTTCTAAGAGTATGTATTTGTAAATACCAGGGTAATTTTAGTGGTCTGCAGATAAGCAAAATGAACATCCAAGAGCTGACACACTGTCAGCCCCAGCAGTGCATGCACTAGGATGCTCTGTTCGCCATCACCTCGGCCGACCCTTCGTTTATTCCCAGCAGCAGTCACCTGGGAGAGCTTTGGTCTGGCACAGTCCTGCCCTGGACTCGGCAGGTTCCTTTCCCACAGTGTCGAACATGCTGTAGTGAAGTTAATTAGACGTAAGTAGCATATTCTTTTTATAGAGGATGTAATTGGTTGCTTGCCGAGCTGTGTACGTCGTTCCAGATCTAATAAACAGCCAGAGAGGTGTTGAAATCTGGTAGAATGGAGGAAATAGGTGCAAACCAGAGGGGAAATGACAGCAAGTTTCCTGAAATCAAAAGATAGGTTTCTTCCAAGAAAAGAGAGTATGCTTTTTTTTCCATTCTTTTTTCTTTTTGTTTTTTAATTTCCCTAGAATGGAGCGATATTAACAATTAAAGCATAAGAGCACATTTCATTCAGATTAGCCAGAATGAACGCTTATCCTGTTATTTTTAACTATAAGATGCTGGAAATATATCCATATGTCCCCTATTTTGTCTTTCTTCTCTACAAAATAATTCAGGAATACCATAACGTTACATCTGGTAACTTTAGTTCCCTTTGGGAGACCCAACCATGCCAGCCACTGGGCAGCAGTTGACCAAAGGCAAGCAGAAGTACAACTGTAGGAAACCGAACTAACAGAGAACTTGGGAAAACGCTGAACTTTGGAGGGGGAAAAAATACATCTGTGACATCTTTAATATTGCAGAACCACGTCACCTTGTATCAGCTGATAATCTGCTTCGTGCCCTTCCCCTTAGAGGCTGTACACTGTTCTGGAAATTCATATCTGTACTCCCACTGTGTTTTGCTGGCCATTAATTTATTTTCCAGTGTGAACCCAGGCATAAGAAGCTATGTTACAGTGTTACTTGGGAGTAGCAAATTGGTTCTATTAGTTTTATTTACTATAGTTATTTCAAATTGGAGATCATAAGGACTGTATTGCATTAGTATAGGTCACCTTGGCTTACTACGAAGCACCTCCCAGGCTTGCTGAGGAGAGCACGCCCTGCTGCACCGCCTTGTTACCGTCCTGTTCTTTTGGCTTGCCTGTATCTGTGTTCGCTCATGTTTTTCAGTAGAGCAAGAATCTGGAAAAACAAAACAAAACAAAAAAACCCACACAGATAATGATAACACCTACGCATTTATATTAAATGTAAATACATATAGGGCAAAACAAAAGAAAATAATGGGCGGCATCAGCAAAGGCAGCTCAATAATCAGTTTATCATTTAACAGATGATATCAAAGGTTGTATTAACGAGCAGAACTTCTGTTACCCCAACACTGCATTTATCAAGCAAAGCTGTCCATATAATTACATTTTTCCTCCTCATCAAACTCCAATCTCTTGGTCTTGTTTTTTTTTCCCCCTTTATAGTTGGCATAAAATTGGGACTCAACAAAACTTCAAGGTGATGGTTTACAAATATTGTGCAGTGGATGCAACAGAAAGCAAAAGTACTTTCAGAGAACATCCTGTCCTACGAGGTGCTGTAGCCAGTATTTACTGTTCAAGGCCTTTGTCCTTTTAGCCACTCAAAAAAAATAATTCCTCAGTGCCCTTCCAAAATTTTCCTCTCTGGCTTTCTCTCATTTAAGCAGTTTTAATGTCTGTACACCTCTGCAGATACTGCCCACTTAATTATGCTGCATTCGAGATGACAGATCCCTGGCACCCTGACAAAGGATTATTAATAATGCTCTCCAGGAAAGCAGAACCAAGAGAAAACAAATTGAAAAAAAAAAAAAATAAAATAAATTGGCAGACTCCCTTGTTCTCCTCTTCCCCTCTCTCCTACCAGGGAATGAGTAACCCATTTAGCAACGTGCGGATGCATGGTAATTCATTCAGGGCAGAGGTCCATGCCCAGGGCTTGCTACCAGGGACTGCCTGGATGTGAGCAGCCCAGAGGCCTCCCCAGCACCATCGCTGCTGCGGTATTCACACCTCCAGGGCAGGCAGGGGGAGGAATCAGCCACATGCCATCTCCAAGGGGCTGCCGTGGTGGGAGATCTTCACGTAGAAGAGAAACGGCACTGCATTATTTCTGTTGCTTGCTGGCAGATGCGTTGGGAAGCATATTACTTGGAAGTGCTCAGAGAATATATTGGGAAACCAGAGTTCTCCACTCTTGCCAAGAGATCTTCCTGCTCGTCCCACTGAGGGTGATGGCTGCGAAGGGCTGCAGCCCGCCCTTGGCAGCCATGGAGGGATGAACACGGCCCCTGGGCTCCGAGTGAGACAGGGTGCCAAAGCAGCTCTTTACTCTGACATTCATGCAGAAGCGGGCTCTCTGGTCTGAATATTTTATATCTCTATTAAAAATAAAAAACACGTTCATTTTTCATGGACTTCTTAAAAACAAGAAGTATAGAAAGTCTTCCAGCTGCTTGAAGCTGAAACCAGCTCCAAACTTCAGCTCCCTGTCCTCTTGAATTACGGCAATGTAACAGAAGTATTATGGAAGAATTGCTGTTATCACTCAGCTTCTTGAAGTTCTATTCCACATTGCAATATATCGTGACAATGTTCTTCCCACATCGATTAGCATACACATCAACTGCATTTAAACGGCAGGAGAACAGAATTCATTTCTGAAATACCCAGACCAATTGAATCAGCCGCTTTCCACACCGAAAGGTGTGATTTCAATATGCTGTCTCATTAAATACATAATGGGAAACCAAACACGAGAGGTACTGTGCTGCCTCCAACACTGGTAGTAAACAGCTAAGCACAATTCTGAGAATAATTTTCTTTGCTCTCTCAAAATAGCTCAATTAGTGTTGGAGAGCAGTGTGTCTGCCTGGAAAGGCTGCTCACGAAGCAGAGCAGCGCGTGCTGCAGGGTGGGCTGGGGCCCTGTGCCAGGACATCATGCACGGCCTGGGGAGAGCCCCCAGAGCATGGGGCAGGGGCCGAGCGGGTGAACGCTCTGAAATGAAGGACAGGCAAAGGAGGAAAAACAGAGGTGGGGAGAAAAACTGAGACTACCATTAGGGATAAAAATTAGCTGGAAAGGCGTAATTCAAGCAATAAAATGCCCCACAGCCGAGGACACTCCGGGCTGTTCCTCCAGCAGCAGCCCGTGGTGAAAAGGAAGGGTAGAAGTGGCTCCTACACAGCGGGGGAAGGGTAAGCAACACGCCTGCAGCTTTTTCAACCAAGTATTTTCATTTAAGAATACAATGCCAAAACTGATACTGTTTATGTGAAAAGCTTGGCATAAAAATATGGCTGAACTGATAAAAACAGAAGCCTGAGCAGTACTTTTCATTTTGAAATAAGAAGAAAAAAGTTAAAATTCAAACTGGGTACGAATCAAAGTCCTTTGAATTGACCAGCAAATGAAACGCATTACTTTAAGAAAAGGAACAATAGAGAAACAACCCGCCCACCTCAATTCAGGGCGGAATGGCTTCTGGAGTATTTCACAGGACAGGAAAACAATTTAACTCACAGGTTCCTGAGGGAAGCCAGAAGAAAATGAGAGAATCAATTTACAAAAGCAAGAAAAGAACCCGTTGCGATATTACCTTTGGCTATGAAAGAGAAACGCACCTAAGTCCAGATCGAGAACAGCAGTGCTCCAGCATTCTCCCCCATCCTATGGCTGACACGTAAAGCACTTCATTAAGCTGCCCCTGCCATGTAAAGCCTTAAGGTCAAGAGTAGTTAAATGTCAAGGTACAGAATAGAAGGCATGGAATAGGAAATATTATGGTAAATTAGACCCCTGTCGGCTGCAGCAGTCGGCGAGTGACGTAGGCACTGCGCGATGGACGTGCCTGCAGCAGCTGATGCTCCAACACGAGAGCTGGGGACAGACATCGCCTCACTTCAGCACCAGTTTAGACTGTGCTTGTACCAAGTAGTGAGAAAGCAAAGAGAGATTTTACTGCAGTTACTTGGAGGATTGAAATGATGTCAGAGCAAATATCCGTCCAGGCAAAGGGCTGGGAGAGTTAGCGCCAGTGTTGTGGGACACGGAGCTGCCCAAGGACTGAGGTGGAGAAGGACTGCACAGAGCCATAACGATGAGTGCAGGATGCCAGCACCTCCTCCTTGGGTAGCTTAAAAACAAATGTTTTAATTCCATTGTGTTTTGAAAGTGTCTTAAAATAATATGAGTCTGGGTGAAATGAATATGGTGAAAGCAATGTCACATCTTGCTAATGCCATTTCCTTACATGCAGACAGCCCTAGAGGTAGTGCCAGTCTTCATGAATTCGGGAAGGTCCTTTCAGCACTGTGTTATTTATCTCTGTGCATCCCAAAGGGAGGCCAGTGGATGCCCGATGGGGTTCAGACCTTTGAAGCCCATCTGGTCCAACTCCCTGCATTGAGCAGGGACACCTGCAGCTCGAGCAGGGTGCTCAGAGCCCCCAGCCTGACCTGCAGTGTCTCCAGGAGCCTGTCAGCCTGCGTGCTGCTGGTGTCGGGGGAAGCAGATCCTCATCTCTGAGGAAATCCACGTCTGTAAGGAACCACTCTGCAAAGCCAAGCACATCGACCGCGTGTAAGGCAGAACTCTGGAACCGCCACGGCGACAGAGGCTCGTCCCAAAGCAGTGCAGTTGCTGCAGAAGGGATGGTGGAGAGGCATGTGTGGCAACAGCAGTAAAATTAAAAATTTTAAATCACCAGGGATAGTGTTTCCAGCATATCAGCCTTCCCGCTCTCTTTAAATTGCATCCAGTTCATGCAGTAATTCTGCTTCAATCCTCTCTGCCCCGGGAGGATCCAGCAGCAGCTCCCTGGCCTCACCTGGGAGGGTGGATCCTTTGCATCCCATCAGTGCTTCACCCAAATGACCCACGCACATCTTGTTGGTACCCAGAGTGCTTCTTTCACACAGGCTGCAGCACTGTTTCCTATGAATTATCTGCTTGACTCCGGCCTGGTAATTTTGCTTGGCTTGCTAGCTCATTTTGCTTTGTCCTCGATTTGTGGTATCTATTAAATCAGTATGCAAGTAACATTTTCTGTCATACTAAAAGATTAGCTGTAAGAAATAGAGAAACAGAAAAGTTCCTTCCTGTTGTACAGATTTATCATGTACGAGGAGCACATTTGGCATTACAAAGGAGATCGTATAAAGTCAGAAAAATGGTAATGAAATACAGCTTGGAAATGCTATAAGGGATCCGAGTTCCACCACGGCAAAAAATGTAGCAGAAGCAAAAAACAAGCACTGACTGAATGTCCATTGCAGTTCTGAAAAATCATGCGTGGTAAAGCGGGATCAGCCTTGAACAAACAATGCATATCAGGAGGAGAGCAGAGAGTTAAAGCCAAGGCCATTTGGTCATTAGCTAGCTTTCTCTTGCTAGCCAGCTCTCGGCCTTGTCTCCCCCCAGAGCCGATACGCAGATTGCCACTGCTCACAGAAAGCCACCACGGCCGTTCAGAAGGCAACTCCACCAGCTCGAGTTGGGGTTTGTGTCTGAGCGAAGGCTGGGAGAGACCGACATTGGAGTAACCTAACCAACAGGTGAGCGGGATATATTCAGCACTAGTATTAGAATAATGAATAAAACATTCTTAAAATGTGGAAGCTTTGTGACAAAAATTTCAGTGGGTGCTCAGGTAACAACAAAGGCGAATGGCAGTGCTATATTTATCTATTTCCATCTTCAGCAATTGAAACAAATAGCTATTTGAAAGAAATTTACGAAAAAATGTCACTTTTACCCACACATGACTTGAATTCCATGAATGAATCTGTCTATTCCAGCATGCACAAAGCAATAAGGCTTACATAAATGCCCTACATCATCCAAGTAGTCACTTTCTGATCTTCAAAATCCAACAGAATTATTTATAACTTTGGATGAAATATTCATGGGAAAGTGTCCATTGCCTGAAATTTCTGCTAAAGAGTAATTTAACTTGGGTTTTTGCATTTCTTACTATCATAGTAATTTAGGTCAGGCAAGAGCTAACAATATCATCTGTTAAAAAAAAAAAAAAGAAATAACCTGCAATGGTCATTATAATGACTTCAGATTTGTAGTGAGCTTTTTACACAGAGCATGATATACAATGGCCCCAACCCAAGCCAGCTGAAACCAGCAGTAACATTTCCATCTCTTTGAGCCTGGGTGATGCCTTATAAGCTGCTCTTCTTAACTGCACCAGCCACGACAATGTTTGACCCCATACCCAACGCCTCTGTCACAGCACATCACCTTGTGCAACAGCACGTGTGTATTTCCTACAGCCAGGAACAAAGCAAATAAATCCTGCTGCATCTCCATCCCCCTGCCCACAGCGAAATACTCCTCTGGTTTAAAGCCCTTCGAATAATGAACACGAAGGCACAGGAGCAGCACAACTGACCCTGCTGGGCTGAACGCAGGGAATGCTGTGAATGGTAACGTGGAGTAATCTCCAGTGGGCCAAATCATGGAATCTTTACATGAAAATATTTTACACTAATGTCAATTTCACTTCCTGGCTAAACAAAGATTACACTTTTCTCCACCTATAATATCTTGTAGGTTTATTTTTTCTGAAGTCTTCATCTTTATACAATAAATATGCAGAAGACCTGAAGCAACAGATGTTAGGGAACACATAAATCCAGTGTAATACATAGGTATGCATATATAAATGTATATCTGTAAGGTGCAAATATATAGGTGTGTATGTATGTCTTACAGGGAAGGATTTTCTCCAGGAGCTTTTCAGCTGCCATTTCCACTTACAGTGATTGTGAATTTATGACCACCAGATGTCATAAAAACATCTCCATTCTCCCTCGCTAGCTGGAGCTGCTCTCGTTCCCATCCTTCATGCAAGCCCTGCTTTGCAGCTGCTTTTTTTTCTGGACAAGGACATCTCTGGAGTTAATTGAATGCCATTAGTCTGGTGAGATGTCTGGTAAGGAACAAGGGAACTGCAGTGTCTCAAACGAGCTGCTCAGAGGAGCAGCTTTCCCCACCAAGCCCAGCCTGGCACAGCTGAGCTGAGGGTGACAGCAGGAGGCTGGCCCCAGTTTGGCATCCCTCTGCCCAGCAGTGCTCAGTGCCAGCTGTGCTCCCAGTGACCTCCCTAGCTCAGGACTGCCCCTAGAGCAAGGCAGTCTCTCTGGCCATGCCAGAGTCCCAGCCAGGTCGGGGAGCCCCACTCGCCGCCGCTGACACCTGCTGCTCAGGTCACTCCTGCAGGGACGGCTCCTCTGTCTGCTCAGCTCAGCTCCACCCCTCCCTACACACCGACAATTGTTGTTTTGGCAGAAGCCCTCTGTATCATGTGCCCTCAACACAGGCAATAAAAACCATCCTTGTTGCCTACAAACCAAACTGATTCGTTTCTGCCCCCTCAAATCGTGTTTGCAAAGATGTGCAAGAGGAACACAGTGCTCCTATTGCTGCCTTTCAATGTACGTGGATCCATAGCATTGTACTAGGGACCACTATGCTCATCTCACAAAACTGCTAAGCAACAATGGCTATCAAAACCTACATGGATCTTAAAACACTCCACATACGATAAAGTTTTGTATCTAAAGAAGTTATGTATCTCATTAGACAGATGCTTATGAAAAATGTAAATACTATATACAATTCAGACAGCCACGCAAAACTGCGTGCCTCAAGAACAGAGCTGAGTAACAATCTGAAGTCCAAAAGATTTCAAGGTATTTGAAAAGTACCTTGGAACATTATCATACTCACTCATTTTCAGAAATTACCACTGCACATAAAAGCACAGTGGTTTCAAGGCACATATTTCATGTTCCTGCTCCCTCATTGCTCACGTCAACTTTATCTTTCTGCATATTTTATATGTATTTATAATTAAAAAGCAGCATTTGCTGCAGAGTAAGCCCTACAAGGTTTTACATATCATACGGCACATGGATGTATTATTTGAAGAGCAGTGTGTGTTTACCTCACCTTGTGAGAGCCATTTGCACATGAATAAATGGGATACAGAGCAATGGGCCCCAATGCCAAGCAGTGGAACACGGAGAATGAAAAGTTACCTGTTTTTCACATCAGGCTGTCATTACCATTTTAAATAATACATCTCCAGAAAAATTCCTGCGGATAATTGAAAGGAAGAAATGTACTCAGCAAGCAGGTGTTTTTCCCATTGCTACCAAATAATTTAGGATGGCACATAATATTTTGACAGCACATACATGCGTGTGCGTACATGTCAGCCAGAAATTTTCCTTGAAGACAAAGGCTCTCTGAAATGTGCAATACGTAACGACATCAAAGGCTCTGAACCCCGAGGAGGTCGAGCTGAGGCCAAAAATATCACACTGGGAATCATACAGACAAGATCATCTTTGTTATTTAACGAGGTGGGAAAATCGGTTGTAATTTTTAATTCTGACTTCTCAGCTTTAAGAAAACATACTTAATGTAAGTACCTGGAAGCTGAAATCGTTTTGTTGATAGGGCATTGGAAAAACGTGTTTCTGATTCAGATGGCCAGCAGCTGCAGATTCTGCACGTTTGGGACAAGTCCCTACAGCCCCCTGCGATCCTCCTCACCCTTCACATCGTTCTGCGTTGAGGCCAGGCAAGAACTCGGAATTTCAGACATCAAGTGCCAGACAAGGACACCTGCGTATGGGTAATGAGCCAAAAGGTGGTGGGGAGACTTCAGGCCAGGGAGGCTCACTCGGGCAGAGCTGCAGCAGGAACGTGTTTCGTGGCCTCAGGTGACATTGCTGTCACTGCGGCACTTGGGTCGGTCTCTGGCCATTCCCTGGGCCTGGCCTCCTCCACAGGCCATTCCACACTGCTTACCTTCGTTCTGACCCCAGCAGGGAATTTTCTTCCAATGCAGTTCCCTTCTGCAGGTAGAACAAAGCTTCACTAACACCAATACTCGGGGAGTTAGTTACGCTGAAATCGCGTTCCCCATGTTCTTCAGGTGCTCTTCTTTCTTTCTGCCTCACCCTTTCTATCCCCTTTCATCACCATATGTTAACCCAGAAGCTCAAAACCACTCTTTCCAGTTAAATGGAAACCTAAATTCACATTCTTATGATTTTTTATAATAATTTGTGATAGGCTAATTTGATGCATAACAGCCATATCTCCACCATGTAACTTAATCTGTTTGTATTCCACTAAAAGCCCAATGCAAAAATGTGGTTTGGGGGTTATAAAAGGACAGATAAAAATTAAAAGACAATGTTCTTCTACCTAATGGAGAGGAAAGGAGGAAAAACAGCTCAGTTTTGACAAAATCTGCTGTAAGTTTGCAATTGTTCGGTAGAAGAAACTGTATCGTAATGTAAACACAGTTAAACTCCTTAGGTATGGTGAACACAGCTTCTGCCTGCTCTCCATTTACCTTTTTTGCATGAGAACAGATAGCCTCTGCCTTACACAACTCTGTCCGTTGAAAAAAAAAAAAGTAACCATTAAATGAAGAAAGGCTTTTCAAAACTTAAAAGCGATGTTAATGGCAGCACTATGAATGCAGGAAAACTACGCTTCATTTTTAAGCCAACCGCCACACTCTCTGAGGACTGCTACCTTCACCATGCATCCTCATGGCTTTGAAGTAAAACAAAAGGATGTTTACCTCCCTGACAAACACAATGAAGGAACCGTATCTTCCACTAGCTTGAATGCTAAACGTGAAGTCAAAGGGATCGGAACCTCAGGAGACACAATTAGAACAAACAAGAAAATTCTTAGGCAGAACGCAATGTTTTTTTTCCCTTTTTTCCCAACATCCTGCTCCCCTCCTACTTTATTTTGCTGGCTTCTTTGCAGTGGGTGGGAGACCTCATTTTTCTATTTTCTTCCAATAGCATAGGTGCAGTATTACAACATTTCCCCAGCAAAGCAAAACGAGCAAAAGAAAAATCTGGATTTTGGGGGTTTGCTCGAAAAGTCTGAAAAAACCTGAAGTTGAGGTTGCTGCATAGCAACAGTTGTGCACAGACCAGCACTGATAAAGCAAAAACTGTTTTCTAGAGAGAAACAACTTACCAGGCTCGAGCATTAATTAAAACATGGGAGAGTGAATCTACGCAGAAGAATATTGTTGTGCTCAAAAACTCCTCCAGCCCACCCTGCCGAAGTGCAGGACTGGAATGACAGCTGTCAGTTCAGGCATTGAGAAAACTAGAAGAGGGGAGATGAGGCTTAGGGAAAAAAATGGAAAAAGCCATAGACCACACGTCGTGGCAGCAGAGGCACCGTCAGTGCTGTGGGGAGCAAAGTGCACGGGGCTGGACAGCAGATTGCTGCTACTGGTGAAGATTTCTGTGGGTTCGGTTCTCTGGAGCTCAACACACCGGTTGGGCTGGAGAGATCAGAACCCAAACAAGTTTCAGTATGCACAAGTTATTTTACAGTTCCTTCCTATTCTAATGTTCCTCCTATTGGCAGGATAACAAGGTTATCCTGAACACACCGCAAACCAAAACATCTCTCTGCAGTAAAACACCACTGCAGGCCCCAGATAAGATTCAGTTTTCTTCGTTCATTGGATGTACTGGGTGAGAGCAGCACAGCAGATGTTCCTGTGCTCCTCTGCAGAGAGCTCATCCCCCCCCAGCTCCCCCAGGGAGCACCCAGGAAGGGCTGCAGAGGCCCCGGGCAAGTGAGAGGCAGCAGGCGGGTGCTGGAAAGCAAAGAGCGGGTTGTTTACAGCCACCTAGAAGGGAGCCTGCTTGATAAGGCTTTCTGGGAAAACAATCACTGCAGAAATTCAGCTTTCAATTCCCCTGCAATTCCCGCTGACCTTTGCATCTTGCACATCTTGCACACAAGGATGGCATTTTATTCCTCCTGAGTAAGCAGCCCTGTCTGGTGAAGCAGCCCTTCCCCCAGGCTGCGGGCTGAGCTCCAGCTCCACTCGGCCGCACCTGCCCAGGTGGGATGGCCCCCAGCAATGTGCCATTCGCCTCTGCTGAATGAGACCAAGGCAGAGCTGTGGGCCCTGTGGCTGAGCCAGAACCACAGCAGCACATGGGGCAACCCACGGCGAAGGGCTGAGCATCCTATGGGACACAACGTTACACACCTGTCCCAAGGCAGCTCCCTCTGAGAACACAGCAGGACCAGAACAGCTCGTGCTGGGGCAAGCAGCACACCTGGAAATTCCCATTCTCAGGTGCCCTTTCTGCACCCATCAGCTTTGCTTTTTGCCCCCTTCTCTGCTTACAGAACGTAAAACCAACAGAATCGGGATCCCAAGGGCCTCAGCAGCGCGGGGGGAGGGCAGTGGGCCCTGCTCCCAGCACACCGACCCCCAGGTGGATCCAGAGGCGATGAGCTGGGTCAGACCTGGAACTGCAAGAGCAGCAAAATGCAGTGTTATCTCCAGGAGGAGAGAGGAGTAGAGGGCACAGATTGGACACAAAGGACAGAAACAGCACATCCAAAGAATCGAGATTCTCATTAAGGCACAAAGAAATAAAGCCAGTGACAAATGCACTACCCTGCAAAGGAGATAATGGAAAATGTAAAGAAAATGTACATTATGTGCAAGACATTATAGCTCTTTACACTACCATGTTTGCACTGTTCCAGTAAAAGAAAAGACCAATTCCTGCTGGATGCCTCCACGCTGCTTTACTCACAGGGGGAGGGAGGAGGCTGCTCACGGGCACGGGCTGCGGGTGCTGGGACTCCAAAGTGCATAAAACACAACAGGAACGGAGAAGAAAAGTGGATCAGACCGTGAAATATAAGTGTGACACTATTAAACAATATTATGATACTTCACAGTGTAAAAAGAACAAAAAGCGAAATCACTGAGTTGTGAGAGTTCCTTCCTCAGATAAACACGGAGCACAGCGTTACCTGATACCGGGGAGAGGGGAGCTCCTGCGTCAGTAGTTTCTCTAATTCACTCAATTCCTCAGAATATGGTGGGAGCTGCCGAGCTGCCCAGGGCTGAGCAGCAGCAGTGAGCAGGAATCTGATCTTTCCTCACAGGACATGGAAAAGATGCACAGTAGAATGGGGATGAATTGCAACAGACTATCTAAGCTATAAGCTGGGAATCCCATGAAACGTTTGCAAAAGATCCTCAGCCAAACAAAAATCATAGTCACAGCCATGTTTTAAGGTGTTCTCGTCCCTGGGTATCACCTTGAATAAGCCACAAGGAAAATAAAAGCCTTGTTTTGGCCTGAGGCATTTTAAAATGACTCTACGTTCTCTAGAGAGATTTCTTTCTTCCCTTGGTATTCTCTCCTCCCTTTTTAAAGGCACCTCAGAGATGATTACCAGGAAGTCATAATTTTTCCCAGCCCCCATGGGCAGGCTTTGCTGTGGTAGGAGGATGCTGGGCCTGCGTGGCAGAATGCTCACAGACCCCCAGCAGTGCCGTGGGGCCCCACTGCTCAGAATTTAAGAAAAAATAAAAAATAAAAGGCCTAATGCAGGTAACTACAGGTAACTGTTTATGCAAAACAGCTCCCACGATGGTAATCCAGTAGCTGTTCTGTTTCCTCGATGGCAACAGTCACCCAGGAAGGCCCTGCAATGGCAGCACGGGTTGCACAGGGTGCCCAGTACCAGTGTCGTAGCTGTGTCCCTAGAACCAAAGATTTTAACTCAAGCTTTATCTTCCAGGTGGCCAGATTTAAAACAGGAATAAAAATTGATATATAATTACTATAATAAAACCAATTAGAAAAAAATATTATTTGGTGTCATTGTTATGTTGGTATGCTGGTGCAGGAAAGAAAGGGTTCTGGGGAACCAAAACAGAACGTGCGGAAAATGGAATTCAGATTGGTTAAAGAAACAGATGAAAGAGGTTAAAACAATTTGTAGGTCCACTCACCTGAACAAAAGCGAATCTAAATAAATAAATAAAATGCTTTACTTTCTAACAGCTTTTGAAATTCATTTTTAAAACATTTTAAAATGAAACTTTCTTAACAGGGACTGGAATACGTAATAGTGCAGCAATCTAAGCAAGACAAATGGGAGGCAGGAGGGAATGCCACAGCGGCTCGTTAGGAACGGTCCGCAGAACAATCTTATCAGTGAAAAAGTTTTCCCCCTATGTTTTAAGAAAGCATCCATTTAATAGGAAAACTAATTCAGAATTTTGACTAAATCAAGCCTGGGGACTTTTGGCAGAGATGCAGCAAAGTTCTTGGGTGCCTGGCTCCTGCTCTCTGCCCCAGACAAGGCTGAGAAGAGCACAGCGTTGGCTGGCACTGGAATGCAGTCCTGCACCTCTTCCCCACCACGCTGCAGGGCTGCAGGGCTGCCTGTGCAGAGCACCTGCCCAGGGGCTGCAGGGCATGCCAGTGTCAGCCAGAGCTCGCATCAGCTGCCATGGGCATAGGATCAGGATTTACAAATTGCTAAATCGAGCGGCAATGTGCACGATGGCAGAGCGCGGTCATCTCCCCAAAGAGCCTCAGCCTGAGCCTCAGCTCTGCTGCTTGGGAAGGTAACATGCAGAGCACTTCCAGGGAAAACAGGAAGCTGACACTTCATGGCTTCATTGAGATTCCCACCATTTTCTACCAGAAAGGTGTCAATGTTTTTTGTTTTGTTTTGTTTTGTTTTTTTACTTTGAACAAAATGTGGCGTTTTGCTGTAAGCCAATTTTTAGATGGTGAAGCAGTTTTTAATAATCTACCATCTAATTTTTTTAGAACTGAAATAAGTGCACTCGCTTGAAATTGAAAACTGAAATATTTCATTTTCTTTCTTAAATATGGGCCTTTGTGGTAGTGATGGGAAAGGCTCCAAAGGGTTTGCAAGCCAGGTTTTCATTTAGATAAGCCTGCCTCGGCCAGAGTGCTCATTTAAGCTTATCCACAGCATCGCAATGTGTCTGCTCAGCCGGACAGGGCTGGGACTCCTCCTAGGGAGAGCTCTCCTCGGGCTGTGTCAGCTCGTCTGAACCTGGTGTGTGCTGGGCCATGCGACGTAGGGAAATTGTCTGCGGGGTCAGAACCATCGAGCTCGTGGTAATCCCACAGCCATGACCAGGTTCCTCCAGAACATCAGTCTTAACAGATACACAGGCATTCTGTGTATCACTGTCCCACAAGACAGGCGAGGGCACCAAGGAGGCTTCGCAGAGCCCTAATAACCCATAAATTCAAAAATAAGCATACCTACGTAAGCCCAAACTCAGCAAGGCCAACAAATATTTGCTACATGTATTTGAATCTGCAAGTAAAAATCCTTTGCTTGTAAGTACCATACCATTTTACTTTGGTTTTATTTGCAACAAAAGGGAACAATCACAGGGCAACAAGGTTAATCCAATTGTTTTCCACAAGAGCTATAAAAAAAACAGAACAGAGTCCATAAAAATGACTTTGCATCACTTACTCGTTTTCTATCGATTTCAAAGTTGCTCCACATGGTGTCTGACCCTGCATGCTAAATACATCCTAAAAGAGCCGGGAGCATCAAAAGCCCATGGGCCCCATGGGAGGCATCGCCCTGGCGCAGGGCAGGCGTGATG
Organism: Penelope pileata; assembly: GCA_013396635.1. Taxonomy (NCBI): domain Eukaryota; kingdom Metazoa; phylum Chordata; class Aves; order Galliformes; family Cracidae; genus Penelope; species Penelope pileata. Next base: position 1,975,161 of record WBMW01001135.1, on the reverse strand, counting down.
GCACCCATGTGCAAGAGGCAAAGGCTCTGCTCTCACTGTGAGTCTCTCCAGTTTCCTACAAGACTATTGCAAGCATCAAACCAACAACGCCTAAAATTGGGAAGCTTTCTGTTTCAAGCTACTGAGGAAGATGCTGATAAATAACTGTTTTGCCTTGTAAATACTTGGCAGTCAGAGCTGGCTACGTGCTCATGGCCAAGTGCAACAGACTATTTCATGAAATTCATTGGGAACAGAATCACAGAATTGTAGGGGTTGGAAGGGACCTCTAGTGATCATCAAGTCCAAACCCTGACCAGATTCAGACCACTGAATCTGAAATCTGCTACAAACAGTTCATATCCATGTTGTACCCAGGGGTGCACATTGGTGTGATGGAGCTGGGGTGGACCAAAGGGCTGCATGACGCAGGATAAACTCCCAGTTAAGTGTTCCCAGCTCTTGCTGGGGTGCATTCAAGGCAGGTTCCAGCCCTGCCCACGCTGCAGTGGGAGGGAACATCACTTCCCAGCCACAGCAGCCTGGCCTGACAAGTTCTCAGAATGACTGAACCCGATTCTCAGATGCTCTGGTACATTTTAAAAACTACTTTTGGTTCTTCAGTTAAAGCCTTCATTTTGTCTTTAATTAGATACAGCCAAGGAATAAATTTTGCCCCAAGAAATACAACACATACAATGACATTGGCATTTTGACACTGAGATGCGCAAAGGCACATTATATCCTTCTCTCTCAATAGTTATTAACCCCATTTTAATTCAAAGTTGCTTTGACAATAATATTTCCAACTTCTTTCCCTTCATAAAAGCTGCTGCTATTAACAAACATAGCAGAATTTGATCCAGAATTAAAGTGATAGGAAACAGTATAACTCAATCACTGCTGTTTACAACAACCCATAAAGGAGTCAAAATCTGTATGTGTTTGTACTAGCATTAAGAAGAAAGAGACACTGACTGCGCTGATTTTCTGTCTAACTTCCTTCAGAAACTTACCCAGCTCTTATATGCATGCCATACGTCTGTCCTCACAGCAACTTACACAAGAGCAATGCTTCTCTGATGGAAATGATTATGCCAGTAAATTTTGTTGCAGGCCAGTATTCCACCCTGTTTTGCAAGGGGAGGTCAAGTTAGCACAAAAGGATAACAGTTAAGAAGAAAAGAAAACAAGCAAACCAAAACTAAACAACAAAAAATAGATAAAATAAAACCACCGAAACCCAAAAGATCTCCAGTTTCTTCAGCTCATGCCTGCAACCCACACTGCCGGGTCCCCTCATATCCCCCAATTTCAAATAATGCACAAAATTTGCAGTCTTTTAGTGCCAAAATCCATTATTAGATATGCTTCACTAAGCCAAATTCAATGCTCAGAGATGAAAGGTAAAAATAAATATGCAGTCTCCTGGATAGGAACTGGTGAGGCATACAATAAACACATAATAAATCCCAAAGCTGTTTGACAAGCTAGAAGAAAGTAAGTTAATGTTGTGTAAAAGGTGCACATTTATTCCTGGATTATCATCAGTCTTCTGGATCACGGCTCAAAGATTACAGAGTATAAATGGAGGTAATTTGGGTCGATGTTTGGCATTTCATGGCACTCCCCACACCATGGCTGGCTCTGGTCCTCGCTGGTTTGCCAGTCATCAGCGGGCAGCGGGTGAGCGGCGGTGCAGCACCCAACTGCTGTAGCAGAGCAACGTGACTCATGGCTTAGGACAGACTGTTACCATTCCCTTTAAAAAATGCGGAACTGGAGGAAATTAAGTTTCTTAAAAGTCATCTGATTTTTGTATTTGCATGTTAAAATACTTACTGGTAAAGCCCTTCCTAAAAAAAAATTAGTTCAGAAACATTTTTTCACAGATCATGCTGGTTTCTGTGCCCATTTTTATTAAAAATTCTTTATCATTATTATTCTAATATGAAAGGAAGAGTTATTTTGTATTTAAGTGGTTTTATTGCTAAATCTCTCATTTTAGGAAATCATATGTTTTCTGCACACAGCTGAGGGCTCGTTCTGTTTTACAATGCTTTTTGGAGAAACCTTTGGCTTCAGACCAAACCGTATGTATCAACATTTATATAAATCCTGTGTATTATCCACTAAATCAATGAAAACCCTTCTGCAATGGTTTATGGATAAGCTCTTTTGATCAGGAAACCTTAAAAAGCTGCACATTTGTATTCATCCAGTGCATTTACAACACTCTTGTATTATTCATACGACACCATTATGAAGCAGGTTTCCACCAGCACCAGCTCTCCACATAGCAGCTGTATGAAAAATAAAAACAAAAATAGGCAGTTCTAGCCCACATAAGTTTATGCTTTCTCCCATGAATGTATTGTGTGCATTTCTCTGTGGACATTTTAGCTCATAAAGATGGAAGAGAAGTTGGGGACACAGAACAGTGCTCACTGCTGCTTCCCTTCTACGCGTGGTCCCATCTCCAAACTGCCTGGGGCTGAGTCTTCTTCATTTCCACTTAAGTGGGAGAAATTTGCTTCATTTTACCATATTGGGGTTCTTTCTGCAAACACAGCCAAAGAAGGAGCCAGGAAGGTCTCTGGGGAAATTGAGAGGTCATAAAAGGAGACAATTAAAAGAAATCTCCCCCAAAGTCCTCTTGCATTGGTGCTGGTTCTAGCGGGCCAGCTGGGATTGCACTGTCTTAATTGTTTATTGCTGACCTTTTTGAAAGTCTCCAGTGAGGCTGCTTGGCTCCAATACTTTTTGAGTTACATGAGGTCATCAGTAGTTTATGGAAGTGGTTTCTGTAGCCACATCACAAACGCTTTCAGTTCCTGCTAAGGAAATAGTATTCACACTAGAGTTTGCAAGAAGATTATTTTTTCCCAAAAAATACAAGGACAATCCAACATCTCTGACATCTCATGGGTCTGAATTCTTACAATTCAGTGCTGCTAAAACTGCTTTTAAGGACTAGGAACTCATTGTCGAGTCATTTTTCTGAGGACTAGGCTCACAACAACAAGAGCATTAGCTTAAGGAGTATATCCTTCACTAGGAAGCGTGGCAGACTAAGAACCAGACAGTTCCTAATGTGGAAAAATGGAATAAAGTACAGAATAGAACATGTAAAATATCTCCAGGACATTTATAGCACAGAACTGCAATGCTGGAGTCCCATAAAATCCATCTCCAGCAGCACCAGAACTACAGTTAAAGCCAGTAAGAGATTTACATTCCTAAAGAGAAAAATAAGAGTTAAAGCATAGGAATGACTTTACTTTGATTCTCATCAGGTTTATTATAGACATAACTGGAGGGGAAGAAACAAACAAACAAACATCAACCTTGAGATAACTGAAAATAGTCTTTAATTAGCATGGAGACCATGGTGAACTTACAGCTTGATGAACGATGATGTGAACACAGCCCCATGCTCAAGTGCAGAGCTGAAAACATAACAGTAATTACAAGAGCACTTCCAATGTATCCGGACCTTGAAAGAATTTCTAAGGCAGGACATTTTCCAAAGTAGTCTGCCATGATTCTGAAGCCAGTAAAATTGAATTTGTCTCCAAGAGTTAATATAGAGGCAAGTTTTCAATAGTACAGACAGCATTCATTTCTACTTTCTCCTCCCAACTTACCCATGCTTTTTCACTTCCATCTTGTTATTGTTGCATATTATTGTTGCATATTAAAATTGAAGAAATATTCAGGCTAGCCTTCCATTTTAATTAAAGTGTGTCAGCAACAGCTGTTTGTCACAAAGCTGAAGTTCCTTTGGTGAAATAGAATTCCACGCAGCAAAAACAAAGTACAATTAAATGTGACTCATTCCCCGTGCATTGATTTTGACTGGTGCTCTGTAAATAGCCAAGCACAACGGGTACAACTGACAGCATGAAGTGCTGAGGCTGTGTGACACGTGAGTGCAGATGGCGTGCCCAGCGCCTCCGAGCACCCATCTTGGACAAGGGATGCAGTGCCAAGAACTGCTTGTGAAGCCAGGGCTGTAATGAGCTGTACTGAGACTCTCACGATTTGGAATGAGACACAGTGGGTTCTGCATAGCCAGGTAGGAGAGCGTTACACAGGAAGCTTCCACGGGATGCAGGACCTCTTCAGTGCAAGCACTAAATTGCCCTCAATTTGGCCATCCGCTCCCAAATGAACATCTCCGGTAAAAGCCAAAGCCTGCAGCTGCAGACAGAGGATGCTGCAGCCAGCCTGGCCGCCTGCCAGCTGCAGGAGGGAGGCTGACCCCTGCCATGAGATCCCGCTGCAGCATGTATCAGGCGTGGGCTTAGCAAACCCACATTCAGCTGAAAGGAGGGAGCACGTCGGCTGTGGTGTTCCCGCGGAGGTTTCTCCAAGTGCCTTGAGAACCGAAGGATTTCAGCCCCTGCCAATGCTCAGTGCCCTGAAGTAGAGTGGGTGCCAGCGGATCAGGGTAAGAATGTGCTCTTCCAGTAAGTCAGGATCTGATGAAAAAATTAATTGCCTTGGCAGCAGTGTCAAAGTCAGTGGTTGGCTTCATCCTTGGTGGCATGGGATAGCTCACTGGCTCAGAAGAAATGCTGAAAAAATGATGTTCCCTCTCCAAGCATCCAAATCTTCAAGATCCTTCCGCTAAGTGTTCCCAGAGGAAACGTTCACAGCCCAGAAGCTGCATGGAAGGGACAGGGAAAGGTGACCACTTGTCCTTTGGTCCTTTTAAGTCACTTGTAATGCTTGCTTACTCTGAAAACTGGCATATGGATAAACTCATGGAGAAACTGCAGCTTGGAAACATCACAGGTCAGTTTAGACTGTTCTCTTTCCCTTAAAAATATTTAGCACATCCAAACAACTTACCACTACGAAGTTGAAGGGTCACCAGCTCTGCCCGCTGCTGCCTTAGGGCACGGTCAGTGGTGGGGATGGGTCGACAGTTGGACTTGATGACCTCAGTGGTCTTTTCCAACCTTAATGATTCTGTGATTGCTGTCAGAAGGGCGGCCGTAACGGGTCCAGCAGGCAGTGGGATGCTCTGACGGCTGCACAAGGAGGGTCAGCAGTTCAGGTAGAAGCAGGATCAGTTCCTGCCAAATGAATGAACAACTAGTAAGGTAAGAGCATGCAGTGTTGAACGTGCACTGCTAATCTTCAATTCCATTTGAAGTAATTACACCCTCACAATAAGTATAGTAACCTAGTTTTGCTGGAAGCTAGGGAGAAAACATCTGCAAAAGAATTAAAACTTCCCTGAAACTAACTCGTTTTTTCCCTCCGTGTTCAAACCCACATTTCTCTCTTATAGAAGGTCTCAATGCTCAGCTAAATCACAGCTATTACAGCTCCCTCTTTGATACATATTTGTTTTTATTTGCTGATGTAAGTCATTATTTAAAGGTGGTTCTGGCTCACATTGCAAGCAGGCAATGGAAGGTTACCTTTCATGCCATCATTTACCATTTGTTCCTGTTGTAATGGCATGTCTGCTTGCCAATTTTTTTTGCAAGATGGCTGGTCACTGCAAAAAAGGGCAAATGCCAGGCAGAGCATCTTAAGGGGGCAAAAAAACCCCTCTTTTTATTCCTTTTAATTAAATGTTACACAGAGTTGTAGAGGCAGAGCTCTGGCTACTGCACCTCATGGGCTAAGCTGGAGTGAAACTCTTGCCCACGATCCTCAAGATCAAACAAATGTATTAATTTAAATAAAAGATGAGTATGTTTCATGCAGCAGGAGGCTGTAGCCTTCGCAGAGAGAAACAAATGCTTTTATTTCTCCTGCCTTCCCCCTGGCCCTTGGAGCCAGGTCTCCACACAGTGCTGTGCAGAGCAGCCGTGTACACGGTTCGTTGTTTTCCCAGCTCCTCCTGCCCCCTCCTTTTGAAAACGGCCTCTCTTAAAACAATGTCTTTCAGCAAAAACTCAAACGGAGATGCAGGGAGGAGGTTGTTTTTAAATCTTTTGTGAAAGGCAGAGATTTTGAAGTATTGATTTTTCGTATTTCTGTTCTTCCCAGTCTTTTTGTCACGAACTTCAAACAGAACGGCTCTTCGCTTTGCTCATTTTAGCTGTAGTCTGGCCAAATTTCTGTAATCTTCTGAAAGCATAAGAGTGTGAAAGGAACATTAAAATAAAAATTTACCCCAGAAACTTGTGTCCTGAATTTGTAAACAGTGCTATACATAGCCAATATACTTACTGAGAGCTGCAAGTGTTAATTTAAGAGTATTCATAAATGCAGTGTGGAGAATTACTTCAAATTGTTAAATACTTGTTGAATTCAGCAGACAGAGGAAGTCAGTCTTTTCCAATAAGGACAGTTTCTGGAAGGGAAAATATAAAAATTATTACATTTTTTCACTGAGTAGAATAGGCCGGCAACGCTTCTTTCCCCCCCTCTATCTTACCCACGCTTTCATAGCATCGTCATTTGTGGAAGTAACTCAAAATCCCTGAAGCCAACCGACCACGCACCCACCTTTTCCAAAGCCAGCCCTCAGGAGACAAAGTCCACAGGTCTCTTCTCCACTTTTACATTGGCAGTAAAATATGAAATGGAAAGACGCAACGGAGAGCACAAAAACCTCGACAATCTGCAACTTTATGTGCTGTAAGATTCCAACACTTCCTTTCTACTTTTATTTGTAAAAGCTTTACCATTCTTGCAAGACTAAATACAGAAGGAAGGAAAATAAATAAAGTAAGAATAAGAAGAAAATAAATAAATAAAAAGGAAAAGAAGCAGAACAGAATTTCAGCACAGAAACCGCAGCATGTCCATCTGGCTGCCAGTGCTACAAGCTGTCCTTCATCAGTTCAGCAAAGAGACGCTGCTGTGTGGTCAGCAATTGCTCGAAAGGCTGGTGTAATCCACACAAAGTACCTCGAATCTATCCAAACTGCCACAGATGAGGGTGCCTGCTATAAAACCCCAGACTGATGAAAGGGATGCAGGACTGGACTTCAATCAGAGCAGACTCATGATTCCAACATGGAAACAGCCCAGAGCGGAGCTGGTGATGTTCTTCAAAGCGCAGTGCCCAGAGGATGCATTACTCCCCCAGATGAGCCACTGGTTTGGGAACTCACACAGCCCGAAGAAGAGCAAAGCAATTCTAGAGATTCAGTTTAAACAGGCTAAAATCTGTCCTGTTTGTAGTGCCAATTCCTACTTACACATTCTTTTTCACAACGGCAATAAGACCAAAATCAGGACTCAGAATTACCAGCAGGTCTTTGAATGCTAATTTAAGCTTTTAAAATATCCAAGCGTACCTAAAAGCAAAGCTCAGACTTGAAGAATAACCAGACTTGGCTTTAATATTTCAGCACTGGCTGTTCTAGACCTCCCCCAGGCAGATCCCAGGTCCTTCATCTGGCCAGTGCTCCACCAGCAGAGTGCTGCACTCACTGTCTGCAGAGCTGGGGCTGGGCTCGTGCCCAGCTGTGTGCTCCTGCATGGGATTCTGCGTGGAGTACGGTGGTGGCCTTGATCCTGAAGATGTGAACAGTATCTCTGGGTTGCAGCACCTGGCTTCAGGAGAAGCTTGGCAAATATTTTCTCTGCCACACAAGTTAAGTTCTGCCACATAGAGAAAGTTTTGGGAGATTTTACAGAATAACTAACGGAGCCAAAACCTTCAGTGACATCTTGGCAGCGTTGGAGTTACCAAATGGGAAATCCAATGATCAGAAGGTGGAAGCAATGCAGACAGTGAGATTGGTGCACAGCTGCCAGCTTCAACAAATTGCACTGTGCTGATTTGGCTGTGCTCTGCTGCAGTGAGATGTCAGCCCAAAGCAACACCCAAATTCCTGCAGCATCATACCTGCTATTTAATATTGCTGCTGCCTCATCACTTGCTTTTTGGATAGAACAGGAATTTACATGGTATGTACTGCTACAAGTGACCTTTGAGCAATTGCTAGCACCTGTGCTACATGGAGGCCTGGGCAGGATGCGATCAGTCCAAACAGAGTGAGGAAAGCCACCGCTGGGTGACCATTTGGATGGGGTGCTCCTGGTGCTGCAGTTGCTGACATGTCAGACAGGCTTGGACATCGCTCCTGGTCACTCACTCATGGAAAACAATCTTGCTGCTGGAGCCGAAGCCAATCCCACAATTAGTTTTCTGGTAGATATACCTTTTTTCAATCCATGTGTGGCACACAGAAGCCATCAAAGAACTTAGGATCACGCTACGGTGCGTTGCCCAGCTAAAATCTAAGTAGCGCCCTTCACAGCAAAGTGGTTTAAAATCTCATCAGATATTTGATGGGCAAGACTCATTTTTCAGAGGTGACTGCTTCAAAAGAAAAGTTTGTCTTACAGGCTTCTAATTGTTTTTATTACGTACAGGTCTTATCTCCTAGCACTTTGTATTAGCAGTTATTTTAATTAAGCTTCCCAAAAAACTCATTTCAGGATTTTCATTTGACTCACATCGTTCACTGAAACAGTGCCAGATCATTCTTTTCAATGATTTATGAGCACCTCTTTGAGGTTTGTGCGCAGGACATAAGCTGTGGAGCTACCTTGGGTTTGTTCAGTCTTAACATAAATACTGACAAAAATTCATTACCTTATTACTGCAACCAAAATTTCCAGGAATTTTATTATACCAGATAGTAACCTGCATGGCAATTCACCAGCAATTAATTACTTTAATACATTCACTTGATCACTCGAGAATGGGATGACTGCTCATTTAGAATTTTAAAGAAATACCAAGGCTTTGAAGTAGTGCAGGGCAACATCAGCAAACCCTTCCCAATGGCTCCTGTGACATCAGGCCCAGTTCCTCAGCAGTGGCATCACTGGGCACATGGCCATTTCCTTTGCTCTCGGGAAAGATCACTATTACCAGTTTTATTGCAGTAATGCTTGGGACTATCAGGCTTGGGTAGCAGTCATCATGTGCAGCATGCTTTACAAATAAAATATAACCACTGCATTACTGATTTTGCAAACTAAATTACAGGGTTTGTATTCCTAGACAGACTTTCACAGGGAGGAATTAACCTTTATATCTTATTTTGTGTCAGTGCCTTTGCACATATTATTGTTTACGAATGAAAAAGCATTGACTTTAACATTAAGATAAATTTTAGTGGACCATTTGAAAGCTCTGGTAAGCACGCATGATATACATAAAACAAATATGTCATATATCTTACTATTACAGCCTTTTTCTCTCTACTTATTTTACATTTAATTTTCTCTAGTGAATCAAATGGGGCCAGAACATTCAATCTCTGGAAGTAAACAAATGTCCTTTTTATCAAGCAAAAAAAACCAAGCTTTTAGATGAGCTATTCTCTGTAGAACAGATCCTCCACAGGCAAATAAAATCACGAGGAAAGGTATGTTATTGAATCATTTTCATGGATAGAATATTCTGCCTTTCATATTTTCTGTCTCTAAATATTTCAAAGTAATTTTAGAAATATACAGTGGATTTTTAAAATGATAAGTTAGATTCTGACATTTCTATTTAGATTCTGACATTTCTATCTACTTTATTAACTCTAAGCATTTAAGCTTCCGTGTCCTCACCTTATATCCTTTTGTTAAATAACACAAAAATGGATTTTTTAGGGTTTAAGAGAAAACATTTGGTGACAACAGGAAAATAGGAAAGCAGCCTGTAACGTGCTTATTGCCTTTTTACACCAAGGTGTCTCTTGGTACAAACGAAGTGCCATGGCCATAGTACCATGACCATAGGAGGATTTTCCAAACCACTACTACCATGACAAGCAGGACGCTTACCAAATGTCTGCATGTATACTGGAAACTAGAAATTGCTGTAAAAACCCAGGAAAAATGGTTTGGAGGGGATTTTACCTGTGACAAGTTAAGGCTAAATTATAAAAGAGTTATATTTACTCTACTTTTTATAAATGCAGACATACATCTCTTTTTTGTGCTCAATATAAGGCCTACTTAAAAACTTGGCCACTGGATAAGAGTGTTTTGCAGTCTTTCTGCAGGACAGAGCAGGCAATAAGGATACACTCTGTCTTTGTGTGAACCATGAAATGGCTCTGCACGGGCTCCTTGCCATCTGGTCTGAAGGAAAGGATTAGCACAGCTCTGCTCCCCAGGAGCTGAGCATGTGGTCACAGAACCACTGGTCACGGTGGTATCAGTAAAATCCTTCACTCCCTCTTCAGCTTCCCTGGTACAAGCTCTCCCTCTCCCTTCTCTCTTCATCACGACCCTGTTTTCTACCTGTTTCCAGCCCAGTCTTCTGACAGGGGCTACCTGCGTGTTCTCAAGGTGTGCTCAGCTGCGCTCCTGTCTGAAGTAAGGGATGCTCTGAGCCACGAACACCAGGCCTGCCAAATTTCCATCAGCCAACACAAACCCAGTGATGATGCCCGTACTTTCTACAGTTTCAGACCTGTCTGAAGGATTTGAATTTTATGTTGTTTTTTTTTGTATTATTATTATTTTGAAGTCCCACCAGTGTGAATGCTAGCACATGCACCACTGCACAATAGCAGCACTGCATAGGGTGGATACTAAAAGCATTTTTAAGTGACTATTTTGCCTTTAAATTCACTTACACAACCTTGATACCAATCACAACCACAAACCAGAGCGAAGGGAGTACAGAAATCAAAGGCGTGCTTCTTGCAGATGTAGTGGAGATGGAAAACCAAAGCCCAGCACCGCTCGCGGCCCTCGCCCCCCTGCAGCCCGGCAGGAGCCATTGCAGCAGCGTCAGAGCCCCGCGGAGCAGCACGGGGCTCTCCATGCCGCCGGGCAGCACAGCACTAAATTCTCTTTTCAGGCCACTTGGCAGAACTAATCTCTTTTAATCTGCCCTCTTTATGGCATCTCTCTGGCCTGACAAAACTCCAATTTATTGACTGTCAGGAAAGACCACAAGGCCTATATCTTTCTTTGGCACTTCTCTTTCTTCAGTGGCGAGGGAATGAAACGTAAAGGACGCATTTTCCTCCCTTAAGCCTCACAGGGTTGGATAGCATTATGTCAACATTTAACGTTACTCCAAAGTGATGAGATATTTACATCTATTTGAAAAATTAAGGACTGCTTCCTTCAAGCAATATTCATCTTCATTTAAACAAAAGAGAGAATGGCAAGGAAGAGTTAGAAGCAAATAACTTTTATGCAGAAATCCACAGGTGCTTGTCTGCCTTGCACCAGTAACCCCCACGTCAGACCTGGGGCCGGTTCTGCTTTGCCCCACTTTCTGCAACACTTACTAGAGTGATGTGGGGTAGGTTTAGTACCCACCCATATTTTTCAGGGAGGAGAGACAGAGACATCAGCTCAGGCTGTGTGACAGCTCACCGGCTCCGTCCCAGCGCTCGGGCGGTATCGATCCCCTCCCCAGCGTGAGTCTTGTGAGGGAGCAGCAAGATGCAGAGATCAGAGAGGGACCCGAGAATTAGGATTAGAATAGGATAAAAATAATTACCTTGCATTCTGAAAATCTTTTTTTTTTTTTTTAACCAAATCTGGCAAGACTACGTGACTATGTAACTAATTAGTTATGGAAAAATATTGTTTAAATAAGATTAGTTCTTAAAGGTCTTCACTAAGATACACACTGGCACAATATTGTGAAGGGCAACATAAATATTAACTGCTTTGACACAAACAGATGGGGAAAATTAAGGCAACTGTTGCTGACCCAGAGATCCCATCGAGGTGGCAAAGACAGCGTGCAGCACAGAGGGGACCCCAGGACTCTGCACACCAATTCGGGGCCTAAACCACCAGCTCGTCTTCTCCCTCCGAATTCCCTGAACCAATTCTACCAGAGTCATCACAGGACAGAAGCTGGAATCCAAGCACAGTTACACACGTTTACCATCTCACCCTGAAGGACTGAAGGGAATTAACCTGACTAAACTTATTCACACGCATTCAATATTTGCAGAACCAGTGCCTGAATGCCAAATATTATACAAACACATCCCCTGCAAGGGGGAAGGATTTGGGCCTCTCTTGCCTGCTGTACATATCTGTTGCATCCGTAAATCGTAAACACGGGGTAAAACTGCTGCAAAGCCTCGGTGAGGATTGGAGTCGAAAACGATCTGTTTTGGTCTACTGCTTTGAAAATGGTTTTCTTGATGAAACTCATGAGTCCACTGGAGGCTGAGACACAGATGGATGAGCTGAGCATATGATAAACCTGCTGCAAGAGTTTGTAGTTAATTGCCCATCATCTTTTTTGTCTCACCATAAAGAATTTCACGCCCACCTTGCACAGTAAAGGTAACCGGAGTGTCATAAACCATTTGTCTCCTGTGCTTTCTTTTCTGCATTACCCGATCGGTCTCGTTGTTAGAATGCTGTTGAGACAAGACAAATTTGCTGAGCTTTTTTACAGATGAAGCACGCTGCACCCTTTATCAAACAATCTCCATTCTCTAATGAGAAGAAACACCTTCCAGAGTCATTTGCATACTAATATCTTTATTTCTAAAACAATAAGCTGGCTGTAACTCAGAGCCGTTCGTCAGAATAGAATGATTCCATTTGCATGAGCAAAGCGTGGAGAGCTGGCAAGGAAAACGTGCCCCTTGCCAGGGACACGGCGGGGGCCTGGTTCTTGGTAGAGCAGGGGCTGGGGTGCAGGCGGTGTGGGAGCAGCCGGTGCAGAGGGGCTCCCACCCAGCTGGGCACCCCGCAGCGCAGGGCTGTGGGCCAGCTGCGGGGCAGCAGGCCTTGGGGAGGGGATCTGGTACTGCAGATAACATCAGCGCTTGTAGAACGCATTTATCACTGCCTACATTTGTCTCTCTCTCTTATTTTATTATTACTTGGGGACGAAATATTGCAGAAACAGGTCATTTCAGGGCAGTGCAGCAGTCCTGCTCTGAGCAATAAGGAAGACAAAAGGGTACCTAGCCACTGCACCTCCAAATCTGCTTTCAAAAACCTACTTTTTCATTTAGATGCCAGAAAGGCTGCACTTTCCTGCAGGATACGGCAGGGTCAGGGTCTCCTCCTGCCTTCCAGCACTGCTGCACACCAACAAAGAGAAGACAAAAATCGCCATCCTTGCTCTGAGTCCTTTCAGTGAAGGCTGAGGCCCTCTCAGGATCCCAGTGGTGTTTCCCAGCTGACCACCTGGAAGCAGCCAGCACATTTGGTGATGTCAAAAGCCCCCAGAAAACAGCTTGTCTTCAGCAATCAGATACTTTAAGGAGAAATGAGCAAAACCTAATGGGCAGTTAAAGGAATTAGCCCTGATTTCCCAGATGTGCTTTAGAGTTCACTGCCCTGATTTACAGGATTAAAATCTTTGACAAATAAATAGATTCTACCTGCTGCCAGTGCAGCACTGATGCATTTACCCTGTGCAGCTGCAGCCAAAAGAGGAGAGCAGGGAGCACGGTGCTCCTTGCTCCTGGAAGGCCTGTGCAGGGCAGGAGGGCTCTGCTGAGCACCGTACATTGGAGCCAGCTGAACGTGAGCAGAATGGAGGCAGGGAAGCAAGCTCTTCTGACAGCCTCCATACAGGCCCCAGCACTGGTAATCAAAGCATGGCCTGCGTTATTCGTTCAATTTTGTGCCTATTTTAAGCACTCGAGAATGACTGAAAATAGTCATTTGTTGAAGTAAGGTCTAGGCTGGAAATAATGTCAGCATTCTTTTACATCAGTCTCTTACAGGTTCTTGTTGAACTGAATTACAGATTACCATTTTTTCCCCATCAAAATAAGAGGAGCCATTCCACATTACGTGTGTTTTCTTGTGACTGTATTAGAGCAAACATTAAATTGAAGGCTTTATTTTCCCCATATCTGTCAAAAGGCTGCCACCATATGGGGGATTAGTTTTAATACAGGGATCATCTTTGGATTTTTTTGCAAGTAGATCTTACTGTAGCATCATCTCCTTGTGTTAGAGAGGACAACACAGCAGGCTAGCAAAGAGCTGTGGTGCCACACAAGGAATAATTACACAGATATCGGCCTGTGCCATGAAGATCTTAGGGCTGTAATTACCCTCCTCTTTAAAAATCTGTACTTACTGCAACAACGTGTATTTTTTCCATTTGAGTTATAAGCAACTCTGTGTATTTTGAACAGGATAATTTGACTGTAATTTGACTCAAACTATCAACTTTCCATCTCCATACTTTAAAGGATTTGTCGCTGATCTACATTTTCTCATTTTGCCATTTCAAAAACCTAAACATCCATAAAGCTTGTCAACATCTTTTCACAATTAAGGTCTATTTTTGCCACTCACCTTTTCAGCAGTGAATGTTGCAATTAGTGTGAACTATTTTATGGGTGTCCCTATGGAAGCCAGTAACACCCGTGGTATTGGGAAGAGCAGCACAGTCCCAGGCTCAGTGTATGGCTGCAAGGGAATGCACACCTGAATATTACACCTGTTCCTTGGTAAACATGTCAACAAAATACGATATTCCATTTCTGAACTTCTATTGGAATCCGCTGTTCAGCTACAGAAAATGAGGGAAGGTGAACTACAAAGGGAGGCAAAGTGAGAGAAGCACAAAGTGTTTCCTCACTTCCAAATTTGTCTGCAAGATCCTGTTAAGACCCTGGAGCAGCTCCAGTGATAACCATGAAGTCTCAAATTGCATCAGCTGAAGAGCTAACCCTAAAATTTTGCATGAATTTGGCAAATAAAGGTAACTCTTCCTATTGCTGTGGAGGCAACCAAGCCAGAGACTCATCCTCTCAAGTGGCAAATGTTACCCACAGATCAAGCTCTAACCTAATCCGAGGGCTTGTTCAACAAAACCCTGTAGTACCTGCACACGAAGGTTAAGCAGAGAACTTTCAAGTCCTGCTGCTCTTCAGCTTTGCTCTCCTTGCAGACACAGGCTCTAGGACTAACAGAGATGAATCACATGCCCTGTGTGGACCACCAGAGCCGCGTCCTGCCCCCCTGCAGCCCACCCTGCAGTGCACGTTCCCCCTGCTCCACACGGGGCTGCTGGAGCGCAGCTCAGTGCTGGCTCACTGCAGAACCTGCAGCTCTGTGGATTCCTCTCCAGTCAAGAGCTTCTCTTTTACCCGAAAGTTTGATTTACCATTTGCATGGCTCAAAGATAGCATCCACTGCATTTGCATGAATTCAAAAAGCAGAAAGGGCACTTAGAGGGAGGGAGAGCACACGGGTTTGCACACAGCCACCAGAAATATCCCCACATGGGCTGTGGAAGTGCCCCAGCCTGTCCTCTGCCCAGACAGCAGCAGGCTGGACCGGGCTCTGAGCAACGTGATCCAACTGTGGATGTCCCTGCTCGTTGCAGGGGAGTTGGACCAGGTGGCCTTTAAAGGTCCCTTCCAACTCTAACGATTCTGTCACTCTGTGACTGCTGAAACCCAAACTAGGGGTGTCCACCTGACGCAGCTCAGCACCAGCCTTGTTTGCCCTTCAGAGCACACATCTGTCTGTGCAGAGCAAACAGCCGTGCCTGGGCTCTGAGCGTCTCTGCTGTTTGCACCGCACTGCTTCAAAACAGGACTTGCCAGACTGCATCCTGCCAAAAGTCCAAATAATCCAGTTACTGGCAGCATCCCAGCACTAATACATTTTCAAAGCAAGAACTCAAAGTTTTTTGATACAGAAACCACCCTAGGTACAGAGGAATTTATGAGGAAGCACAGCCTTTGAGAATCAAATTTCCTCATTTTTTTTTTATTTTTTATTTTTTTTAAAAAAAAAAAAGCCCCAAAAGAGTCACAACAATTTTCAGATGATTACGGAGATGGAGTTTGAGCCAGGAACAAGGCTTCATAAGTGAGAAAAACAGTAGGCTCTCATCTTCCCCAGACCAGTCACAGTGCTGCCCAGGGTACAAAGTGATCAGAGCATCAGAAGAATGAAGACAATGGCTTGACTCTGAAAGGTGAATTTCTGATGTCATAAACAGGTGAATGGGAAAGTATTTTTTCCTGATTCTTTTGTTTGTTCAGAATGTTGCTAGAAATAAGATATTTTTAATCTTACCAGGTATCCTTTCAGCTTAAATATTTTAAATACATGTAGGACCAGATATTTACTTGATATATATAAGTAAGTACATCCTCTACACTTCAGTGGATCTATATTGATCCACACTGTTTAGAATCTAGCCTATGGATTTTAAGTTAGTCTTCCTCTGGCCCAGGGGATACTTAAAATTATTTTATCCTAATAAGCCTTTTAGGAGGGCTTGACTTTTATACCCTCCAGCTTCCCTATATGTAAGGAAATTTGTATTTCTACTCTTTACTGCATATTGGTGAGGAAAGAAACAGTGTTGGCATGGGGGTCATTTTTTTTTTTCCCCAAACGTTTAATGCATTAACAATAGAGAGCTTGAACAGAAACCCCCAGGATTGCAATCATTGAGTGAATGGCCAGATTTTGTCCCCAGGGTGGAAAGTGACCCCAGTGCTGGATTTACAGCTAGGGCTGAGGAGATGCTGTTTGGAGGATGGAGTAAATCTTGGTGACATCTTTGCACAGAGAACAGGATGGGTCTAGCCAAAAAGAAAAGAAGAGCCACCGATTTCAAAACAAAATAACATTTTCGTCGTTAACAGCAATTCATTTCTTATTACAGATATGAAAAGTAATTAAATTAAAAATAAAAGGTTCACCAAAATTTGGCCAGGTCTACACTGCTTTATGCAGCATACACATGCACCCAGGCATGCACACACCCACCTCTGCAGAACTGTCACCTCCCTAAATAAAAGGGCACTGTGGGGGTTTTGCTTGTTGTCCCAGCTCCATGCGCTGTCCCACTGCACCTTGGGCATTTTCTGCCTTCCTGAAACCACCACAGCAACCCAGACCCTTCTGTTTGCAATGGGGGAGCTTCCCTTGGGCACACGAGGACGCAGCCTGCGGGGCCCTGCAGGCGCTGGGCAGAGGCGGCCCCGCACGGCTCAGAGCTTTTCTGTTTTATTTCCATAGTGCCACTGGATTTTACTAACAATCTGATTCTGAACTGAGGTTTTATTTGCCTCATAAATTCAGAGAGTCTCCTTTATTAGCTGATATGGAGCTTCTGAACATTCCAGCTCCAGAGCGGCAAAAGTCAATAAAAGTCATAAATAAAATACACACGTCGCACTTCATACACATCCCACTTTTCCTTGGTCTGGTTCTACCAGTTGCCCTGAAATCCTGGCACCACCAAGATGCACAGCCAGTGCCCTCCACAAGCCCCTGAGGGAAAGAAAAGGAGAGACAACAAGCAAAGGAGGAATTACTCGGCTACAGGAACTCACCTGAGCGTGCGTGGCTCCATCCTGAGAGCCCAGCAGCCCGCAAACAGCACGGTGCAATTCTTTTGGCTGCAAAATATCCCGGCACACGTTGCCTCACACACATGAACGGGGATTTTACCTGTCCATAGACCGTACCTCTTGATTCCAAGGTAACTGGAAAAAATAAAGAGTGGGAAGGAAAATTTTCATCATTAACAACAACAGGTTTAAAAAAATGCCCTGAGCAATTGCTTGTTGTGTTCCTCCTGCAAAGCCTCGGGAGTGGGCAAAACATTCTGTACCTTGATTGCTATGAAACGGCTGGAGCTTAAATGGGGTTTCATCTTTAGCAAGTGTTTATTTCACTCCCCATAAAGTAAAATGCAACACAGTTTAGAAATAATGTATTCACAGCCCTGAATATTATAGTGAGCCGATTATTTTTATTGCTTACTGTGTAAAAAAATACTTTGTATTTAGGTAACAGCGTGGTTACAAAATAAATAACCAGGTAGGATGCTGCATAAAAACCCTGGGTGCAAAACACACATACAATTATGTGCCTCTACAGCACAGGAATACACCATAACTGCTCACAGAAGTTTTGTAACTGGGAGAATCATCACTTATTTACATGTGCAATTACTACAATTGCATAAGCAATTACATCAATTGTCCAATTATATCAACTGTTTTTCCAATGAGCTAAAAGAAAAAAATTACGCATTCCTCTTTGCTGTAATAAAAATTCAATTTACATACACAGAAAAATAAGATTTCAGTTTTCTGGGTTATGCAATTAGACTACCTTGGAGTGTTCTGCTTTTCTGGTCCTGAATGAAGTACAAGAAAAAAATGCTTGGGACTGTTTTATAGCTTTGTACTTAGCAGTAATATTTTCTCTTGGGTCACTGCAATTATTGTACAGTTATTCCATTGTCATCAGAGAAATTATTTTGTATTTACATTTAAGATAATGAAGTCTTGGGACACCAGGTTTGTGTGTATCGCATCTTCATTACTCAGAAAACTAAAATATGCAAATAAAAAATTTCAATCTAGAATTATATTGCTGGAATTTGCCAACATCTGTTCTTTTTAGCAGATCAACAGGTGGGAGGAAATCCCTTAATCTGCTCATCAGCAATTTAGCCTTGTGAAATGATAGCATCTGAAAGTGCAGCAATAGCCAGACAAATCTAAAAGTGGCACCCTGGATTTTGCAAGTGTTTGTAACATTTCCAGGGTTTCCAGACCTTATTTCCTCAGTTCAGAAATAAAAAGTTTTGGGTTTGTTTCAGTGCTGCCACGAGACAAAGGATCCTGCCCTTCTGCCACGTAGAGCTGTAGGATGGTTGAGTTGGAAGGGACCCTAATGACCATCCAGTTCCAACCCCACACGACCAGCAGCAGTTGGGACCAGCAAGAAGCAATGCAGGGGGATGGCTGCAGCCCAGCCCTGGTGTTTGCTCTCCCCATCCCCGCACCTGGGCTGGGCCCCACCCAGCACCAGCTCCCAGCTGCTCTGCCCAGGGTGCGGGTGGAGGCACGGAGGAGAGGCAGTGAGCATGGCAACACAACAGAGCCAGAAATCAGACCGAAAAATTCCTCAGACAAAACAATCCAATTCAGAGAGGAAACGAGGCTTAGAAATCCCGATATTCAGGCCCAAAGCTGCAGACGGTTGATGCTGGCCAGGCAGCGTGCCATGCGGGCAGATGGAAGCCTGCGTGTTCGTGTGCAGCCGAGATCCCACACATATGCAACCCAATATGGACACCCGGGGTTCCCACTGGGGAATGCTGAAATTCCTGCCTGGATCACGTTCCCATGCCTACAGCAGCAGATAGCTGACATTCTGTCCCTGACTCTCCATTAAAATTTAAAAAAGAGAATGACTTCTCCCTTCTCTGACAGACAAATGCTTAACCCGGAGGAACCAGGCCCTGCTCTCCCTGGAGCTGAGAGCAGCAACGCGAAGCAGCACCCACTCTGCCTTTCCCTCCCTCAGGAGCAGATGGAGAAAGGATGCTGCATGAGGGAAGAGCTGGGTGTAGGCGGAATCTCTATGCCAGTTAAACTCACACTCCTGTTGGGTTGCATTGGCCTGCCAACAAAAGATGCATTCTCTCTGTCATTTAAGCCCCTATTTAAGAAAAGAAAAGGGTTTTAACACTTTTTAGAGGAATAAACAACGTTAATTAAAATGGCATAAAAGTACTGGATCTATTTTTGCTTCAATAGTTGTTTTTTCTTTCAAAAAATAGAAAGGCTTACATAACTTTTACATAAAGTCCCAATTTAAACATATACAACGACATCTGCCATTGAAGAACACAAACTGAGGACGTTCCATTTGTCATGGATCGCTTCCAGCCTCTTTGTAAAACACCCTGGATCAGGAGGGTTTTTCCCCGTTCCAGGCCCTCCCTCATCAGCTGGCAGCGCGGCACGAGGACATGCAGAGGCTCCAGCTCCACGGTGAGGATGCTGCACCCACAACAAGCACTGCTTTGTTTCTGGAGGAGCTGCTCGCAGGGTCTCCCACCCACTCCTCTCCCTCCCAGCCCCAAAGCACACAGCACTGCCATCCCCAGCTGCCTTCAGTGCAGCATCAGCTTTCCTATTTGTCAGCTTCAGGCATATTTGTCCACTTTAACTGTTTTCTGAATGTGGTTATTGCATAACAGCGCGTGCTGAAATCAAAGCAAAAGCACTGAGCATAGAGCCTAGGTGGGGCCAACACACATCACAGCTCAGGTGATTTCCAGCCCAGAGCCATTCCTCTCCCTGAGCAGATATGCACACACAAACTTTCATCTACAGGCACCATGTGTTCAAACCATGTAAGATTTCAGCCAGAGAAAAGGGCCAGAGAAAATACCTTCCCTTTTTACTGTGGAGTAATTAAAGTGCAGCTTTACCCAGACCCTGCAGCTACAGCTTCCTCCATAGTGATCTGTGGCTGATGGAGGTTCTGAGCACCTCGAGGAGGTCACTCCTGCACTGTGGCTCTGCTCAAGAGCTCTCAGAAGAGCTGTTTGCTTATGGACAGAGCCTTCTTGTGCCCCTTCAGCTGTCAGAACAGTGTCTCAGCCCCAGCCTGTGGCTGGAGCAGTGTCCCAGGCTCAGCACGATGGGGTGACAGGGACAGGCACCGACCTCGCTGCAGGGACAGGAGCAGCACGTGAGAGCTGATGTTGGTGTGGTCTCATTTGGATGGCCCAGGATCCTGAGGAAGCAAAAACAGCTCACAGACAACAGGGTGAGGTTCAGGTTTCTTTCATTGCTTTCCTCCATCTGCCATAAGAAGATAGGATTGGAAACATTTTATAAAGTCTTTTTTCTTCATCATAGTTTTTATTTTTTGTCCTCAGTCAATTTTCTTTTCATGTGCATAATTGTGTATTGGACTGAGATTTAAATATTATCAGAAAACCTTATAAATAAATGTCTTTAAAAAATAAACAAGTGCAGAAGCAAAACACTTTAATTTGTATTTAACAATTCTTGAGACAATTGCTCCAGGCAGAACGCCTGGCTCCTCTGTCAGGGAAAGTTTGCTATCATTTCTCTGTGAGCAACGCAGCGTCCCAGCGTGGCTGCTCAGCACAGTGCTCGCTGCAGAGCTACCCACAAGCAGTTCAGGAGATATCGTCCTATCTGTGAAACATTTTTTGCATGAGAAGAGGCAAAAAAGAGAAGAGAGCACTGAGACCTCCCTGGAGCAGAATGAGAACAGATCTCTGCTCAGCAAACGGCTGTGGGAATTAAATGTGCAACTGCACATGAGCTGTACAGCCAAACGTCTACTGCACAGACAGAACAATTTGGATTATTGGATGTTGGCTTGGGAGCAGCCGGCGATGTGGGACAGATGAACACAGGATAAACCTATCAAAGTGTCAGCAGCCCATCGATATAAGCATTTAAACACCTGAGACACATAAGAACTTAATGCACAAATTTGTTTCCCTTGCACTCAGGAGCTGGGTTTTCCGTGTACTTCTTTAGGTGCTTGAACCCCTCCTTCAGAAGTCAGACCTCTGAGGAGCCAACCAAGGGGACACGACGGAGGCAGCCCAGTCACCGTACAGCCAGGATTCAACACTCTGATTTGAGAACTTTTATCCTAACCTCCAAATGGAAATGGTAGTGGGAGAAACAGGAGAGCCGTGCCCCGTACCATGTTGCAGGGCTCCCATCATTCACCCAAGCTTCCTCTCCCCTTGCCTTAAGATCACAGCCTGCTCTCAGCTGAGCTCCTTCAAGTCCCACACCGAGGCTGTGTTTGAGCCATCCGAACAGATCAGTTAATTATGTTTTAATTGGCTCCCCAGTGTCACAACACTTCAAAGACAGAAGCTCTAGAAATCATTTAGAGCTCAGGGACAAGATTAAAGTTATTTTTATTTTAATTTTGAACTCACTTTACATGTAGAAATATAGGAGAGAGATATTTAATTAAATAACAGAGGTTCTCTAGACTTTAAACCTTTTGCTTTGAGCAAATTGACTGGATAAAGGCATTACTGAAATCTCTCCAAGCAGGCTGTTGGGGCCTTCCACTGTCCACAGAGCAGTTACACGTGTGTGCCTTGGTGGTTTCAAACAGCACGACCCTTTGATGCCCAGCCTATGCTCCTCGACTCTAATGCTTCGCTCCTAAAGCAAATGTCACTGTTTTTCCCCCCTACAAGTGCTAATCTTCATGGCCTGATTCAAGGGATGCACTTAAAGATGTGATTAGATAAATTCTTAATTATAAATATGAGCATCAGTTTGAGAGAAAACTATAGAATGACACGTACACTAACATGAGCTCCTGAGGAGCCCGCCCTTCTCCACCTAGGAGAAAAGGTGTGCTCCTCCCACACATGAAAATACAACTGCATGTGCATCCACTTTTTTCCAAGGAAGTTTGCATTATTCACCAAAATTTCAAAATAAATCCATCCACAAACCATCCAACTCATTGACCATATATTCAAAGACATAAGATAATAGATATAATGTACGTTCAATATATTCACCTCATATTTCAGTATTTAACAACAGCAACAAAAAAAAAGAAGAACCTAAAACACACCTGTCTGATTAGAAATCCAGAACAAAAGAATTACGTCCACTGGAGGAAGTGCAGCTCCAACGATGCAGTTCACCCAGCTGGTGTCCTATTGATCGCGACATCTCAGCGGCAACCGTTTTCCACGATGAGACTGGAGACATTTTCAGTCTTACAATGTTTTTTGCTGCAGAAGGCAAAGGTGAAAAATTACTCTTCCATACAAAAGGGAAAGGGGTTAAGAAGTCCATCCCTGACATTTCCAAATAAAGAAGGCTACGCTGTTAGCTTGAATGGGATATGAGTACCCTATACAGCAGCTTTGCTCTTGTCAGCAAGTTCAATTCCAAAAAGAACTGATAAAAGTAACAAGAGCTGTGCATTTAAATGCTCTGGATTACTGGTGTAGGAAGCAACATAAAATGTCTCATTCCTACCGTATATCATGATTCCCACAGAGCAGCAGGAGTCTGTAGTGCCGGAAAGGGACCTTCCGCTTCCCTCCTCTGCTCTCAGCCCCTCCACAGCTCACGGGATGCTCCTCTGCACGAAGCTCTCCCACTATGGACACGGATGGAAATGGTTCGAGCAAAACCTTTTTATGCAGGAAACACAATGCATTCAATTCAGCAATCCTGAGTTCAGCAACTAGCTCTTCCCCAATGTATTTACAGCGGTGTTTCCTTTTGTGCCACCTAAGCCTGATTCTCACTACAAGCTTCCTCAATTATCAACCAGATTGCCAATTAGCCATAATTATATGCCTAATTAAATATAAAAAATTGTTCTTTCATTTCTATTTCTTATTGTTACTTTGGAACATCTAGGTCAAAACCATCTTCCAGGCATCTGCAAGTCTTAGGTTTCATTTATAAATTTTTTTGTGGCACAGAAAGGAAAAAGATACAGTCACAAAAAATGAGCCCTGCCCTGTTGCAGCTGGCCCAACCCCTGATCCAGCTGTTCCCATTCTCACACCCTTAATGCTAGAGGTGAACACATTATTGCACTTATCCACAAAAAAATAACAGAAAAGTTGTGATGGGTGCAGCACAACTGATTTGAGACATTGGAAAGCAGGGCAAGGACAGCTGTTGCCCCTTGCTGCTCCTTAATCCCCTAACGGCCTGATAGACGCCTTCACCAGCCCAGCACCTCGGGAGTGATGGAACCAAAGGAGATTCTGCTCGTGGCTGCAGTTTTTCATAAACCTGTGTCCCCGTGACAACTCTCATGCCTGCTCGCAATCCAATATATTTTTAACAGTAATCCCTTGTCCTCTTCCTCCCCAGCAGTCCGCAGCTCAGCTGCTGGCAGAGCTGGAGGAAAGACACGCAGCTCACACTTGACATATGTAATTTCATACATAATTTTCCTTGCTTGGTAGTAAAACTCTTCATGAGATGTCCTTGGCTTGCTTTTACCTGTAGGGTTACAGAGGACAGTTCTGCAATATCTGTTCATAAAACCCCACTAAGCCAAGTTTTTATTTTCTTTCTTTATTTCTTGATGTAAGATTACATTGATGCCTACTCTGTTAAAAACTGCTCTGCATATCCCATTCTAGCTCAAGGTCAATGTGACATACAGTGCTTTACAGGAAGTGCAAATATGACAAGGGAGCAATGGAATTCTTTTCTTTTATACCCTTTGCATTATAAACAAAACTGTGTTCTGTTCTCACTGGCACCATTATTCCTTGAGGGAGAGAAAGAAGCACCATATATAAGTTAAATGCTTTCAGTAACTTACAGAAATCTAATGTAAGTAACCGAAAGGAGCAGGTAAATTTTGCTCAGAAGTAACCTGGGAAACCCAGAGTTCAGTATGAATCACAGGAGGCTGGCCAGCACTGAAGAGCTCAGACTGAACAGAGACCAGGTGGATCCTCGATGGCTGCATGAACCAAGCTCTTTGAGGACACAACTTCTTTAACTTAGTCTCAGCAGAACCAGATGTTATTTCATTTTGTTATTTGTGAAAGGGAACAAGTTTAAAAAGCTATGTATTAAGAAATTATGTTGACCATTACTTATTGTTCTCTGCCTTCTGAGCCCTCTTACTGGAAAAAAAGAAAAAAACAGATTTCCTTCAATAAAACCAATTTATCTCACTCTGCCCATTAAGAAAGAAAGTAGCTTTGTGCAACTTCCAGCTGTGGCTTTGAGATGCTGCTGCTTCCTCCTTCTCCTCCCTGCTTCTTGGCAACTTTTCCCTTCTTAACATGCATGTTTTCATGATTTTTTAAGGTCAAAGTTTGTCACTTTCATGGTGCTACAGGGATGCATGTGGGTACTTTGCAGAAGTTTTGTGAGCAACGCGCATTGCAGTGGCAAGGCAGAGTCACATCTTCATTTCAGCACATGGCAAATTTCATCCCCTTTAATTGCTCTAAGTCATTATTGAGCTAAGTGCTGATTGTTAAAGAGAAAGATCCTCAAGAAAAGCTGAAGAGAAATCTAGGTGAGTCTCATGGGTCCTTTGAAAGAGAGGAAAAAAACATCCAACTCTCACACTTCTGGTGGGGCCACGAGCTGTGCTTGCAGACGGCGTGTGCTCCTCTGGCTGTGCCCCAGCTCCTCCACGAGCACCCACTGCCAGGCAGCTCCCACCCCTGTGTGCGGAGCAGCAAACCTGCAGCAGGAGGGAGGAAGAAGGCGACAAGTTCCTGATTATTTCCAGTTGTTTCTCTGTGCAGAAGAATGGCAATGAAACAAAGCCCTACTATTTGTTGGGCAGCTCATCCTACAGTTCTGCTAGCCAAGGTAAACAGGCACTAGTCAGCCCATCTTTGTGAATTGTTCCCTTATTATCTGCCATGTATTAATTCTCTCAGCAAATCCCAACAAACATGATGCAAATTGCATGACATAAGGCAAATCCAAAGCCTGGGTTGTCCATCCAACAGCCTGTAAACACACATCTGATAGTTTTGGATGCTGAAATTGTCTCTGTCTCAACCAAGAGAGAAAGGAAGAACCATCTGAGTTTGCTTATTTCAGATCTTTACTCTTTGGCTTCCAACAATAACTGCTGCCAACAACAAAAGGCGCACTGTGTCAGCCCAGTCCAAAATAATAATTTGCGATATAAAGTAAAGAGACACAGAACAAAGTTTTATAACAAATTGGAAACCTGTGTCACATCCACTAGCCCAAGAGAAATATCTGCTCATGTCTGCCTGATGGTTGTTTTGTGTGAGCGTAGAACACAGCGTACACAGAATGCGAGGCAAAGTCCCATCAAACTTATTTCCCAGTTGCAACTGAAGAGTAAATGAAAAATAAAGGCAGCACACCTAATGTAAGTGAGGTTATTAGTGAGCTCTTTCTATAAGAAGAATCTCAAATCTGTGTTTGTGCAGACTAACGTTAGCTTAGAGACTCAGTCCTCTCCAGAAAATTGCCTGAATGTTTTCCTGCTGTGGCTGAACTCCAGCAGGGCAGGGGGGGTCACCACTGCTTTGTGGTGGCTTTTCCTGGGCTTGCCCGGCCAGACAACCTCATGCTCAGCACGACAAACCCAGCAGCTCGAGACGTGCCTAGGGCAGCAGTCTCTCTCTGGAAACTTCTTGCAAACAACACAGATCAGAAGGCACTCAAAGATGTTCATTTGCCTTTTTATGCAAGCGTGTTGCTGTTTTTCTCCCTTAAAATCACCGCTTTAGCTACCACAGTCAACGTGCTCAAGCAGCACTGCTTAATTTAACTAAGTATACAAAAACTCTTCTTGGTTCACTGTGATTTGCAATTTAACAATACATATGCAAATGAAATTAGTGCTGGCAAAAATAATTATAGTTGCTCTTGGGAGGATTAATAACTGAAGTCTGCCCTGCTTACGCTAAGGTTTAATTTAATTCTGTTGCATAGATTAAATGAAGAAACAAATTCTGTGTTCAATATTGTGTTTGGCAGTTAATATGCACTCACATGAATGCTTATTTATGTAGACGGAGTGAAAAAAGACCATGTGTGCAGATAGACTCACATGTCCTGTGCAGACACAAATAGTGATAATTATCTGGCACATGAAACAGCACAGTGCTTCTCTTCTGTGTGCAGCAAAAAGCCATTTATCGTTCAAAAGTGGTGGGGCTGACTTATTATTATGGTGTAATAACCTTGTATAGGCTGTCCCCGAAGGCTAGGAGTATTTAATAACAGCACAACCACTGCTCTATACAACATTCATATGAACTAATCAGATTTTGAGCACCACTGTAAATATCTCCCTCCTTCGCTGGGTTTTGGTTGGGTTCTGCAGTGGCAGCCCCTGCTCACCCCCCGCTGATGCTGTCCTGGCTGCAGCAGAGCACAGGAACACCAAACAGAAGGGCAATGAGCTGTGCTGGGAGCACCTTGCGAGGGGAAACCCCTTCTAAGCTGCAGTGTAATTGTCTGGCTTTTTACAAGACCTGCATGAGTTGGATTAGCTTTATTGAAGCCAGTGGGTGCAACAGCTGTCTTACATTTAAGATCAGCACAAAAATCAACCAAGCCCCCTTATAGCGCCAGAACACAGAATTCCTACAAGTTCCAATGAAAACAGCAAACATCTGAAAAATGTGAAAGTTTTATGGAGCTAGGAAATAAAAATGAGGGTTGGACACCACTTGCTGGAGCTGGGTCCATGTTTGTTTTGTATCTACACTTTTGCTATTTAGTACTTGTTCTGGAACTCGAAGATCAAGGTAACATTATTTAATTAACTTGTAAATATTGTTTTAAAAATGATTTTCACTTTTAAACACTTAAAGCTTCCCTGGGTTTCACTAGAAGGATCACATATTGCCACACGAAACTGGATTGCTGCTGCTGGAATTTGTATGAATTCTTCAAAGCACTCATTTGTGTTGTTTAAGACACAAAAAGACCCTGAATCCAACACGTGGTCAAAACTGGCCAAATCCAGAATGTACTAATTTCACTGGATAAATATGCCTCTCAGAGAGACATTAGCATGCATACACATATACAAGCACAATCTATGTTCTGTATTAGCATATAGACAGCTGTAGATATACAGCATAGATTAATATACAGAAATATCTGCATGCCCCTCTCATGTGCTGCTGTGTTGCTGAAGTTCTCATTGTGAGAGTGGATGTGAAGGAATCACAGATGATTTAATGCTGTCATTTAAGTGCAGTAAGGTTACTTGCTTGAAACATGAAAAAGTAGATTTAATGAGGACGTTAAAGTAAACTGTAGTATGGATATAATTGAGGACTGATACCAAGAAAAGCATTAGTGTCAGAGGATTATGATATTTTTTAGTACCTTATTAAAAGATTCAGAATGGATATGAACATTTTTAGGGATGTCTTGCCACATAAATAATTGGACCATTACTTTCATACAGTGTACACTATATAAAATGTTAATAAGCTTTCTAAAATAGCACTACATTACAGGAACAGATTTTATATTCCATTAAATATTTGAAACTAAATTATCCACCATATTTTTGATATTTTTTGTCCTTAAGCCTTACGTAAAGAGAAAGGGACACAGAACCATCGACACGAATGTTCTGTTTTTGAAGAATTACCCAATGTATTTATTTATTAGGATTTCCATTAATGTCATGAAATGCCCTGAACACCCACATCCCATCTTCCATTACTGGTTCCTCTGAAGCATTGCATCACATCAATCTCCTCCACACAACCAGCTGATGGAATACAGACTGCTTTACTCTTCTCTCCATGTTCTGATGTGATTGTACAAACTTTCTCCATCTAACCCCAGAAATACAAGCAGCTCAGCCTGGCTGTGGAACAGCTGTGAACTGACAACTACAGCCAAGATCCCCCATATTTCATTATTAAGACATGAAAATGGTAAGGAAGTACCCAGAAGCCATTTCAAAGACCTGAATTCATAGTGATCGTGGAAGAGCCCACATGGACACCAACGCATTTCAGATGAAGCTTCAAATACAGAAGGCAAAAGAGGTTGCATATGTGCATATATGCATATGCATATATGGTTGCATACCAGGAGAGGACATCAAAATTGCAAAGTGGCACAAGCAAATCCTACAAGCAAATCGTTTAGAGATAACAGTGAACTTTAGCATGATACGTCAAACCAAAAGCGTGACCAACCCCATGGTACTGAAAGCTGTGCTGCCTCCAGCAGTGGCTCAGAAGTGGACTCAGCCCCAAATTTTCAATCGAATAACATTTGTCCAAGATCCTTACTTCACATCAGAGAATGTTTATCGGATAAGAGATGTGATACCTAGATAAGTTCAAAAACATGTGCTTTTATTATCAGAAGTATGTAAAGACTAAAACAATTCAAACTTTGGGATCTCTCTTGTTTGAAAGAGCAAATGAAAGTCATTCTACGTATCTGACTCTCTAGAGAAGGTGAATAAATCAGATATAAAGCCCTACAGTAAGAGTTAAGTGTTTCCTCCCCATGATGCTATAATTTACAGAAACCTTTCAAGGTTGTATACGTCGCTGTGGTTTGATTTAGGAGGATCTATAACCTGTTGAAACCAATGAAAAACTCCAGATGAACTCAACAACCTTTGGAACAACCCTTTCTAAACTGATTGAAAGCAAACTATGATTTCCAGCACCACGTGGAACAAAACCCAAAGTACATTTTGTTCTTCAGAGACTCACCCATGGAATCAAAGAACATCATATATTTTATGTTGGACAACTGAAAAAAAGCCTATATTACTATAACCATGGAGTTGCTGTTCGTTCATCTATTACCAATGATACCCTCTGAATACGATAAATAATATGCCATGTGCTTGACTGCTGAACAGGTTCAGAGCAGAAAAAAGTCCTATAGAGATACAAATGATCATTGGAATTCACAGAATTATGTATGGATCTAACTTAATAAGGGAAGACAGAAACAGCAAGGAGAAAAGGTACAGAATATTATTAGGAAAACAACTCCAGCCAGCCCCTATGCAGAACTTACTCCCCCAAACTCTGATACTATTATTACAAGGAGGCTGTGAAAAGACTCAGCATGGCCCAGTAAAGAAGTATTTATCACCGAGTACTTACTCAAATGTACTATAAATCAGCACTTCTTCATTCCTCCCACCACATTTTCCACATCCTTCCACAGAGAAGGATGTTTCTGAGGTGCATACTCAACTGTGAGGTCGTCATACAAAGAAACGCTTCAGAAAGGAAAGAAACCCACGGCTTGTTTTTCCTTGAAAAATAAAAAATATCAGTCAACTAACTCACAGCCAGCAAAGAGAGCAGATTTTTCTGTTCAAATTGTCCTATTCTGTATCTGTTAAAGAGTAAAGAATAAGAAATGAATACATAATATTATGAATAAATGGTAATATGTTAATCTTGTAAATACAGGGAGGACTTAGCGACAGAGACCTGTGTACAGGTTTGTGAAAAACTGCTGGCTGCAATGTTGTTCAAGCACAATATTCTGTTACCGTCAGACAGTGCCTGAAATGAAGCTCAGGCTTCGATGGGAAAATTGCATCAGGACAAAGCCCAAACGCTGTTTTCAGAGTAGGAGATAGCCTGTAATTACATTTGATTACATCGTCTATTTATTTTCCAACACACATTTGATGGAGCCATAATCGTTCACGTTTGATGTCCACGGACCTGAGCTGCAGGCACTCACAGTGCCCAGGAGTAGCTGGGTGCAGGCGGGGTGGAAGCATCCTTCCGCCAGCCAGGAAGAGTGCAGTGAAGGCGGCTGCGATCCTGCTCAGTAGACAGCAATCTTCTGTTCTCATTTTTGTTAGATTTGGAATGCCTTTTGCATCTGCAAAGGTCTTATTCTATTTTTTAATGATCAAAGATGCTTTTTCTGATATCCCATTTCATTGTCCTCTAAATCTCTCTATCAGCCCCAAGAAAGCATCTTGCATGGATCTAAGAACATACTCAGGAGACAGGCACTGATGGGATTCCTGCTGTTGTTATATACTCTCAGTCTAGTTGGTAGAAGTTGCTTATTAGATAAGGCAATAAAAACTGAACAGCTAATAACTGTACCGTAGTGAAAACATTTAACAACTGAATTAAGATGAAAGATCTTTTGTATATGCCACATTTTCATCCTCCTGCCAGGCAACTCAAAAAACAGAAGCCTGAAGAAACAATATCTAACGTTTGCTTTACAAGGGGACTAATCACAGTAGTGAGAAAAAATAAGTCCTATACAAGTGGTTTTACTTAAAGACCAGGAAGAAATAAATGTATTTTTGATAGGATTTTTAAGAGAGTGGAAATGAGGTATTTAGACACTGAAAAAGCATTACCCAATTAATACACCATGAAAAGCTTATCTATGCAGTGAAGTTCAAATAATAAATTTAATTAAAGTTTTAAAGTTTAGGTAAAATTCATTGAACACTTGTAGCTTAATAAAACGTAACTTAAGCAGAAGTACAGCATTAACATCAAAAGTAACATGGGAAACATCACCTAAAATGTGCACAATTTAAGATCACTCTGAATGCTCGTCACATCCTCAGCTCGCACTGCGCAGCCATGGCAGCAGGTTTCTCTGCAGATCAGCCCCGAAAATTAATGGGGAACTATTGCTCAGGGAGAGAAAACTTCAGGAAACGGGAACCAGCATTTG
Organism: Penelope pileata; assembly: GCA_013396635.1. Classification (NCBI taxonomy): domain Eukaryota; kingdom Metazoa; phylum Chordata; class Aves; order Galliformes; family Cracidae; genus Penelope; species Penelope pileata. Next base: position 1,944,280 of record WBMW01001135.1, on the reverse strand, counting down.
TTTTCATAAGAACTGATTTAACTGATGCATCTTGACAAGAAACTTTTGTAATCTTAAAACCAGAAGAAAAAAGATTGTCAGGAAGACATTTGGGAGTGGAGGCCCATTTAGCATGGGTTTGGTGAGTTTGTTTGGTTTGGGTATGTGACAGCACCCTCTGGAGGTGACTTTGAAACTCTCCCTGACAGCAGCAGGCATGGCTCTGGCATGGAAGCTATGCAGAAAAATGAACAAGCACTCATAATTCATAGCCTGGATTTTTTGGTTTTGTTTAGAGAAGCGACAGCCCCTGCATGTAGGAGCAGCTCATCGTCTGAAGGAGCCCCTTCACTCCCCCAGCACACGCAGCTCTCACAGCACGAGGCTGGGCTCACACCTCTGCCTTGTGCACGCACGAGGCATCTACCCGACAGGGAGGAACAGTGGATCGAGCTAATGTCCTGCAGAAACTGAGGAAACACCATGCACCCTTACAAACAGCTTCCACTTGCTGAGTTCATTCAGATTCCCTGTGGCACCGCAGGGAGTTCAGAAGCAGCCATTAGCAGAAGCAGAAATGCACGAGGACAAAAGCTTTGGGCTGGGCCTTGGGTCAAGGAAGGCCATTACAGCAGATTGACACGTGCAAGCACTATGGCAGAGTCCAGGTCTGGCTGTCCTGGGATGCTCCTCAGACACCCCAAGGTCTGGACCAGTTCCAGGAGCACCCTTCCTCGTAGCTGATGACGACCTGAGCGAGCAGAACAGCATAACAGCAGCCTTGGGAGGCCATGCCAGCCCTCCTCCAAATGGACACTTCAATCCTACACATGTTGAAAGGCCAATACCGTGCTACGCCGGCCAGAGATATGGGCTGACAACCTCTCACCTGCTAATGAGTCCCTGAATTTCTACCCTGAGCAAATTTTACTTAACAGTACTGTACGACTATACAGCAGTAAAGAGTGGCTTTTCCAACTTATTTCTGTCAACACAGAAAGACCATATTATATAAATAATTTGCAATTTTTATGAATGGATGCTAATTGTAATATTATTGTCAGGGATAATGAGACTTCCCAAATATAATGACTTCCCTAGGAGACACACATGCTGCTAGCTCAGAAATACTCCTGCCATACAGGAGCTAGAACAATTTTAGAGCATGCAAATTACAAACCTGAAGAAAGACGACAAACTGTGCTCCTTCTTCATGCTTGAACAGGGAAAAGTCATCACCTGAACTTAAATGTCCCTTCTGGTGTCTCAGACTATTTATTGAGATACTTTCCATGTTTTTCCTTCAGCACAGTAACGTGGTGGAAAAATACTGTCCCCACTGTTTTTTCTCAGCATAGGGTAAGCCACAACAGCTTTGGGTGCTCCGTGCTGTGACAATCCTCTGTCACCAGGAGAGCAAAGGGCACTGCACAGCGCTCCTGCCCAGCCCCTGTTCCAGCAGAGCTCCCTCTGGAATCAGTGGGCGTTTTGCAGGAGCTGTGAGTAAAGAATGAGGAAAGCAGCGTAAAGCAACATCTCCTACTAGTGAAAGAAAATCCTCATCTTAGAAGTACATCATTTTAATTATAGCAAAAATTAAATTAGGATTCCTAGAGCAGCTCTTAACTATATTGCATGTCATTTGTTTTGCACGTGCTCTCTAAGGGCAGGAATGCTCTGTGCTGCTCAGCACGCAGATGTCAGCACGCAGCCCCGTCCCACCCCACTGTGCGGGGCAGAGGGACAGCCACGCAGGGACATGGCCTTTACATCAACCTACACATAAACGTATGCGGCTACACAGATACGTCTTTCCCACAACATGGAAATTCCCAAGGGACTAACTGGAAGCCAACATGGAAAATAGGAACATTATTCATGAGTAACATACTAGAATTTAACTTATGAAAATGTTACTCTTCTGTGCTATGGAAATTGCTTTAATGTATCTGTGAATTAGGCATCTCACACATTAATCGTTTTCTCGACTTAGGAACCACTTACAATATTTTATTGATTATATTTTTGTAATTATACAGTGTTATAAAGCAGAACAGAGGCATGCCTTATAGGGGAGCGTTTACTCAGGGAAACGCATTGAGACAGGATTATAGAGCATCATGCCACAAGGCCTCAGCCCTCCAGATTATTATTTCATGCAGTGCACTGCTGAGGATTTTTTGATTTGTTCCTTTAAAATATGTTTTGACACAACATCAGAGCAGAAGCTTCCCAGTGATCTGTGGAAATCAGTCAGCATATTTTAAACAGAGAGGTCTAACAGCTTTGAAACTTATACACGGGGTCAAACTGAACTTACAGCTGCACTTGCAATGTTGTGCTGCTAAAAAAGCAGGGTTTGCCTTTTGAATTCTAAATTAAACATTCCCAATATGAAGATTATACATAAAAACTAAGAACTGCTACAACACTTAAATCTCCTTCTCCATGCTTAAATTTCCCTTTTCTAAACGACTGAGCTGTTGGACAGAGAAACTTCCCCCCAATCTCACAACCATTTCAGTACCTACAGACGTGCCAGGCTGCCAGACAGAGCGTGCCGTGGAGCAGAGACCAAAGCCAAGGCAGAAGGCTGTTTTGGAAGAGAGGTTTGCATCCTTCTGAGGCTGTGATATTGCACCCTTGCTGCTCCTCAGCCTTCCACTGCACCGCAAAAACTGCTCTTGGGCTTCAGTAGCTCTGAGGAATAATTTTCTAAACATAACTCAAGCAAATAAACAAACAAAAAAGATACATTTTTTCTTTGTTTCCTTGAAAAGGGGCATTTCACCTTGCTGTGGTCTTACTTAGATTAATGCCATAGCGAGACACAACCCGGCAGCCAGGCTCTTCTCACAGCCTCAGACAGATCCAGAAGCGTAGCAGCTTCTGCCCACTCCTTTCGGAGGAAAGGGCGTCATGTTGTACAGGTGAGGAAGTAAAACACCAAATATTTCTTTGAACAAATGAAACATTATTTAAAAGGAACTGCTATTATATAATCAGGGCTTACAAAATACCGTGTTTCTGTGCCATGCTGGGTTCCAACTTAATGTACTTTTTGGGGGCTCATTCTAATGCAGCTCCAAACAAAATGGTGCAAAATAAAGAAGGCAAGAAGAAAGCTTCTAGCAGTGTGAATTTCTCCACCAAAGGGTAGTTAATTCATATGCCAAGGAAGGGAAATTTATGAACTATCATCACTGTGGCCTCACCATTAACCACCTTGTAAATTTTTAAAGAGAAAACTGCAAATATGTGCAATTCCCCGTGAGCGAGCTCACGGCATGGGTCACATCTGGATCCTCTGCACTCCCCAAAGTGGGCTCGGTCTCCACAAACCCAGCAAAGCCCCAAGGAACAGGGAAGACAAATGGACTCAGTGCCACGTCCAACCCTGTCCTTGCTCTCCCTGCCCTGCTGCAGGCTGAGCTCACATGCACTAAATCTCCTGCACGTGGTTTGACTCAGAAGCCAGCCAACAAGCCAGGCAAATGGCTGGCAGCACTGGCTGACCTGCCCACGGGACACTGAGGAACAGGGTGAGCTGGCTTCCACAGTCACAAACATACACTGTACACCTCCACGCAGCGTAGATGTGTACCTCCTGCTGTGCCGCTTCCTCTGTGCAGGCAGCAGCATGCCTTTGTTGTTCAGAGCTATTTCTTTGCAGTGAAATTACACTCGATTAATAGTAAACTAAGAGTTATATGGATAGTCTTCATTTGGCCATGGGCTATACTTTATAAAAACAGCACATCTACTTGCCTTTCCTTCAGCATTTTCTGCAAGAGCATTAACCATTATGAGCGCTCATGGGTGATAGGGATGGAAATTTCTTGCAAATCTACTTTCAGGGCTGCTCAGACTCTTCAGCATACATTACATCTCTTGCTGCCTCCATCAGACTGTAACAACTATGCTCCGTCTTTTTTTTTTTTTTTAGTGCATAACATAGGATCTATTTTGCAACAGCGAACTTCAGTAGATCCATTCAGGACATCATGTGAAGGACATGCCTCGTTTCAGCACAAGAAAATAGTTTAACCTAAGCACGGGCTTAATCTTCCCTACTTGACATCTCAAACACTTTATAGCTCTATGGAACCGTCAGATCTCAAGAACTAATTATCAAACTAATTATTATAGGGTGGTGAGGCCCTGGCCCAGGCTGCCCAGAGAGCTGTGGGTACCCCAGCATTGGCGGTGCCCAAGGCCAGGCTGGATGGGGCCCTGGGCAGCCTGAGCTGGGGGGAACCCAGCCCTCAGCAGGGGTGGAAATGGATGATTTTTAAGGTCCCTTCCAACCCAAGGCAATCTATAGTTTTAGGGTTAAGGTTATGATCCTATGGCTGTGTCCTGAGGAGCAACACGAGTCACGAGAGGCCAGGCACTCTGTTTTCCTGCCACCATTTCCAACTATGTCTTGTATCTGATCCTACATGATTACACTGTGCCTTTTCCCAGCCGGAGCTGACTCCTACGCTCAGCACACCGCCGTGTCGATGCGTGGTTGTTCACCCCTTCCAGGACCCAGCAAGGCCAACACCAGCTGGCAGGACCTCCCAACCACCACCAGGGCTGTCAGGAAGGAGTGATGATGGCAACACTTCTACACTGGGAGGCTAATAGCTGCCTCCTCCAAGAGACAGAAATGAGAGATCTATCCATTTGGTCCATCCTTCTGCCACACCACCCCCTCGGTTCTGCCTTCCAAGGCACAAGGACACGATTTAGCTCTTCTGCCTCTCAGCTGGGAGAAAGCACGACAGGAGAGACTTGCTGCTTCCCTAATAGCCCTCACAGGGAGGGCAGCCTGCAGTCTTCCATTCCATTTCTTATAATTATACCCCCTGCACTCGCATATTGCACATTTAGTGTTGTCCTGAACAAATACAGTAAGGAACAAAAACTTTCTTTTGGTGAGCTGAGAAAAATAAATAAAATTTTGAAAAAGAAAAAGAAAAAAAGAGAAAGAAAGGTGAAACAAGCATGAAAATAAATAATTTTGAGAAAGTTTTTTTAAGCATGTGAAGTTTTGGACTTCGTAATATTGCCAAGGTCAGAGGCAGAAGCTGACACTGGATAATAAATGTTTTTTCTACCTAGAGGTCTCAAAACAACACCATTTAGATACACTGCACAAGCATTTATATAACTGAATGCTTTATTGCCTCTGTCTCCATTTTCTTTTTCCTTTGCCCTCTTGGATGCATGTAATACTTTCCAAATCATTAAGTATAATAAATTCATCTAGATGTTTACCACATTCCTGGAGGAAGAAAGCTTACATCTCCTTACATTAAATGAGGGAAACACCTTTCACAACAATTTTCATTTATTCAATAAGATATTTAAATCATAAAAATAATAAGTGTGAATGGCATTAAAACTTATATTGTTTTTTCTCTGTAAAATCCTCATTTCCTCTGCGATCACCTACTGTTTTTATTTTCCCACACAGAAATGACTAAAAGACTCTGTAAGGAATGCTGGCCTTGCAGAGGTAGAAGAGCAAAGTGCTGTAGGAAGAACTGCATCCCCGAGACAGCCCCTGGAGCAGCCCAGCTTCAGGTTGTACTCACAGCACCTGCCTCCCCTCCTTTATCCTCCCAGAAATATGGGATGTAAATTGTCCCCAGGTGGACAATACTCATACAGCATGATGCTAGTTTTCAGCATGGCAAATTTGAGAGAAAAATGGCCAAGAGATTAATAGTTCCCTCTTATTATAATGCACTTTTAAATCCCTATGAAATAGCTCCAAGAGAGTAAAGGTTAAACTGGGTCATCAGCTATCACAGCCAGGAGAGTTTTGATCCGTTACCTTCCCAGGGTGACACGTGATACAAGGAACACCAGAAAGAAAAACACAAAGGAATTATTTTACAGCTTTTCAAAGCCAGTTTGAGACCAGATTAACGAATATCCAGAGCAGCATGCGTGTGGGCACCGGCAACCACGTCCTCAATGTCCACTTCAGCGTCCTTGGGCACACCAGTGAACATGGAGCAATTTATTTTGAGCATTTTGCTTTAGCAGCACTCTGCGTTCCTCCACGTGATTGGAGAGTCATATAAAAGAAGAAGCTGCCTGACATTAATAGCTTTACGATGCAGCTTTTTGGTGGGGCAAGCATTTGAAGTCAACAAGCATGAATCACAGAAAGCAGAAATCCAAATTACCCAGCACAAACATCCTTTGCATATCTCAAGGCTCCAAAGGAGCACGCATGTAGGAGGCATTTCAGATATGCTAGAAATACCTGCAGAAACCCAAACACGACAGTCCTCCACAGCCATTGTAATTTTGATAATGACTGCCAGCTATCAGGAGAGAAGTGCTGAAGCCAGACACCAGCAGCTCTAGTCCTCTGCTGATTATGGTATTTATTGACTACAATGCATATGATTGCTAGCAAACAAAACAAGAATTTGGTGCATACAGGAAGGGGGATTGTATTTTTTAACATTAGTTTCTCATTTTACACAAACTCCTTTATCTTCTATAGAAGTATTCTTACAAGGATGCACCACCTCCAAAAGCACAAATGTCAGTATTCATCCGTATCCAGAATCAATTCACTTGCAATCAGACTTTTCAGGTTTCAGAACAAAACTTGATTCTGAGGTGTATAACAGCCTTAGGAGCACTGCTACAACAACACAGATAAAACATTTACTGCAGATGTACTGTAGGCCTTTTAAATACTCCACTCTACAAGCTCCAGTTGCACCTGTACTCCCTTTATTTGACTGTAACACCCTTCCATTTTGCTGCTGTTGCAGTAATGTACTTGCTTTACTTTAAATACGTTTATCCTACCTTGCTGCAGACCAACGCTCTTCAGAACTTCCTTAAAGAATGTGCTGCACTGACTGACTGACTGAATTCCAGAAATTTGGTCTCAAAACTCTCATCCTCTGGATGATGCCAGCAGGTCAGGAGAACCGGGACAAATCCAGGAGCAACATCTTGTGCTGACCAGTTTGCACATTGCCTATGGAGCTGGCTAAGGAAGCTGGTAAAGCACAGGTCTGAAGGCAGCAAAGTCTTCGTATCTAGAGGAGCTTAGTGTTAGAAAATTAGAAAAGGGTAGATTGTGGGCCAAACCATAGTCCAAATCTCCCAATAAGGGTTGGTCCGGGAGCTGGACTCAATGTCCTTGTGAGTCTCTTCCAACTCAAGATATTCTGTGATTCTGTGATTCACTCTGGAGCCAGACAGCTTCGGGAGAGTGTTTGATGGCCACATTTAAGAAAATGTTCTTAACTTTAAATGAGAAAAATAAAAGCTGCTTTTTTACGCTGTGCACAATCTGCACCTTCAAAACCCGAACCTATCTGACAGGGCCCTTGGCTGCTTGTAGGAAAAGTACAGCTCACCTTGCTCACTTTACTCCACCATGGTTTTCTCTGTGTTTCCAAATCAGAAAAACAAAAGAAAGCAAAGCAAATGAAAACAAAAAGGAAAGCTCTCTGGAGCTTCCCTTTTGTTTTTCCTAAGTTAAATCTGCTCCTCTTAGCCCAGCCACAGCCCCCAACATTTCCAGAGAGATCTGAAGGGTCTTTCTGAGAAGAGCTGAATTTTGTGCAGGCAGACTCCCAGAAATCTGTCATCTTCACAGCTACCACAGCACTGGGGAGCGCTGAACTCTCAGTGACTTTAGAGAGCTCTCATATGCTAAATTATGCATACATTTTTGCACAACAATTTTCATCCTACAATAGATCTCAGGCTAAACAGTGCAGACCTCAAATGAAAACACTGCAATAAATGCCCCTGGGGAAGCACGCGATGGAATGGCTGCTGCATGGGTTAGCAGCAGATGTGGCTGGCCTGAAGTCTAACACAGACTGCATTTCACCAAACTGCATCTTCCCTCACAAGCTACCTCATGAAGAGCATGGAGGTCTGATAACTTAGGTTGAACTCCACCTTTGGTGCTCTGCTTTAGCTGCAGGTACTTCTCTTCCTCCAAATGGGATGCGTCAACTTTGTAAGAAACTTTCTACGCTCAAAAGCCTCCTCTGTATGTTGTCTCCGTGGGCTGTGTCTGTTACTGAAGGGCCACTGTACCGCCCTGAAACACTCATTCCTCTTCTTTACCCTCACACAGAATAATTTTTATCTAAATTATTTAGATATTTTTTTCTAGGACAAAAGAGGAAGAGGAAAAGGGAAAGGGGAGAGAGGGGAAAACATTCCTTGTCTTGGTCACAGGATGCCAAATTTTATCTTGGAATAAATTTTTGCGATGGATTGTGTTGAAATGCTGACAGACTCTTAATTGGTGCTCTGCAGAGCCCCACTCGCAGTCATACTGCAATAATTTGGAAATGCCTTGTTTAAAATACATTTAGGCTATTCAAAGCAGATATTGATATTCACTTGCAGCACGAGCACACCAGCAATGCCTCGAAGGCATCTCTCAGCCGCAGAATCTTTTTCAGCAGCAGGTGGGATGAAATGGTGACAAATGGGATGGAAGGCAGCACACATGAATAAACTATATAATATCCTATTTGTTTCCTCAACTTGGCTGCTTGCTTTGTTATTTTTCATAAGCTGGCAGTGTGAAAGCAGCCAAAGCACAAACCCATTCCCACGCCTCGGTCCTACAGAAGATTGGAAGCAATTTCTGCTCAATATTCTATCCCCAGGAAAGTACAATGTGTCTGTGGGGAGACCGTGAGAAGGCAGCACTGCCTTAAGCAGTAAGAGGTGATGAAGGAAATTCTAGCCTTCTTTCAGCCTATTTGCAAGGGGGTGGTGGTTATTAATGATAATACAATCACGGTTTTGGAGAGAAGCAGCCTGCAAGCTGGGGGCTCCCTCAAAGCAATGCCACGGCCTCTCCCCGGCGGGCACAGCGTGTCTGTGCACAGGGAGCACAACGTCTCCTGCTGCACCCGGAGCTGCACTGCTCCTACGGGAGTGCAGAACGACTCCGGTGAGGATTGCTGCAAACTGTGCCTTGTGTACGTGCATCCAGTGCACATCAAGGAGTCAGAGCTCTTTCTAAAGCAGAAAGATGTAGTAGCAAAGTAAAAAACGGTGTTTCCAAAACCTGCAATTTACAAAAATAACAGTTACGTCGTTACAGAAATACCATTTGTGACACTTGCAAAAGTGTTTTAGAACACCAAACATCATCTAATTAAGAGAATGAGCACTTTGCAGACCTGATCCTGTGCTGCTCAGCCTGGGTGGGAGCTGTGCCAGGTTCTTTGTTTGGCCTCGCTCCTGGCCCAGCACCGCAGCAGCTCTCGTTCCTCGTTTATCATTTTGCTGCCTTATCTCATGTTGCCTCAACTCCAAAATGAGACAATAAATATTTACCTCCCTCCCACAGACGAGGGAAGGTTTAATTAGCTGACGCCCGCTCACCGCCGTGGGAGCCGAGCATCGCGGGTGCGCAGAGGCTGTGGGCGAAGCCCAGCTGGGTTCAGCTGTCCGCTGTCCTCTCCAGTGACCTTGGGCAGCGGCTGGCACCATGCCTGCCGGCTATGCGAAGGGGTTCAGCACTGCTTCGCTCCTGAAGAAAACAAAAATGAGGTTACTACAATGCATGCACTCAGAAAGACACATGGAGAAGACAAACATATTTCTCCTTGGACGTTGTATGTCCTTGAGCGTAGGGTAAGCCCTATTTTTATGATTTTTTTGTTCAGTCCAGAAATGCCTGAAGTTTAAGCCTGTGTATTCCCCTGCAGTGCATGGCTTCCACAGCAATGCTTTGGGCCCATGAGCACAGCTCCAGCCCCACAACCCACTCCCTCTCATCCTTTCAGCAGAAGTTAACGCTGCTCACTGCCAGCATGGCCCTGGGGCACGGGGCTCTTCCACCCAAGCTGGAGTGAGGCCTGAACTCTGCTGGTCCTACCTTCTGGACACCCTCCCACAGCCCCTTCATAGCTGAATGGTAACAGTAGGCAAAATCTTCCTCAAGGGTTATTTAATGGCAGCAGAGATCACTCAGGGATGCTGGTATAAACCATGGGTACCATTGTGTCCAGCAGAGAAAGGCTGGCAGATCTACCATCCAGCCTGACTTCCACAACACCCTACTGATTTCCTCCTAAAGAAGGTGAGGAGTTTATTATTTAACAGAGCTTATTTCGTTTCTAAAGGCTTTCAAACCCTTTGCTTATGTAGAATGAAAGACAACTGAGGTTTGTATTTCGTACAAACAAATAATGAAAGAGCTATGGCAATCTTTGCAAATATATTTAGGCCAGAATAATAGCATTCTACCTTTCTGCTAAATTTTCCTTTTCCGTTTTTTCTCCTGTCTATCTACATCATCTTGGCACATCAGATCCCTGCTACCCCAACACGCAGCGTGCTTTCTCACACAGGCTATCAAGGAAGGAAAGCCTCTTGGGTGTTTGCTCGGTATGAGTTAATGAACAGCATTTGTTTCAGCTCCTGGCGGAAGTGTTCAGCGTTCGTATTCTCACATATACTTTGGGGCTGGGGGTAGAAAGTAGAGGGGAGTACTGGGGACAACACTGAGCATCCCAACCATTTTTATAGGTATACTGAAAAAAATTAAGCTGAAAAGAAAATTAAGCATTTTTATGCATTTCCAAAAAGGAGATTATAAATAATGCTCTTTGAATTCCAAGATGAAAAGTGACTGAACACAAGCAGCAGCATCCTCCTGTCAAGCTGATCCTTTCATGAGCAGGAAGGAAAGCAGGGAGCATTCATCTTCTCTGCAGTGGATGCACTGAACACCTCATCTTTAAGGAAAACATGGATATATTTTCATCTTCTAGAAAAATATTAAAGTGAAAAGATCCTCAATACCCTCAATAATCCTCATCAAAAAAGGTGGCAGCTGACAGAAAAGAAATTCTCCCAGGTGCAGCACACCGCTGGGTACCACAGGCTCCAGCCCTCCTGCAACCATTTAACGAAAGAGTGCATCGCTGTTACTTTCACTTCTAGAGTAATTAAATTGGAATTTATGACTCAAATATCCAAAAAAGCTATTTCACAGATGATTTGGAGCCACGTTTAAGCGTAGGCATTCATAACGTTCACAGATCCTTTGTACTTAGCATGCCGCAGGATAGCAGACACAATATCCAGATTAACGCATTAATGTATGTTTAACGTACCCATTGCTGATTCGCTCCGTTTGTAGCTTTCAGGGTTAAAATGTCCACAACCACTACATATGCTGAGGGGAAAAAAAAAAAAAAAAAAAAGAAACATACTTGCAGACAGAATATTAATTCTGCCTAAGAGCTGACATCACTTATATTGTCTTTTGCCATTATAGCTTTTAAGTATCACTATAAGCATTCTATTACACTACTGTATGGATATATAAAGTTCAATATAACCTATGACTTTTGGAAGTGAAATCATATCTTAGTTTAGTTGCTACACATATTAAGTGTTCCCTCCTGTTGCTGTGATAGCACTACTCCCCACTGAAGGGAATTTTGCTGCCTGTGACGGGAGGAAGGACAGGTTTCTCCCAAAAGACAGCATGCCTTTATGAAGGATGCAGCTGCTGCCCATATCTTCATGGTTAACTTCAGAGAAATGGTTTAGTGGGTAATCTGGGTGGTAGGTGTACGGTTCGACTAGATGATCGTGGAGGCCTTTCCCAACCTTGATGATTCTACGAATATTCTTTACTTTGCAAAATAATACAGTTCTTTGCAGTAACAACCATAGATGTAAGTGACAAATACAACTTAATCAAGTGAAAACCTATTTCAAACAGAAGAGAAATTGCCTCAAAGCTTGTTAATTATCTCTCTGGGATTAATAATCAACTTTAATTTAATAATTGTCTTAATATCTCCTCTTTGAGATCTTCAATAATTAAATAACAGTCTCTTAAAAATAATATGCTTGAGCACATTTCAGAATCATTACTTAATAAAAACAAAGCTAGGCAAGCTGTTACTGGGGAAAAAAAGTGAAAGCACACATCATGGTCCTCAGAGGCCTTTCACAACACAAAACAATCTTTGTCAAGAGAGGGACCTCGGGAGGTGTCACAACGGCCTTTTAGCGCATGTGATCCATCACTGCACTGTATTTTTTTTTCCTTTTTCAGTAGATTTGCTTTCTTTCAGCATTCCTTTCCCTCACACCAAAGACCAGACTCACAGGACAGGGAGCTTGACTCACCCCTTCTCACCCAGCTGCTCCTTTTAACCTTCCAGCCCAGCACTAATTCTCATTTTCCTCGCTGTGACTCACAAGCATCTTCATTGGTTTCACGGGTCACCTCCCACTCTTCTACAAGAGAAAAGAGCATGAAGCAAATCTATTGCCAGTGTTAGCAGAGGGCTCTCTCCATGCAGAATGCCCTCAGGCTTTCTGGGGAAAGACGACCAAGAGATGAGCGTGACCGCAACGTGCTGCCTGGCCTAGACAGAGGATGCTCGCCTCACCGATGGTGCTGGGGCACCACAAAAAGGCCTTGTCTGACCCATGCGTTCACATTCTGTTGTCATCACCTTTCTACAGTCCCACCTCACATAGACCAGTTCAGTTTTGCACAGCACTGCAGCAGGGCTGGCTTGCTCTGCTTCACATCCAGCCCATTACGAATGCAGATCACTCTGGTGTAAATGTTCATCGGCTATTACTGTCCCTTAGTCTGCTTTAAGCTCTGCTTTCCTGTCCAGGTCTTTCTATTAAGTAGTACTGTCTTTATCCAAATACGAGTAGTTCAGGATTATTCATGGCACTAACTGCTTTTTTGTATTTTTTTCTCATTGTGCTATTTTTCCTCTTTACACACATTAGCAGTCTCTGAAGGGAGAAGAGGTGGAGAAGAAAGGTGAAAATGTTTTTTTTTAGACCTATAGTAATCAATAAAAGCAGTGCTATAGAAACCAGAGTGTTCCCTACTGCATTGCCTCCCCTTGAAATATTGATACTGTAGTGGTGGACTTCTTTACCCTCCTGCCTTTTGAAAATACAGGTAATATAAATGTTCCCATTACTCAGAAATATGTCACATCAAAATTAATGATATTCAGCCAATAACAATGCTACTCTCTGGCTGTCAGCTTAACTCAATTTTGGGTTAGCAGAGCAATTCTGCCATTCAAAGCGTATTCAGAGGCAGAGATGAATTAAGGCAATTCTCACAAGCTACAGACCCATGAAAAAGTGTGCCCTAGATCTGAGCAACTGCCTGTGAGCCTTTCCCTTGCACACTGCCTTCATATGCAGGTGCTGGGCAGGATCCTGATCCCAGTAAGACCTGCAGGCCTGCCGCAGCTTGCTGCTCCAGGACAAGTCAGGAGGAACTGGAGGGAAGCACCTTCCTCTTCTCACTCATCAGAAGGGAGCAGGATCCACTCTGTGAATGCTTCACAAATGCTTGATCATGAAATCTTGCTTTACGACATTTTATGTCTTAAAATGAGAACAGTATCTTCAAAATAGCCTTTGACTCCAGTACAAAAAGCTCTTTTTATTGAAATATTCAACAGCAAATACTTGTTAAGACAAATCAGGTAAGATTTTTTTTTTTGCTTTCTTCCCTTTTTTGAAAAGTACTAGCAGAAGGTAGAACTGTGTTAGCAGTTCTACTAAACTGAAACAAGGCCAAAATGCAGTTCTCTGTAACAAACTCCAAGAATGACATTAAATCTTTATTATAAAACAAAAGTTGTAGACAGAGCGATGCTCAAGGGCGATTAAGTGACTAAATCATTTAACATGAGCAGCTTACGTTTCACTGACTAGCAGTAGACAAAGGGAATACGAAATAAGGCTGCAGGCAGAAATGCCCATAGTGACACTGGTATGAATCTTAAACGCTTTGGGTGTATCAGGGACACGAGGGGTTCATGAGGGGTTACTGTCAAATGCTCCTGTAACACCGAGATCCAACATCAATGCTCATAAAACTCAGCTATCCATGCTCCAATCAGTTTAAACGTTTCATAAAGCACCCAGTATACTTGGGTGAGTGCCTAGGCACTTTTCTCCTATCTGTATAATTAAACAAATACTTCTGCAAATTGAACGGGGTGCAAATGTGCCTTTAAAAATGTTTGGTCTACCTGGCCTACATGGAGAAGGTGATCAGTTCAGTAACCTGTAATTCAATCTGAATCACCTCCAGGAATATCCTGGTTTAAATATTACTGTTCAAACTCATTCTAGAATTTGCACGAGAAAAGAAACTTTCCATAGTTAAGAAACACGTTCTTTCTCCCAGTTCCTATTCCCCTGCTGTCCTGCCTTAACTTCGGTCGAGGTTTCCTCCAGGTCTCTAGCTGCAATGGGAATTCTTGATGATTCCTTTTAAATTTCAATGAAAAGCTCTACTTACATATCTTTGAGTATTGCCAAGGAAAGAGGTCTTGTCAGCCTCGTTCACGTTTACCAGCACTGGTTTCCATCATCCTACCAAGCAGAAGTCATGGGCTGAGCATGCCAATTAACACTTCAGGGAGGAAGCAGACAGACAGAGCAAATATGTTCAATAATTACATTACATTTACTTTTTCTCATGTATATTTGACTGAAGATCACTGGAGTTTTGCCTGGTTTTAAAGTAGTATTGATATAGAGAGAGGTGTAAAAATATCTTCTTTTTGCCATGAGTCATTTCCGTGACATATTTGGTACTGCAGGTATTTTGTATTTCCCTCTGTGGGGAAGAGCTTAGTTACCTTCTCGTGCTTATTGGAACTTCAGAACAACTGCAGTTCTGCGTTAAGAAGGTGAACGCCTGCAGTAAGTCCCTTAAGATCTGTAGCGTTGCACCAGATTCAGACAGCGTAAATAAAACCAGTACCTACACACACAGTGATCAGCTCCTGGTCACAGCAAAACCTGGAGGCAGGCAGCCTTCCCACCTGGCATCCTGCAAACACGGCCTGTACCAGTTACCGAGGTTCAGAACTGGAAGGATAAAATGTTATCCCCGCAAGGTTATTAGGGGAAAGCTGAGTATGACATATTCAAAACTGAACAGAAAATACTCAACTGAAGGGAAAATCTGCTCCACAGGAATGCATATAGAGAGGGCATGGTTTACCAGCGTATATCACAGCTTAACATTAGAAAGAGCAACATTCCATTGGTATTCTGCTGTGACAAATCACAGTTTGTTACCTTAATCAGTGAGGAGAAAGTAATGCACGTCATACTCAGACCTAAACACAGCAAATAGCTTGGTTGGGAGTCTCACTGCCTACACACAACTGGGAATTACAGCGAGAAAGTGGAGAATGCAGTGAAACCTGCCTGATATTCGCTAAGTTATTGACCAGAGATCCATATGCAGACAAAAACAGAATTACTGAAACTGACATGAATTGTGTCAGACTTTTCTCCTCTACCGTTCATCTCTCACAAAAACAAATCAAAACAAAACTGGGAACGATGTCAGATTTGCAGACTTATCCGACTTATTTTTTCTGTAGATTGAAAAGATTAAGCGTGAAGGGAGAAAAAAGAAAGAAAGAAGAAAAAGCCTCAAAGCAGAGAAAAGCTTCTAGTTCTGAGGTGTTTACTGAAGCCCGTTAAGAAGTCTGGGAGATGGTAACGCAATAACTATGAAGCAATCAGGGATGCAGGAAGGCAACCTTTGTGCAGACACTGGCTGAGGCCTGCCAGCAAGAAGCAGCTGTGCTCCGGGCACCAGCCCAGCAGCATCCACTTCAGAGGGCCCCCAGGGCCGAGCCACTGATCCCAGAGCACCTCGGGCTCACAGGGCCTTGGAGATCTCTCACCTCTCATCATTCAAAAGAAACATGGCTTGGCAAGATTTCAGAGAGCACGACGAGGCCAGACAAGAAGGGCAAAGACTACAGCCTGCCTCCATGAAAACATTCTCCTTAGCAACACATCAAGGTAACCTGGTTGGTCCTCACCAAAATCTGTTTTGTTTTTTAAGAGAACTGTTACGTGTATTTTACACTAAATTTAACCAGTGAGAACTTTCCTGGCATAAAAATATAGACATTTAACCTTTATGAACAATACACGTAGAGTTAAGGCAACATAGAAGAATCTTGTATGATTCAAAACGTTTCTTCATCACCATATTAAACCTTGAATAAACAGGCAAAACAGCTGTATTCACTGCTGTGCAGAGGAGCCAGCATCCTCACCCTGGTCAGCTAGCAGGAAATTCTTCCGAGGCTGCCACTTGTAAAATGAACTCCATGTACTTTCATGTGCAATACTCACAGAGAATTAATACAACTTTTTGCTCAAAATTGGGTGGCCTTGTGAACGTCCTCTAATTTCAAAGCAAGAATCAGAGTTAGATTTACTGCAAAAGCATTATGTTAACTACAATTTTCTGAAGCCTTTGAAACAGTCAGCCTTGAAAGAGAAGCAGAAGGCTGTCAGAGGGATCTGAATTACACACATTTCTGAACAAATTCATTTCTCTAGTTAAATATTAGCATAAAAAACTGATAAATTCCCCTTAGCTTAATACACCCTTTATTTCAATTAAAGCCTAAGTGCATTCTATTACCACAGTGACCATTTCCAACCTTTCTCCATCTCCGGCAGCCCCAGGGTTGCATCGTGTAACGCTCACTACATTTGGATGCAGCTCTGGCCCATGGCCAGCGCACTGGGCTTCGTTTGCAGCCCCAGCACTGACGCTAACAGCCTACTGCTTCCATGGGAGCCGAAGCACCATTAGAAATCTACATTTCATTTCGTCTTAGAAGGAAGTAGATGATGATGCCAGCCCAGAAAGTTGCAAAATGCTTTAAACTCCACTGCACACAAGGATAGAATAATTAGATACGGTATTTCCTACAGTATTTCTTTAGCCTTTATGTTGACTATTTGCTGTCAAAAACCCCACCTTCTCCTTGCTGCATTTTACCAGCTATAATTGCTTTCTTGCAGGCCAGGTCAGGGATGCAGGGAAGACAGGCAGCTGTTGGTTTGTCCTCATGGAGAATCGCTGGGAAACAGACGGCTTTGGGTTTTTATACACTCATAGAAGAAAAACTGCTACCTGAGCACTCCTCTGTATGTTACCCAAGCTGCTGTTCCATTCAGCGTTTTTCATCGAGAGCACTCCATCACGCACTGCAGCTTTAGGCTCAGTTTTCATGCCGTTTGGTGGATGCTACAGGGATCATTGGAAACATCAGGTTGGAGAAAACAAGGTAGCTGAAAGACAAGCAAGCATGCTTATGAGTGAAAAGCTCTAATGTGTGTTACCGCTCCCAGCGTGCACCCTGTGCTTGCTGTTTTACTGCGTTTCTGCCTAACTGTGAAGTGGCAACAATCCCAGAGCCAGGGAAAATCCTACAGCCTCAGCAGATTTACAGCCGGGGAAGGCACGAGCGGCTCCACGGAAGTCAAAGGACTTCCTTCAGCATTAAGCTGGGCACTCTGAATTGAGCCTACAGCCTTCAAACAGCTTCCCTGGGAATTGTTTCTAGCGTCTGCAGCAGCACTTTTATTGTCACTGCGTCTCAGGAAGCAGCCGAACACCAACTGATCCAGCGAGCGGCTTGCGAGCGCTCCGGCCCATTTGGCAATCTCATTAGGGCCGGCGCTGGATTGAACCGTAAGTTTGTCACTTCTTCCACTTAGTGGAACACTTTGAATGGGATAAAAGATCCCCTGCCTCTTGCCGAGCTTTGTGAGCACAAGTTTTAATGCTTTTATGTACCGCTTCCCCCCGCTCCATCTTAAGCACATCTTTTATCCTGGAGGCATTCAGCAGCAGGCACAGAGCTTAAAGGGAAAGACAGAAGGCTGACACCAATTTCATTCCTATCATGAAGGATTCCTTTTTAAGGGTAAGAAGCTTACGCTGACTTTCCTTCAGTGAATCCTCTGCAGCACAGCTCTCCAAAGAGCATCACGGAGCGTGGCTCTTCATGGGGCTCAGGTGTGCAGCGCTGGGTGGGCCTGGTCCCTGAGCACCAGCACAGAGCATCGCCCTGATCTGTCCATGGGCACTGTGCCAGGGCTGCTCTCGTTAGAAACCGCTTAATGAACGCAAGAGAAATGTGCGTACTGCGTCGGCTTCAAAGCCACGGTGCTACAGTTCTATCCGTTTCCATTGGGATTTCTCTCCCTTTATCCTCCTGGTTCTTTTGTTGGATTGCAAGGTAGAAAACACGAAGGCCATTCATAATTCAGAGCTGCAGCAAAGACAGCATCTTAAGGGCTGCACAGTGCACAGACCAACAAGAAAAGTTCGAGCAGCTCATTCGTCTCTTGTGGCTGTGCTTAGGGACCCACACATTCCCAGCTCCCACTTTTCCACCACACTCCCTTCGACCCTGGTTTGACATCTTTCACTCAACTTCTGGGAGCTTTTCTGTAATTGCTCAAGTCTCAGCATAATCCCAGGGCCGTACTGCTAAATTCCAGAATGCAAAACCTCAAGGGCAGAGAGGTGGCCAACCCAGCAGCACAGGGAGGGCTCTGAACACCCAGCAGCTGCTCTGTCCCTCCCCAGGAGCCCCAGGCCTTGCCCAGGGGGCAAACTCAGCCAGAAGTGGCTAAAAAGCTGCGTGACCCTCACTGGTGGGCATCCAGAGCTCGATAGAGCTGCGGGTTTTGTGATTTTCGCTGTCCTAAGATGCTTTTCCAAAACAAAATAAAAAAAAAACCTGAGCTAAACTGAAACAGATATTTCCTCTCCTGACTGAGGAAGTTTATGGAGAAGGTTGTGCTTCTATAACTATATCAGCTGCAATTTACGTTTTAAGGATATACCAAAATATTTTCTGAACCAACAAGGTTTTAGTGCCGTTCATAAATGGCAGAAATACAGTAGATATTACAGAAACAGAAGGAGGTCTATAAATGCCTACACAAATTGATAGGTCCATTTCTCTGTGGTACACACAAGCTGGTGAAATAAAGCACAGAGTACGGGAACGGGGGAATGCACGAGCACCTGGCCAGCCCTCAGACACGAGGATCCCTGTGTTACTAGGGCAAATTTACTAAACAAAAAGTTGTACCAGAACAAAAGCTCCCAAATTCACCAAACAAGTAAAACTTCAAAAACAGTCCTGACAAAAATCCCTAAAAATGATCAGAATTCTTTTGATTTTTAGTGAAGTGACACTTCCAATCCCTGAAATGTCTTCTGATGATTTTTTGAGCCTCTAAACGTTTCCCACAGGACCCACGCTGAGGATTGCGTTACTCATTTCAGTTCATTGCCTAATCATGGAAGATGCACAACATCTCTGAGATGCATTTCTAAACCTCAGGAAATTCAATGAGAGTTGTTTAAAACATTATCAAGAAAACCCAGTGGTAATCCATTACGGGCACCACCCAAGGAGACAATTACAGCAGGAAAGAGATTTCACCAGGGCGCTGGCCAAGAGCAACCTGCAAAGCACAGGGGCACAGTATTTCTCCTCTGCTATATTTTCAGTCAGTTATATCGATTTTTTCCTCTCCACAATATCTTTTATTTATCATTTTTAATCATGTTCTAGTGACCTCCACAGCCTGTAATTGAAGGACCAGCACAAACATGATTCAAGAACAAGAAAAAAAAAACAGTAAATAAAACCCAGAGGAAAAAAAAAATCTATATTCAGAAGCCTGAGCACATGAAAGAATTCAGAATATTCTGTAATTCTGTGAAATGCATCTTCTCATAGGACTCCAGGATTATCTGAGGAGCTATTTCTGATATTGGGGGACACCATGGGATACACATCAACATCAGTGGGAGCCATGCATCAGTCCCAGCACATGCACAGAGCACCCACAGAGCCTACAGCCCTTGTCTGGGCAGAGTGCTGCTCCTGCAGCTGTGGGAGAGTCACAGTCAGCGAACACCTGGGTGTCAGCCCTGGCTGGGGAGCAGCTGGGGCCATAGGGAGCTCCCAGCCCCACCGCTGTGCTCCAGCCACAGCCCCAGGGATGCCACAGCATCGATGTAACCCAGCTTCCAGCTTCTCTCTTCTGGTATCGCCGCGTTAAGAGGCATCAGGTTGACTCCAGTCAGTGTGAGCTCGCTGTTGGTGCTTATCTTGTCATGAAGTGACTGGCACTGATTCATTCCATGCTGGAGGCCTTGGCCCCAGATTCCCAATGGTACCATCAGAACCTCACACTCAACCTTCAGATGTCAGTTGTGAAGCAGCAGCGGTAAAGGACATGCAGTGGTGACAAAGTGGACAGAAAAATATAAATGAGTGAATGGTGGTGAGTCCAAGTTAGTCCAAGTGGAGAGTTACAAGGAAGGCCAAGTTTTATGTTCATTTGTTTCCAAAACGAAAACTGAAGGAGAAAAAGAAAGCAAATGGATTCTTAAAATATATACTTCTTAAAATAAAATATATTCCTATCAGCTGCTGTCTCACTATGAGCCAAGCTACCATGCTAAAGCTGCAAGGTGTATTACAAGTTGCAGATATATAAGTCTTTAATTTATAGCTGCCTGGCAGCTTTGTTCCACCAAGCTATTTTCTTGATGTGTATCTGACGTCACTTTAAATGAACTGTTCCAAATGGAAATGCAACGTAAATGGGGTGAATGGTTTTGTTGAGAAGACTTTCCCAAGCTGGCCTGCAAAATAAGCCAGCTGCAGATGCTGCCTAGTTCCCAAGCACCAGCTGCTCTACAGCCCCAAAGCATCCTTCCATACAGAGGCTTCATTTTGTGCAAATGCAAGATCGCAGGCTTCGGTGAGCACATCACCTTTATTTTTCTTGCGGACCCAGTGCTGCCCTCATAAATCAAACCCTGATGTGAGCACAGGCTGGATGCTGCCCCGCACCTCCTGCAGTGCAGGGGACCCTGCCTGGTGGCTGCATTGTGACCAACCAACAACACCCACGGGGTGTGGATGGGGAAGCCCAGGACATCAGCCAAAGTCAGACTTCAAAACCTGGTGGGGGATTGCCAACAAGCTTGCATTCCCAAAGCTTTTCCCTTTATACTTTGGTACAAAGCAGTGCTATCGTATACCAAAGTTTGCAGAGCAAATACCAAAGGACAGCTCAGAGCTGTCAGTGTAAGTGCATTACAGGAACCCCCCGGGCAGCACGATGCATGAAATCACACAAGGATAAACACATAGGCAAGAGAGATGCAGAAAATTAGGGATGTGGAAAACAAATCTGTAAATCACATTAAAAATCCACTCCTTGGAAATTCATTGCACCCTTGGAGTGAAGAAAAGCACCTCGTATAAGGCACTCAGATGAACAGCCCCGAAACATTCTCAGAAACTCAGGATAAATATACGTTTGTGCTACCAGGGAAGATTCAAGAGATTCTCGCTGCAATTCACTTTGGGAGCTGATAAAAACAACATAAAAGGTGATGGATAAATCGAGGCTTCTCCTGTCCAGCTCCTGCTGGCCCCTGCCTGGCAGAGCGCTTGAGTGCACATATAATTTTCATCAGACAAATAATTTCACTGCACACAGCATTAAAGCAGCTGGTAAGATCCAGGCCAGAATACCTAAGGTGGAGGCTCTTGCGAAGCCTTAAAGCACAAAAAGTCTACAAAAATAGTATATTCAGCAATGTCACAGCAAGAACAAAAAGTTAAGTCCCATCCCAAACCTTGCTATACCAAGGGAATTCTAGCCCGTAGGATTAAATTGTTTAAGAGCTGAGAACTCTCCAATCTTAATTGCATTTTTTATTTTCTCTCTCCGTTCACATGCACCGTCGGATCCTGCACACAGGCACCGAGTAAGGGAAACAAAATGCACAGCCCACCGTGTTGGAGCCATGCAGAGCACATGTTGTTTCCCACCCAGGGATTCCCCGACACAGCGCAGGCTCACGCACAAGACAAGGACACGGTTTGCTGCTTTGCTAATTAAAACATTCACACCTTTTCTAGAGATAGATTCGCATATGTTCATTAAAAAAGAAAAAAGAAAGAAAGGAAACATCACCCAACCTAAAATCAGGGAGACAGACATTTTAGCTTCTCTTATAGAGGATTATTGAAAACTGAGACTGACTCCCCCCCAGGAATTTTTTCTTAGATAATCATCTACCAAGAACCCAATGACCGAGACCTGAATTTGATCCCAAACACCTCCCAGCAGGGTCAGCCCCTCCTCTCCTCCCCCTCCATGGTGTGGTGTGAGAGGCGTTCCCAGAAGCTGCTGAAGGCAGGCAGCTACACAGCACAGCATCCCTGGGTATCTTTTTACAGGAAAACTGGGAAGTTACACCAAACACTTACAGTTAATGAGCAAATTTCTCACAGAAACCAGAAAAGCAGGAGTGTTTTTCTAAATCTAAACAGCCACATGCCACATTTGGAGTACCATGACGTTTACAAACAAACAATCAAGCCACAAAGTAAAACAGCAACAACGACCAGCAAAAAAAAACCCTACCACCTATGCACAAAACAAAACCAAGCAACAAGCAGAGTTTGCATGAAGAAAACTCGCAGAGCACTACTGCAATGCACCCTGCTGGAAGAAAGGATGAAATCCTGGCAAACGGGAAGAGGAAACGGAGTGACCTCTGGAGATGATCCGCTGTGCACGAGGAGCAGTTCTGCACGGCAGACACCCAGTGAGCCCTACCTGCCTGCAGCAATCTTCCTTCATTTCTTCAGCCTAAAGTGAAAAATTCATAAAGCATTGCTATAAGAACTGCTGTGAGCCACACATACCTTCAACGGTGGGCATGGAAATGCAGAAGCTGATGGAACATTTGAATAGTGGGGAAAAATGGAAAATAGACACAAATGTGCAAAGTGGTTTCACATCCAGCGTGTAGATCTCAGTGTCAACGTTGGCACAGCAAGGCTGATCTCAGTGTCAGCTTCCAGTCCTGCTAGGCTTCAGGAAAACACAGAGAAATTTAGAAAATAAGAAGAAATATCACAGTTAAAACCTCACAAACAAAAAGGTTAATCAATAATTTCTGAGAGTCTGGGAAAATGTCTGGGCTTAGCGTAAAGCAAGAACGTGAGCTACCCACTGATCTGCCCAAAAGGAAAGTGTGGCCAGGCCTTGACCGCAGCCACCAGGCAGCGTGTTGCTGCTCTCGGCCTACAGCCAGCTCCTGCTCCTCACACGGTGTGCATGCAAAAAAAGGGGAGAGAACAACTAGAGGTAGTCAAACAGAACAAGGAAGGGGCTGGTGAGGAAAAACCAAACCTTTGGACCCGTGGAGCAGTTCCTGCCAGGGAGGGAGGTTTGAAGTGGCATCTAAAAGGCAGCGTCGTGTCAGGGCTGAGATGGCAGGGGCAGAGGCAGCAGCAGGAGGAGCTCGGGACAGGGCACGGTGCTCCGGGAAACACCTCCAGAATTGCTCTGAAAGAACACTGCATGTGCTGGAAACCTTGGAGATGGGGTAGAAGAAAGGATATAGATAGAAAGCTTCCATGCACAGAAAGGACTTGTGGCTAAATTTGCTTAAATTAGAGAGCGCAAAAAAGGCCATGTGATTAGAGAAGGTTTAGTTATAAAGCTCCATGCTCAGAACGCACTCCTTGTCCTGATCCAAAAAAGCAAATTTCTCTATGTTGCCACAACTCCCTTGGTATTCTCAGGACATAAAGGGGCCTTAAACTACGCTGATCACTCGATAACTTCTTCAGCTGGTGCGCTTAAGACATTCCACTGCTATGAGAACGTGAAATATGGAACTTTCCATGCTCCAAAACCACATAGAGGTTTTTTTTTTTTCCTTAATTTCTACATCTGCCAGCAAAACACCTCTTCTTTCAAGAAGGGGCTCCTGCCAAGGACACCCGACCCAACACCCTTCCTTACAGAGCAGGCGGACAGATGAGGAGGCAGAGATTGCTCTGCAGGACGGTGGCAGTGATTTGCTGCTCTCGCTCAGTGCCGGGGTCAGGGCAGCCCAGGGATGATTGATCACAGCCAGCTTGCTGCCGGTGGCTCTGGGCTGCCGGTGGCTTTGGGCTGCCCGGTGCTGCCACTCAGCCAGGACCCTTGCAGCATCTCCTCCTGAGCAGGGCCTCTCCAAAGCACTCCCGCCCTCAGTTTCAGACAGGACCAGATGAAACTCTGGAGGATCAAAGGGAGGTTCGGTGGGGTTCAGCAGATCTGACAGCTCTGTGGATTTTTCAGAGCACCTACAGCTTTACAGCAAGAGATCAAACCAAGCTCCGACGCACTAACACTCCCCGGTAGCTATTAGTGCAGATGTGGGTGTTGTGTGCTCATCTGCGGCAGAGCAGACCAGGGGCCCCCAGATGCCTTCGTGCTGTGAGGCCGTGCTCCAGGCAGCCACGCTCAGCACACGGACACTGCGATGTGCAGCTGGGTGATGGGCATGGCTGGAGCCCCAGAGCAGCCATTAATAACAACAGCGATGGTAACGGGAATAATGTTATCAATAACAAGGAACAAAGACAATTTTCATCGCCTCAGGTGCTGCCCTATGTTAGAAGCCATCCCTGACATCACCTTAATAACACATCCTCCCAGCTGCTCTCTGGAAGGACATACCTTGATTTTGAAAGCAGCATTGTGTGCTATGACTGTCACAAAGCTTAGTTGTGCCTCCAGGAGAAACCAGCAAGCTTGAAACAGACAGAATCATTCCCATGTTATCCCATCAGTAAATTAGTTCAACACAGGTCATTTCCCGAGGGATTCACCCTCACCCACTGCTTGCACAGAACGAGCAGTTGTGAAGGAAACTTGGACCAGTCACAAATAAATGAGTTGTGACATAGGAATAAAGGCAAGAAGAGTATAGAAACTCCATGAACACAAAAGCCATATTTCTTGACTAAATCACTTGTGATCATTATGCAAATCACCATGTTGCCAAATCTCAGAACTTCTAGGTTTCCCATAAAAGAATAATTATCTTTTACCTGAAATATCCAGGATTGCAGTACCAGTTTTGTACTTTTTTTTCCATCTCACTATGAAATGCAACTCTTTTGATGGCTAGATATGGTTATTTATATTTGTCAATAATTTTATTCTAGTTATTAAATCATGGACTGTTTTCATTAAATATATGGTTTGATGAATAATTATATGCAATACTTAATCAGACCAAAATAAATTCCCATTAGCACTGACATCTCCATGAGATATAAACCTTCCTCTATTTTATTTTCCTGCTAGCTTTAGCTCTATTTATGTCTGTATAGTAAATACCAGTAAAATTAGGCACTACTTATAATTTCAAATTATAGCTGTGTACATATAGCACGATAATATTTGTGTTAGCAGCAGCTGTTGGGAATGAGTGGAAGTTTAAGGGTAAGGTCTCCTTTGCCCTTACTCCCAAACTTCACAGCTCCACAAACCCAACGCTGAGACACTCCAGAGGAAGAGGACATCCAAGTACCAGAAGATCTGAGCACCCAGACACCCTTACAGTAATCTTCCCTTCAGACAATGGGCCAAGCTGCTGTACCCCCACTGCCGGAGTTATTCCAGACTAGAGGAAAGTTTTTGGAAGCATTTTCAGCAGGTATTTCCTGAAGCAATCCCATATTGGCACCAGAAAGGATGAAAGGAACTAATATGGCTCTGTCTTTCTTTAACTCAAAATGTGTACTCATTAAGAGGTCACAATACATCACAACAGCCTGTCACGACCAGAGACAAAGTAATGAGTTGGAAAGCAAAGATTAAATAAAGTATAATTAAAAAAAGCTAAGAAACTGTGATAAACGTGGATCAATACTTACTCTAATTCTATGATATTTGTTTGACATGAAATATCCCAAAATGCCTGTATTACATTGGGATACATTGGAATGTATCCCAAAATACATTCTGTATTGCCTGTTTTTCAGCTTAGAAAGAATTTGAGAGACTGCTTCAAACAGAAAAGTGTGGATATCGCTAAACGTTATCTCAAAAATAAAGAGGGAAGGGATATGTGGTCAGTCACATCACCCAGAGAGGACTTGAGTAAAATAAACCCAGAAAAACTGCAGTTACAGCAGAAAAAAAACAGTGAATTAAATGGTGGGGTCAGCAGCGGTCCTGGCTCGCAGGAGATGCTGCAGCTCGGAGGGGTGCTCCAAGGGGTTGTCCCCAGGGTCTGTCACCTGCCCCTTTCTGAGAGCAGTGCAAGCACGGAAAGGAGGGTTTGAGTCTTCAGTTAGGAACCAGACATAGCAGATGTTCTTCATTCTCCACAGCCCGCTAACCTGCACTCAACAGTGAAAGCACAGTACGCTGAAATCTGAAGGCAAATTATTTTCCACAATACTTGTTTAACTAACGCCATGGGGTCCCACGCACTGATTTCTCACTAAGAAAGTAGCACCTCCTAATTTAAATAAGGTAAACAAAAATATTGCTTCATTTCTTGGGGGGGAAAAAAGTCTTAAAATACCTAGTGTCACCTCATTATTTCCCAGTTTCAGTGCTGGGAAAGTTCAGTGTTGGGAAAGCAGTTGCAATGTCCAGATCTTATTCCTGAGCGTACAGACACGGCAGTTTCATGGTGCTTGGGGTGATGGTGGCATGGGGAAACACTGTCTTTTGGGGCGCACTGTGTGTGAACAGATGGCTTGTGTTTAAACCTAATAGCTCAGGCAATTCCACCTCACTGCCTGTCCAGATGAGGGAGATATCACAAACAGATGAACCTCGAGATGAAATGAGGCTTTCTCGGCCACGTTCTGGAGATTGCTCCACTTCACATCCCAGTGATGGGGACGTTTCCTGCTTGTGAGAAGCTGTTCCCAGTGATCACTGCTGCAGTCAGTAGAAAAATGTCTTCAATTTTCACAGACAGAACGTACCAGGCAATTTAGCCAACTCATATTCTTCTTTGTCAAACTTTTCTTTTATTTCTCCAGTGGGCAGAGTGCAGAAGGCTGCTGCCAACACCCGTGCAGCTGAAATGGCGATCCCTTCATCTTCAGATGAGGTTGGGATTTTTCCTCCATGGGACAGGCATGGAGGCAGGAGCCAGCTGTGCTCCACCATGCCCCATGCACCAGCTCTGGAGCTGCGTTAGGGCTTTCCTTCAGCAGAGCAATTAGAGCTTCCAGAAAGCGACAAACGTTGCTTTAAGGGTTGGTTAGCCAGCTCCAGTATATATTTAGCATAATTCAGGATTTCTCTGTTCCCGACAGATTAGATAACATGGTCAGTGAATCTGAAAAGAATAAACGCGAAACTCATTTGCATCAGTGCTTTCAATTTGCTCAGAATGTTTTCTCATTTAATTATTAGCCCACGGTAAACTAGTTATCAATTAATTGCTAGAAAATTGAAGTATGTGTGTGTGTGTTATTGCTTAGATCTCTAATTGGCTATACCATTGCTTTCTTGTTAAATGCTAATTAAAGTTTCAAAACAGTCCAACGTTAGTTAACTTTAAATGGTTTAACAAGATACACTAAGGTATAAACACATTTATATTGCACATTATTTTTATGCCAGGTTATGGTAAGCCCACAGTAAAGATGACAGATTTTTTTCCCTCCATACTAATACGATGTTGTTTATATAGGTCTTAGCTAAATGAGCAAGCTCCCTTTCTTCCTTTCATTTATTTGCCAAATATCTATGCAATACTGCAGATAACATGCATGAGTCGAGACCAAACTGCCTGCAAAGTCTTTTCTGGTGCCAGTAATTCTAGTTTGCAGTTCACCCAAGGTCTCCTCCTGGAAAAAAACAAAAGCTCACAGTAGCAGCCAACACCGACCAAGGGGCTCTGCCTGCTAACACAGCACGGCCTTGCCGTCCTTTTCTGCAATTCTGCTTCATCTCCAGGAAACAAAGCTCTGGCCACCGCCGCACTCTGCTCACACTCAGCTCTCCCAGGGTCTGCACACCAAGTGAATTGCCCAAGATCTTTTCCCACCACTGTTTGGACCTGTTTCTCTTTCCTCCTTCATAAAAGATCATTAAAAATCATCATCTTCAACATCTTCTTGCTTTTAAGAACCATGAAAGGTGCCTGAGCAATGCTTCCCTGCTTCAGCATGCCACCTGCAGAGCATGAACCCTACTTACCAGGTGGAAGGAGAAATTGAAAAATATTCTTGAAAGGGCAAAAAAAAAAAAAGATCTAACTACATGTTAATGTTGAATTGAGGTCATCAGAAATTAAAACTACAGGTAATAAAACATCTGTAACAACTCCAAATCTTATTTTTAGTATGGCATTTCAAGCTTCAGATAGAGTTCAGTTCCTGGAACTAGAGATGTGACATATTAACGCTCAGCTTCTCCCCTTGGCATTGCACTAAGTTAAAAAGGTATAGGAAAAAAGTCTCGGAAGGGCAACATCCTCATCTCAGAGCAATTTTCTACAAAAGAGGGATGGTGTTTGTATAAAAAACATGAGATGCAAATGTAAGCAGTTTGTAGCAATCACAAGTACAAACACTGTGACTTCTTCTAATTCTTCTAATTTGAAAGTAATAAATCATTTCATTATAAATCCAGACCTCAATGAAAAAAATACCAGCATTCACTTCTCAGTTCGAGTACATCTGTAATCTTCATATTTAATTAGACACTGGGTAAGACAGGCAAACACGCTCATTTATTTAGTTTCTGTAGATCGAGCAGGGAGTTGAACACTTGACAAAGGGGAATGCTGGAGTAATGCAAGGCTTCATCTCTACACAACATTTTTTGGCAAGTGTTTTTAAAGATTAATCCAAAAACCCACAAGTGTCAGCCCCAGCTCCAGGTGTCCTCAGCACAGCTCTTATGATCATTAAGGGAGGAGATTTAGAAGGACCCAAGCGATATCCAGCAGCAGCTAAATGCAGGCAAAGCTGCTAAGCACTGCTGAAAATGAGATCGTAATTTAGAATCCCCAAGATGGGGTTTCTGAAGGCGTTTCAGTCATTAGATGTGTGAAAACCCCATGGATGTTGAGCAGAACTTCATCTCCCAGGATGGCTGAAAATCCCATTCCCAACGTCAGTTACAGAAGTGAACGGTTGGGATTCCCATTGCATCTCCACCACGTGTGGCCTCCCACCCCCTTCAGAGCCTCCTGGTACTCCAGCTCCTGGACTGATGAATGTAAAAATGCTGCTTTGAAACAGAAATGTATACTGGTAAGTTCATTAATCTACCCACAGGACACTCAGCAGATACTTCAGGCCATGCAGCTGCTGCTCCTGACCCCGGAGCCCCAGGGCTGAGCAGCTATCCAGAACTCTTCTCTGCACTGACCAGGTATGCCATTAACAGGACACACATTCCCAGTTTCCCCGCCTAAAAATGAGGGTTTTTTCATGGTTCATTTGAGAAGTCAGCCCCAACGGTACATTTTCTAGGAGTTCAGACACACGAGCAAGCTATCATGCAGGAGCAGCTCCTCCTAAAGCAGCTGGGTTTCCATGTTTATGCATGCATACAGCCTGCAGCTAATTGCAAGGTAATTCAGGTGAATTTAGAACCTCTTTTGTTGAGCTAATATGTAGTAACAAATTAAAACTTAAAGTATCTGCATGTCTAAGATGGAAGAAGCTGTAGAGAATAAAAGATGAAGAGAAGCAGTTTCCTAAAGTGGTAATGCTTTTTGGCGTTAATTGATTTCCTAATTTCAATTGATTTCCGTGGCAGCTAGGCACTTCTGCTTGTCCCTCTGGCTGCACAAGGACCTTTAAAAACCTGGTCCAGAAGGAACCCTTTGAGCAAACACCACAGCAGCTACGTGCAGAATTGCTGCTGAATGAAAACGAAGCGTTGTGCAGGATCACATCCTGCTGGTGAGACGGGCACTGCGGGCTCCAGGTAAGGCACCTACACGGGACAAAGACCTCTCTGGCATCTTGTTTTAATTACCTGCAGTGGAACTGAGAGTTGGAGAAGAGCTGTTTGTTTATAAAATTAACTTAAGCATGTATGCCGAATTTAATTACATTAATTGCAGAAGGGAAAATTACACATCTAAATAGGCATCAAGGTGTTCTTGGACCTGAAGCAGTCACTGCACAGCATCTGTGGCTCCAAAGGGTTAAAAAAAATAAAAGACTGAAGAAATAGCTGCCACCCAGGAATGTTGGGCTGAGTTTGAGAAATGGTTGTATCTGCCCAAAAGCTTCTAACACCAAGGCCTGCACAAGGAACTGAATGAGAGTCAGTGGCTTCTCTTATTTGGGTACACACCTGCATACATCTCACTAGAACAGATGGATTGATGGTCTGAATGCATCTCAGAGAGATGAGAGAAATCTCCTGGTATGCAGGTTAATTAGAAATGAAATTTACTGAAGATATTCCACGGTAGTCAACTGCTACATGGAATGACGTTAACCACTGCACAGCTCAAGTGAAATAAAGAACCTTTGGAAGACTCTTTCCATGGACGCAGCGCTGGGTAATGATCCCAGTGCTGGAGCAAACGCCTCCACGGAGGGAGGAGCCCTGCTGAGGGCCACGCTGGCAGCACCAGTAACGAAACCACACTGCTCAGCCCCAGCACCACGCTCCTCCCCCAGGTGAAGCTCCCTGCCCGTCCCAAGCACCTACAGAGGGGTGAAGGCTGCAGGAACAGCTCGGAGGAGTTTTGGAGGAGGGCAGCTGTGAGACAGGAGAGTTATCACAAACCCACAAGTGTTTTTATCTGCAAAAGCAGAGGAACGAGCAATAGATCTCCTGTGCAGCTAAAATCTGGGTGAAAAAGAGCTTCTCAAAGCTTCTTCAAAGAGACAACTCAAAGATAAAGTTTTCTAAAATACATTATAACAGAGAGATAATGCCTGTACAGGTGCAATTCCGTTTTAAAAAGTCAGCTCCCCAGCACACTGAGACAAGCACCCCAATCTTCTCTCACGTCCTCGACCATCTGAGGAACGTGGAAACCTGGTTGTGAAAGCAGCAAGAGGAAGCGTGGTTGTGTTGCTGTGTTAGCGTATACATTTCCCAGGTAAAAACAACTATTGACAGCAACAAGAATTTTTTTCTCCTCATCAAGGAACGAAACACAGGAATCACAGTGCGTCACAGCATAAATGTAAAGCAAATGTATTCAATCACACCTTAAAATCTTGCAGAAGCTCTATCTAGGAATACAGCTTTTCACACCAAGTGCTATGGGTCACTATTTTGTCACCAAGGTTCCCTTTGGCAGGACACAGTGCTGCCTGCTGGGACAGTGTTTAACCAGGACCTCACTGCCCTGCTCCTCCTTTTGCACTGCCTGAAGAGCCACAGCACATTGACACACCATGTGCCAATAAACAGATGTATTGATCTCACTGAAATCAACGAAGCTTTGAGTGTGATTTCACCTAGTATATAGGAAGATTCAAAGTGAGGGGATGACACCTTCCATTGAAGAAATAGTGCTAATAAAAAAGAAAAAGCTACATGCTCCAGTCCAGCAGCTCAACACTGGGCTGAGGACACCGCTCCCAGACTGACCTCCAGGAAAGCATTTTCCTCGGTGTGCACAGCTCCTCGTGGGTAACCACACAACTGGACGGATCCAGCTGCCCAGCAGCCTCCAGTTATCCAGCTATTTGCATCTCGAGTCACACACCGTTGCTTTGTTATGCCATAAACTTCACAACCACAGAAGGAAAATATACTTCCCATCCTGAAAAGCATAAAATAAGAAACCACAGATGACAGCCAAGGGAAAGGAAAGCCTGAGAAAATATTAGCTCGTGCGGCACAGCACCCCGGGGAGGGTCTCTGCACAGCAGCACCCGCGCGAGGCCGGGGATACGGTGTGCAGCAGTGATGTACACACAGCACGGGAGGAGGAGGAGGAGGAGGATGTGCCTGCTGCACACAGGGCCCCCGGGGCAGTGCTCACTGCAGCAAAACGCACTGTGAGCGAATCAAGTTTCACCAACTCGCTGATAGTTAGCAAAGGAGTGCTGTCGCCCTGCATCCTCTCCAGAAAATGTATTAATTTGGCTGGCCTGCTTTTCTCTCTTGACTTCCAGTTCCTCTCATTCTACAGATTTCAGAAGAGATTTCTGACATGTGCCAGTGTAAGAGCTAAAGCACAGCTGTCAATATATGAAATACGTGCCCAGTTCCTGGGCATACTCTAATACGACCGCAGCCCCACAGCGACTGCAGTATAATTGCCTTCATTCCTTACATATATTTTAGTAATGGGAATATAATTGTTAGTGCTAATAAGACATACAATCTCATTACAGCCAACCCTGATTGCACGCTTTAGCCTCAGCCTATATATTCCATTTTACCTCTCACTGAAACAGATAAACATCCCTTGCCTTTCATGCCTCGACAAGACCAGCTCCTG
Organism: Penelope pileata; assembly: GCA_013396635.1. Taxonomy (NCBI): domain Eukaryota; kingdom Metazoa; phylum Chordata; class Aves; order Galliformes; family Cracidae; genus Penelope; species Penelope pileata. Next base: position 1,912,143 of record WBMW01001135.1, on the reverse strand, counting down.
CCCCTGACAGTCACTGTGGCTCACCAGGAAGGCACAACGGCCTCAGTTGCTATCAATACATGTAATTTACCACTTCTGAAACACAGCCAGAAAGCAGGAGGGTCCATGGCACGCTGGCATTTCTGACCCTCAGAATAAGGGTGCAATGGCCAAACACTGCCTGGAACAGGTGCTGCTACCTGAAATAGAGAAAGCAGCATCCAAGCCCAGGCTGCACATACAGCCCAGAGCCTGGTGCTGGAAGCAGAACATCCCACGGAACAGCTCCACCACCTCTGCTGACACAATTTTACATCCAGGACCAAGGCGTAGTGCTGCACTGCCAGGGGAGCCATTCCAATTTGTGAGCAGAGAGATCCTGCTGCACAGGACTCAAATTCGTTCTCTGATTCACTCTGTGATTCTATGAATAGCAACCACTGCTCTCACCAAGCAGACAAGATGAGAACGAACCTCAGCCCAGCTCTGCAGAAAGCAAATGACCTCATGCCTGCCAAGGCAATCCAGCCCTCTGTGTAATTAGCCAATGCTCAGAACACTCACAGGTAAATCAGGACAACTGGAAATCAGTTGCTCAGTTTACACAACGTGCTCTTTATGATCACCATTCACTTGTAAATATTTGATCATAATCTGGGGGAGAAGGGGTTCTGCAGCAGTTCCCCCCTTCCCTCCCACCACCCCCTGCAGTGAGGAGCCCACGCAAGGGAGGAACCTGGAATCAGAGCTTCCTGCAGCATTGCTTGTGAGGACAGCGCTTGCCTCTCTAATTAAAAGAGATTAATCACTCCAACCCAGGTCACATACGTGCAATGATTTAAATAAAGCTGGGGGTGTCTGTTGAGGGTACGCTCAGCACTGTGGGCGCACTGGTTGCTGGGTGTGAGCTCACCGCACCGCGGCATTCCTGGCTGGGATGGAGCACAAGGGGAGCCACACCAGCAGCGGGGTGACGGGGCTGGGGACCCCGGTCTGCTGCCAGAAGGTGCAAACATCCCAACAGCCACTGCTTCTCCCTGGCCTTCTGGTGCATGTGATTTCTTTTAAACATTAGTTGTACAGTCAATTTTAAAGGGCATAATTGTATTAATTTTATAAATTAGAGCAGCTTCTGGAAGAAGCTGTCAAGGTTCAATGAATAAATCCATTTTTAATACAAAGATCATTTACTTGATAGCCCAGCATGAATCACTCTGAACTACTGCTGCCTATCATTTCAATCCCACTGTCCCACTTCAACCTTCAACTTTTGTATTTAAAAAAGAATTTAAAAAAATAGCAAAAGAACGCTTTGGGAAATGCTTGTTGAAAAATGCCAGTGCACATTCAAGCACTGGGTAGTCACCAAGGTATTAACAATCACTGCACCTCCTCCATCAGGAATTCGTACACTGAAATCGTTCAGTTTAAGGTATTATACTTCATGTTTACAAATCATAAAACTTCTCACATACCGCCTTAAGTGAAGACAAGCCATAAACAAAATGGCATTTTAATGAGTCATTAAAACAAATTACAAATTCTTCTAAAATTAAACTTATTGTGCATAAAATGTCAAGCTAAGAAAATTATTTTAGCATTCAAATAAACCTGAGGAAATACAGGAATTTGATGTTAATTCTAATCCATATGACATAATTCCCCAGCTGTCTCACTAGCAGGACAAGGTACCTAAAAGCAGCCAAAATAACCCCAGGTGTTGCTGGACAAGTGATGGATAACAGTGACTGCTGCTATCAGTCAGAATTGTTATTTGTCTTTGTGAAAAATCCAACCTTTTCTGCTAATATCTCCACTAATAGAGTAAATACTGGGTATTGTTATTCCTATGATTCCTGACATGGACGCACTGTAAAAACAAAAATGATAGAAAACAGGTTTGTGACAAACATGGAAATAACCAAATATTTGGTTTGGTATTTAGATTAAGCTTGTGTGTTGTAATAACATTCACCTTACCACTGTACATACAACGATGTACTCATGTAATGCATGCTCTGGTTGAAGTAAAAAAATTGAGTTATAATATTTGATACAAAAACTCATTTTCATGTGCATTTTTGCACATCTCAAGCAGATGGAACCTTAGGTGGTTGGATTTAATTCATTAGCTACATTATTCATTGATATCACAGAATAATCTTCTTGTTAGGCTAGCTGCCTTCTTGCAACACTCCTAAAGGTACTTTGAAATCCAATTTTCGTGTTGAATATAGATCAGTCAACTTTGAGTTGGCCAATGATGCACAAAATTGAAGATTTAAAGTCCCCCTCTGCTGTGAGGCGTCCCCGCAGCGAGGGCTGCCAGGGGATGAGCTTTGTTTCTACAACATCTCGTATAAACTCTTACATCTACCACTCCACTTCTCCTGGATGTTCTCGTTTTGCCCTCAGAAGAACAGAAATCCTTACAAAGAAGTGCTACCAGGCTTTCCCCAGAGCAGATCCTGAGCACAACAGGCTGCCCAGGGAGGTGGCACTTGGGGACATGGTCAGTGGGATGGATTGGTGTTGGACTGGGTGATCCTAGAGGGCTTGTCCAACCTTCATGGTTCTATGAGTCAATGGAGGGACTTGCTCAAAGCCATGGAGGGAAACTATGGCAAAACCTGCTGGAGGAGCTCTCTGCACCACGGGGCTGCCTCTCCTTTTCACTCAGAGGACAGAGACAGCAGAACCCCAGGAGAGCCCACAGACACACACTTGCAGTCAGAGCACAGCTACATTTCAATCCCAACATTATTTCCAATGGAAGAGAACTTTTAGAATAAGAAATGTACCCTTAGTACAAAAAAAATTTCATAAGCTATTTCATAAGATTCAGAAGATTAACTTTCCTGCACGTTATTTCAATGCATATTACTACAATCAAAAGACAATTTTGGTTTTATGACAGTTATGATATTTCTAAGTCAAAAACAAAAATAATTAGGTATGCCATATCACTTTAATTTCCTCCCATTCATAAATCAGATTGTTGTGCTTTGCAATACTGCTTCCAAACCACTTCAGTGTGCTTTGAATCCACCCCGCAGCCCTCCAGTTCTTTAGGGACGTGTACCTTTGGACACAAGGTGATAACCGTGCTTGGCATTTCAACCTACATTTTTTAACTATTTTGCAAAATATCTTTCTAAGCCTAGAGATTAGCACAACATTAGTTTTAACCTTTTCATCACTGGTAAACAAATACTAGATGGATCGCAGCTAACGATGATCCCAGCAGAAGTCTAACAGGAATGATGTGTTCTTCCTGCAAAAATCTTGTCAAAACTTAATCGCTTTTTAGCCCATAAACTAAAAGATTGTTGCCTCATTTCTGGTGTACTCTTCCAAAATCTCAGAAGCTGCTGTTATTCACAAAAACAGTTCCTCAGTGCTGCTTTATTCTAGTGAATGGATTCGGGTTCAGACTTTGTCTTAATGCCTCCCCTTACTCTACAGCCTGAGCCAGACGCATCAGTTGAGCATTCTTCATGTTTGGAGTGCAAAGAATGAAACTCTTCATGAGTTACTAAGAACTACAGACATTTTTACCACATCCTTAATCACAAATCCATATTAATGACAAAATTTTCTCATCGAAAGCCACTATTAAAAAAAATAATTGTATCAGTATTCTAGTCCAAGTATTTCTATAAATATTTTAGGACCAAGAAAACATCACCTCCACCTTACTAGGTTTTGAAAGCATTTATGGTAACAATTATTGTTAAAGTTGTTGGCCCTGTCTCTGCCCTTGGTGAGCTGTGTACACAGCACCTGATTATCACGGTGGCATTATTTACATATCCAAGCAGAGCTGGGAGAGGCTCTGCTCCGGGTGGAAGCTGAGGCTGAAGCATGACAAGTTCTCTGCTGTGGAACAGGTGTGTTCTGAGATCCGGGACACCACACTAAGCCTCAGCAGCACGTGGAAGGAGAGAAGTACCGGACTCACAACTCACAGAAGAGTCTCTGGAAGGCTGAGGGAAGGAAGAATGAAGGCAGCCACGACGTGGCAGGGCTGTGTTATCACCACACACAGCATCTCAAGGCAACTAGTGACCAGCTTACGTCCTTACTGCTACATCCCCACAGAAGTTTGCTCATCGCTGCAGCATCACCGATGCAATATTTCTAACCTGGTATCGCTGCAGCTTGCAAGTACTGCTGAGATAAGAAGAAAACAACATCATTCTAAAGACAAAAAAAAAAAATCCCAGTTTTGAATCAAGCACATTTCCACACACTTTCAGAGCAGAGCTGGAGCTCCCCAACTGAAGGGCTGTCCTGGAGCCAGGGAGCCTGGAAGCAATGGGAGCAGTTACAGGGGCCAGGCATTCAGCTCAGTGAGTCCTTGAGCTGCAGGTGCTGGGGGCTGTGAGGAGGAAACACCTGCTTCTCCCACCTGTCCCCACGCTGTTGCTGCTGGCTTCTGCAACCATCTTGGTTGCCACAAAACGCTGACAGTAAGTAGTAAGAGTAATTGCCACCCCTACCTCAGGAGGCATTGCCAAGTACAGCTTGGTTTTATTAAGAGCACTGATGGTGATTTATCTGTGCTTGGGAGAGATTACAGTTCCTGCCCCTCTCAGTGCTATATGACCACTATCTACACTGCTGTTTTCAGAAATGATTGATGCTCTTTTCAATAGAGACTCATTAAGAGATCCTTTCAGACAAAAATCTCAGGCAACATTTTGCATTTAACAAAACAAAGAAAATATTTCAGGAGCTTACATCAAGTAAATACTGCAGCAATAAAATGTAAATTCACCCCCATCTCCTTACACTGACCTGAGCAATAAGCCAGAATAAGAAATGCAGCGCTCGGTCCAGTTACTGCACAGGTCACCAGGAGCCCTAACTGCCCCTGTCAGGGCAACGGGCTCTCACAGCCTGCATTCATTTTACCCTCCAGTATGTCGGTCATGGCAACTGGCCCTGCTGCACTGCCCCAAGATCAGGGATTCTCACACTGAAGAGCCTTACAAGTAGCTCTCCATGGATGCACTGCACCCCTCCAAAGGTAATTTCCGCACCGCTGCAGAATGCATTTACAAAACTGATCTGCTAAGGACCAGGAGCCGCTGAGTTGGATACCAAAGGAGATTTATTCATGTCGCTGCATGTTATGTATTATTGATGCTGAAGTTGCTATATCCTCGAGCAATAGTCAACTTCATTCTACCACTATCTTGACCCAAAGCACAATTATTTATTCCATTTTGCTCTTTCAATTGATCTCAAAGGAACCGATTGAGTGCTAAGTACTGTGCAAGTGTGTTCTGCAGCTTAAATGACAATTCAGCCTTTAAATTATATGTTATGTACAATATAAATCCTTAATACAGAAATAATGCTGGATTTTATAGCAACCATCTACTGAAGATGCAAATATTACAGTTTTAGTTGCAAAAAGCAGTAACTATAATTTAGCACAAAGCTGGGGGGGTCACAGTGATGGATGTGGTTGTCTCTTANCTCCATCCAAGCATTTAATAATTACAAAATGATGGAGATAGACACCTTTGTCTGTTAATTCTGTTAATTAATCAGTTAACAACATGACAAATGGTAACACCCTAAATGAGAGATTTCCTTCAGAACAGACGCATGTGCACCTCCCTATGCCTGGAGCAGCGTTCCTCAGGAAAGCTGGATTCCTCTGCTTGTGGGCTGAACTGTTGCTTTAGATCTAACTTATGATGGCTGCTGATGATAAATAAATCACCTAGATGAGATGAGAAATATCATAGGTACTTCTGAGAAGGCTAGGGGGTTCATTTCTAATAAATTCCATGTTCACCTCCGAATTAAACATTAAATCACCATCCATGTAGTGGATCGTGGAGAACTTTGGGTGTGGAGAAGTTCTTCGCTGACGGTAGGGGAGTTCAAGTCAGCTTTCCTAGCAGGAAAACCAAAGAGCCCTGCTCCGTGGGAGACAGGGCATGCAGCCAGCCCTGCAGACACAGGCAGGTGTCCTCACCACGCTCTGTGCAAGGAGACCCCATGCCAGGAGGAGGGCTGCGGGCACTCTCACCTTGCTGCAAAGCCAGTGGAAGGCAGCCACATCCAGCAGAGATGTTATGGCAATCGTGGGGCCTTTTAAGTTTTATACCTTACAGTAAAACATAGATATCAACACGCTCAGCCTCTCTAGGGGAGACAGTGCAGTTGGGAAGGAGTCATATATGTATCTGGTTGTTGGTCATAAAAGCCAGAACACAATAACTGCATTTAAAACCTAAAATTAAAACTCATCCAAGTATATTCATTAATCTTCCAAGAAAAACACCAACCCAGTCGATGATAATCACCCAATATGTAAAGCAAAACATGAAATAAAACTAAGAAGTGGAATAACTCTGCCGTCACGTGGCAGCTCCGGCGGCAGTGCCAGCACACCCCGCAGCTTGGACGAGCTCCTTTCAATCAGGGCCCTCGGGACGGCTGCGCGCACCGCATCAATCAGCCCAAAACAAAGCTGTACCTGCGCCTCGCACAATGAAAGAAAAACTTGTATTATGCCAGAGAATTTAATGAGCTATGACTCCAAATCCCCGGCAGGGAATAACTCGGTTTTATTGTTTATCCTCTGCACTGCGTGAGCCTCTTTGCCCGTGCCCACGCCTCCCGCACACCGCGGTGGCCGCACAGATCCCAAATATTCGCCCTGCACTAGGCCTGCAGTAAGCAGGTTATCAGCTTCGACATACACTTGAATTTATGCAATTAAGCATTCTTTGAATACCTAGTTTTTGTGAAAGCTGATTACCATACTTATTGCTACTTCAGATTAGAACAGGAATATGGAGAGAAGTTTAGTACTGTTGTATCTCTATAACTAAAACAGCTCCAGAAATAAATTAGCGGTATACAGTTTCTAGCTCAGCAAATATAGTCATCTTTTTCATGCCCACAAATACCTCTATTATTCAGCTTGAAGAATCTCACCATCATTTTTTCATTATTTATGCTGTGATAGCAAGCTGGAACCCAGCCATGGACCAGGGCTGTGCTAATCTGTGGGCTAGGAGAATGAAACAGGAGACAAGCTTTACACTGGGATAGGTCATCTATACTCAGAAGATGGATAAATAATTTTTAAATCCCCATTAGTTTGCATACATAGTTATTTTGCTGGCTTATGTTAATTTAGAGAAAAAGCTCCAGCATCATTTGTTACCCACACATTGCACAAGCACGCAGAGGCTTCTTTGGCTGCCAGCACATCAAACTGGGAGAACCAAACCATGGACCAATGTACACATCAGTCATAACATCCACAGAACATTAACGCCCAAACACATCAGAAACGTATTTATGCTCACAGAACGCTTCTGAGGAGCTAACTTCTCGGCTTACTCTTCATCTGGAAAAGTAACCCAGAGAGAATGAAAGATTTCCCTTCTGTCACAGAAGGTGAGATGGTCAGAGAGCAGGGAGCATCGGTTGGGGTGACTTCAGGAACACAGCAGCTGGAACAGGAACATGGATGCAAATAAAAACGGAGCACACTGAGCTGTAAGCAAGCACTCAGTATTATTTGCATTATACAATCCAGTCAGACATTCGTTTTTATTTCTTACTATGTAAGAGACTTCATACTGATTTCTGGGGCAAATGACGCAGCCCAATTATCTCAAGAAGTCCTGCTGAATTTTCTTAAGTACAGGAAGGCACAAGTATTTGTTTGTCCCCTGCAGATGTGCCGTTACAGTCAGCAGATGTTAGTGCAAAAACATTACTTCTGAAGAACATCCTCTCAAAGGAAAGAAAAAAGCCACAAGAACACTGAGAGTTTTCTTCCATGATGGATTTCAAACCCATTTATGTATTTTTCCACGCTGTTGGACTTCCGGGGGGTATCATAGTCCAGCACCCAGGCTTTCATGGAGAGCCAGGAGTTCTCACCTCCTGATGGCAATGCCACAACAGTCCTTGTTTGTACTCTGAGGATGCTGAGAGGTGACTGCTGTAGTAAGCAAATTCAGTTTTTAGCTTCCACGAACCTATGACAGGTCAGAGAACACATTTTGAGTAGATAGACTAAAAAAAAAAAAAAAAAAGTACTAGCATGAAAGCCCCACAGGTGCTTGAACGCCCAAAAGCCTCTTCCAGGGGTGCTGGCACCCTGCTGCCCACAGCCCTCCTACAGACCTGGATGCTTGGTCCATCAGCACTAGCAGGAGCAGGGCTGCCCCGGCTCTGAGCTGCTCTCACTTGAGAGGGAACGTGCATCACTCCCAGGAGAAATTCTCCTCCCCGTGTGCTTTGATGCGCAGTTGAATTAGGAAGTATTTGTTCCATGTACTCTGTCGTATTTTCTCATTCCAAAATTTACTTTAAGTGAATTAGCCAGGCCCCTTTGATTTCTTCCCTCATAACAAGCTAATGCATAGATAATTAATGAAAACAGGAGGTTATAAATTACATGTTTTAGCTGCAAGGGAGCTAAACCTGGAAGAAGTTGAGAAAAACATACCAAGTTACACTCAAAGCAGAGTGAACCCCACAGACCCTCTGCGGGATCTCGACTGGAAAGAGGGTGCGGACCCAGCAGGATGACCTCCCTCCTCCCTTTGGGAATGCCGAGCAGGGAGCACAGCAAAACAGCCTGCAGGCCTGGGAGCTGAACCTGCTGCTTATGGGGCAAACCCGTGAAAAACAACAAAACTGCTCAAGTTTAAAATTCTCTATTTGCCTCCAAGCTGCAGCCCAGGAACCATCGTCACTGACTGGGGAAGGTCACATCCAAAGCAACACGGGCAGCCACAGAGGAGAGGTGACATGTCTGTCCCTTGGTTGCTTTACCTCTGCAGAAGCATTGCTGTCTGAGACCCCAGCTGTGCAAACAGTGCAGGGCAGGGTGCTGAGGTTGCTCCCCATCTCTCACCACTGCAGCCCATCCTGCTCCTGCACAGAGACGTAACGAAGCCTGGAGATCAGCCGGGCTTCCAAAAATTCCAATAAAAATAACATTAGCAAGTAGGAGTAGTTAAACTGATTGCAGTGGGGTTGCTGATGTGGATAATATCTTTTCACCAATAAATAAATAGGAATCAAAGGATTGGGTGATTCCAGCTGGGCTTATGGAGATTTCTTGCTGTTGTTTTTTGTTGGGTATTGGTTGTTCTTTTTCCCTTCCCAACACAACAGAGCAATGGAAGCTGACTGACTCTGCCCTGTCTGACCTGGTGCCTGCTGGAGTCCACGATGCAAACACAAAGCTCTTCCAGTGGCCGTGACAAGGGCTGGCTGGGCCTGTGCCTCGCTGGGGAAATGCTCCCAGAGGGAAACAGAGGCCTGGGTGGTGGTGGGCAGCAGCCACCCACACAGCCCCAGCCTCCCCCTGCACAGCTCGCCAGCCCCAGACCTGCCTGCTGTGGGGAGATGGTCCCAGCTCCTCACAGCCCCAGCTGTCACCCACCGTGAGGATACTGACACCAAGTTCCTACCCCATCACTCCCGGGGACCAGTTGTTCCAATTTGCAAGTTTTAATTAATTTTCTAAATGCCATCTCAGTCTGGGATACAAAGCTCAGCATCTCAGCAGTCAGTTTCATCTCTGTCAGAGAGGTGCTGGCAGTGCTCGACAGGGCGAGACGCACAGCCAGCACTGGTGAAGGGGCACAGCCAGAGCCAGGCAGGGAGAGCCCCCAGCAGCACCCCATACCCATCCCATCCCCCCAGCAGCACCAAGCACACAGTTCTCCGCTGCTGTCCTCCCCAGCAGCGCTTCTGGGAGGTGTTCACCACCCCTTTGCCGTGCAAACAGCGTTTTAGCTTACAGATGATTTCCTTGGAGAATAAATCCCCGAGGGAAGGGAAAAAAGAGGTTCTAAAAATCATTTGGTGAGACGCCCGTTAATGAGGTATAGAAGGGATCTTTCCTTTTTTATCTTAATGTGCAGTTTTTTCAGGGAAGCGCACTTGTTATCAATCACAAGAGATGCAATTTCTATGATTTCCCTGAAGAAAGAAGAGCAGGTGCTAATCTAACAATGAAAACCATACCGAGCCATGAGAATTCACATCCATGCGTGGATTTGCATAGGGCAACTGTGGCTACTGGTGAACAACAACGAGAAAAATTGTTTTTAAGCAGTACAATTAAAAAGGCACAGCACAGTCTCAGAAGGCAGGAGCCTCACGTACTCTGAAGCTCAGCTAATCTGAAGCAGTGCAAGGAGCAAACCATATTTTGTAATTACACATGAAAAGAATTCATAATTGAACTTAGTTGCCAGCAATATGTCCAACCTCTGGCATATTAGTTCGGGACTAAACAATGCAAATTTCCTGCTGGCCTTACTTCTGTGCAGGTAACTGCTCACACCTCAGCTGTGTCTGGGCTGCAGCTCCAGCTTCCCACCTGCATCACGAGGCACACATGCACCAACAACCAGATAACGATGGCTTATAACAAAGGAACCAGAGAATAAAGTTTCAGAACAACATGAGTTATGTGCCTTAGGCTTACACAGCACACCAAGAGTTTTATGGGCATGTGTCTCAAACGAGCTGGTGGAGGACAGCCATAAAGAAGGCAGGTACAGCTTCACTGACACATCAGGTGCAGAGGAGAATGAAAGTCAGCGCAAGCTCCACCGTGACATGCATGGAATTATCCCTTTTTTCTATTGCTTTTCCAACAAAACCTCTTCTAAGAGATACAGTTAGTGAGTTTTCAACTTCTGCAGGACTCGTCATTCTAAAGCTTATCTGTAATTAAAAGGTTTCTATGTCAAACGCTGAGAGGTAATTTGTTCTTTCGCAAGGAATTTGAAGAATAGTCACAATAAATCAATGCAGAGGGTCAATATAAACACAGGGAGAGAAGGCAAAGCTGTCAATAGGAGGCTGCAGTGAACTGTAAAGCTGGGGGTGCTGAGCTGCTTGTCAAGCATGCTGTGGATGAAAACAGAAATTACCAGAAGATGCATCCCGTGTCTTCAAAGCTGGTGGAAGTCAGAACCCTCGTCTTCCTTCAGCAGCGGTTCCCAAACACAGGCAGCAATGTTCCTCCTCCAAGCTCCCAGCTCGAGCCCACAACACGGGTTCACGTGCAAGCAAGGAACAGGCTGCATGCTACAAACACGGCCCTGCTCCCTGCTCCCAGGGCTGGGGGAAAACACGCCCACCGGCTTGAGCCTCGTCCCATTCACAAACCCCACTGAAACAGCAGAGCTGGCTGATCACAAGATCTGAAGAGAAGAAGAAAATCCATTCAACAGACATCAGAAGCATTTGCTATTTGCCAGAGATGTTTGGCACCACATTAACCACTCTGTTAGTCCCTCCTAAATGATTTCCCCATCATGTCAACAAAAAACATAAATTTATCCTCTAAGGCAATCCAGAGGCTGCTGCATTAGTTTATTTTGATCTGCTTGCAAATAAGGACGCCAGTGAAAGGGGAAGTGCTGTGAGAATCTATTACTGCAGAGAGCCACGTAAATGAGCACACTCCTGTGCATATATACAGTACTTAAATTATTTTCCTTGCCATCTGTGACAATGACTTTACGAAGGCGCATTTTAAACAGGTGCAGATTTATATGGGCTTTCAAGCTAACATTCCACATCTATTCTCTAAACGCAGTTTTCTTTCTCTGGTGACGGCAATGCCACGTTGCTATCACACGGGATTTTGCTCTCAACATTTCTCACTTTTCACGTTCCTTGATGTAAATGGGAAAGAACTGGCAAGAACCATGGGAGGTTCACAGCCATTTGCTACTGTCAAAAAAAAAAAAAAAAAAAAAAAAAAAAAAAGCTTTTTNAAAAAAAAAAAAAGAAAAAATAGCTTATTTTATTGCCACAGGAGCCTCCACCCCCAAATCCTCCAAGATCACAGGGATGTCAGGTTGTATGTGGGACACCGTAAAGCACTGTCAGAGTGCAGAATGCAGAAGAAACAACACCGGGGAGCACAGCGGGATCCTCCCAGACAGGGCTGCTCTGGAGAACCCTCAGCAGCCTGAGGTGCATGCTTCAGCCCTCAGCAGGTGACAACAGGGCAATGCCTAAATGTGTGGAGAAAGCCCCCATTTGTCCCCAGACAGCTGAAAAAGATGAAGACAGGAAATTTGCAGGAAGATGTTTTAACTTGTGGAGTAGTATGATGCTCCTGACTTGATACTTATTACTGTATCCTCTAATTAAGAATGAGGTTTGTACCTGAAGAATTCTCCATGCCTGAAAGAATTTCAAAGACTATCTCCTGAAAAACATCCATAATTGCTTGCCATTTGAAGAAAACTAAAAATCATTTTGGGAAAGCCATGAACTGCATTGCCATCAGTCCCAATAGTTCTGAGGCGGCAGCGAGGAGCCCTGTGCACACCCTTCCCAGGGCCCTTTCGGGGCAGAGCTGAGCCCACTGCAGGACCCCAGGCTCAGTCACTGCAACCCTGAGCACAGCACATCATGGATTTGTTGCACAACTTCAAAATCCACCCTCTTGCAGACCCCAGAGGACTGTAAGCCAGCTGCAGTTTCTCCTCCCAGCAGCGATGGGAGCCCACCATTGGATGGGAGAAACCCACCACCCCGTGCCTCCGCAGCACAAAGATCCTGAGCTGCCCAAGGGACCCAGCAAACACCACAGCAGCTCTCTGCAGGACACAGCCACAGTTCCTCAACCATTTGCATTGCTACTTAAATATCTGCCATAGTAAGCAATCAGATTTTGTACTCTTGGAAGGCTGCTGAAAGCAGATTTTATTACCCTGGCATCATTTTGGCTGCTTTCAGACTCTGTAATATTTATACACATATATCAATATTTATCTTGACTGCAAGCCAGGATCTTTCTAATCATTCAGTTTATTGTATAAGAAATTACCCGTTAAGCAGCCCCCTGCTCCCATGACGCGTGCAGCTGCCCTGGGTTAGCACAGCCCAAGGAGCCAGGAGACAGCTGCAAACTTGCTGTGCAGAGGTGCTGCCAGACCTGCCCTAACAGTGAGGGAGTAAATAATTAAGATTTTTTTTTCTCCCCTCTAAAGCACAAAAGAGCCAAACACGCACGAGCTGCATTTTCTTAAGTGATCTTCTCTTCACACCTCCTCCCAGCCTCAGCTGGAAACCAATATCTGAGATTTCTTACAGTAGAGTCTCAAGGAACTTGCTATCTGCTTGGAGATGCTCCGGCAGACAACAGAAGTAATGAATTAATATACGTGGCAGCCACTCATTCTACCTCCTTCCTACTGCTGAAATCCTTCTGGAAGCCCCAGAGCACTGAGCATCATTTCCCTGATGCCACCAACAAAATTGTATGCATGGAAAAACTAATTCCTCTCGACGCACGCTCCTTTCCTGGCATGCTGGGGGAAGCTGCGTGTGCTTAGAGGAAAAACCATCACACCTCCCCTGAAATGCATGTCTGAATTTTCTTTTCCCTTGCAGATTAAATCCAGAAGAAACTATACCTTTGCCCCCATAGGGCATCTGGCCCTGTAATCCACAAGATATTACACTATCAGAAGCAATAAGAAGTTCTGTTCATTTTGACAGAAATATTTTTCTGATCGAAGCGGTCAATGTTTTACTAAAAGTAGTTCTGTTTTCACCATTTTAATACATTTACTGTTTACAGAAAGGCACCCAAGGAATGCCGAAATGCATGGCATTACGGGCTGTGCCATCCCACCTCCCCCACCTCGTGTATTTACACCTCTTTAATTGCACCATCAGCATCTTCCCACATGCCCCTGCCTCCTTGCAAACAGGGTGACTCCGTTTTGCCCACTTAGCATGTATTTAATATTTCGGGTTTGCCACATTTTTCAGCATGTCTGAGGCCTTATCTCCTGCATACTGTCCAAACATTGCACAGAATAAAGAATTTTTCATTTCCTTTGGGCTTTTCTCTCCTGTTTGTCACTATCTGAGTGCTTCACAACAGTAATTAAACTGACAAGGTAAGGCAGCAGCATTATCTCCACTTCACACACAGGGTACTGAGGCACAGAAGTTGAAGCTGAAGCTAGCCAGAACCTTTATAAAAAGGTATTTTAGTTCAAATAAAAAATGAAAAAAAAATAGAAAGCATTGCCTTTGAGTGAAAACATGCGAAGAAGGACTGAAAGGGAAGCACAGGTTCAGAGGAAAAGCAGCCCAAACACAGGAAGCACGGTATTTCTGTTTAGCAAATGATCCCAATATAACTAAAGCGGTTTGGATTTTATTTTCACATTATCTCAGATTCTGAACGTTACTACAAGCTACCTGAGGCTGTTACCAAGTATGATTCCATCCCTTCATGACGAGTACATACTCAAAAGTTTATCATAACAAATGAATTTAATAAAAAAGTCACCCAGGTGATGGGCAAACATAGGAGTCTGTGTGTGCACAAGTAACACAGGTATTTCTGAACGCTGTGACGTCTGCGATCTCCTCTTGGCAAGGCAGCATCGCTCGACTTTGTCCAGGTACATGTCTTGGTCTGATCTTGTGAAAATACAGATCCTCAGTGTAATTTATAGACTTAATTATGACAAAATATAAAGGCAAGAGCCTTTAAAAATGCTTGCAGTGATGCCTTAAGCACTCACAAATTGCCAGACATCACAACAATTTCTGTAAATACTTTCATCACATCATCCCTAACCTCACAATCAGCTCCACAATCCCCTTCTTCTTTCCCTGCTATAAACTGTGATTAAAAAGTAGCGAGTTACTGATGACGAAAATAAGTCTCAACTAAACCCCTTCACAGCACGTCAAGCGTGCAAATATTTTACCAGCTGATGGCAAATTCCACAGCAATACAAATATCTGTATTAATTTCAATCACTCGGGCCAGGGAGGTATGAGTGAGGGTGCTATCATCCCAGGCTGCAATTAATCATCCCGGACATTTCATTGCCACTGAACATAAATCAAGAAGCAAGTGTTTCTCCATCTGAGTGATATATAACCAGCATTAACACTGTGACAAAATCTAATGCTTGTCAGGAGCCGGGACATATTTTATCTACCTTTGACACCGAAGATGCAGGACTGTTTCACATGAGTGCCCTCCATCACTGAATTTATTTTCTGGATGTAGAGCTCATCCTTTAAAAGTATTACCTGAATATAACAAGGCTCAAAAAGAGGTTGCCAAAAGGCAGGATATCAAGTTTCTGGAAGTAGAAGGAAAAAAGTAATGATCTTATACATCAGCATGGTTCAGGCATGACTGATAAATAGGACGACACGCAGCTGCAGGACAGTGTAAGGCTATTGCTACACTGCCAAACAACGGCTTAGGTCCACGTGTACCTCAGTTAAATGTTCATTAAGAGAAGGAAACTGACTTGTTGCCAGTCCTTAGATGCCTCAGGATGGTGGGGACCAGGCATAGGGCTGTTCCCTTCGGGTGGAACACCCGCAGGCAGATCTAAGGGCAGAGCAGATGTCCCAGGAAAACTCCAGCACTGGAGCTTTCTGAAGGACCAAGGCAAGCACAGCCAGGCCTGAATGCTCCCAGATGGCAGAACACAGCCTATAGGGCAGCTCATCACCTGGGATCAAACCCTGCTGGGGACTGCTGCAGGCTGCTCCTCCCTCAGCTCCAGGGCAGCCGGGACCTCTGGGCACCTGGAGGCTGCCACAGTGACTCAGGCTGTAACAGTCTGTGGCATGCTGGTTCTCAAACCATGCCAAATTTTAAATCCAAACCTCAAATCTAAATATATTAATCACAACCTCTTGTGGGGAAAAAATGTTTCATATTTAATCACACCATTTTATCAATGATACGTAGAGCAGAAAAATACACAAGCAGCTGTGACTAACAGTGGGGTAAGCCCCCAGGTGGAATTTAGCCCATATGCAGCAACTACAAATCCAGGTCTGAGATAAGCCATTTGCAGAGCACTAAGCACACAACACATGCTCCCAGCCTTTCATGGAAGCATTCTTCTCCAAAGAACAATTTACATTTAAATTTGCATCATACAGAATCAAACACTAAAAATAAGCGTCAAGGTTTTCCTTGCTGAATTGTTTCTAATTAGATTCAAGTGTTTTGCCTAACCATTTCAAGTTCTCATCGCCTTCTGAAAATAACAAAAAAATCCTTAATTATTCATGACATCTATTCACTGGGAAGTATCTTGAATTGCTGCTGTTAGGAAAGCAGGGGCAGGCTGCTTGCACTCAGCTGCTGGGACCTGGAGATGCGTGGGAGCTCGCTCCTCCCAACACAGCAGCGTGTGCCACCACCCGCTGCATTGGGTCACTTTCTCAGCTCCTTTTTAGGGCATTTTTGCAGATTAGGTGGGGAACAGGGGTCTATGTTATTCTTTCTTACCACGGTCTGTTACACACACTGAACAAATAAGCAATACAGAAGCCTTTCAGACTAACAACATTTTGTTCTGGCACAAGGTATAGCAAGAACAAAGGCAAATGGCTAACTTCCTCACAATTGGTGCAAAAATGCAGGTAAGTACCAAGATTTCATGCAGGAGCCCTGCAGCCCCCAGAGGCTGCACTTGGAAATTGCTAAATTAACGAAGCATCGAACAGCACAGCCTGAATCCCGTTGGTGCTGTCCCAGTGACAGTGCTAGGGATGAGCAGGAAGGGAGCCCTGCACTCACCCTGCTCAGAGGCACCTCCATGCCAGCTCAGACCCAGATGGGCTGAGATCTCCCGGACTGGTCGGGTTCATTTCTAATCCAGAGAAAAAAAAGCCTCTCTGCACCTGGCTTTTATATCCCATCATGCTGCTGGAAGAACTTAAGAGCGCGTAGTTGCAGCCAACGTATGCTGCCAACCCTGGTCTGCTGTAATCCCCTTCCAGCTGATAGCACAACACAGAAACCCGACTCATCGCATCTCGTTACAGCTAAATGTGCTGCTAATTTGTGAAATATTTTGCCTGACCTGTCAAATTAACTGACTTTCACATTCTTTCTTCTTTTTAGTATAACTAATTCAAAATCACTTATTCCACTTCATTAAAACTAAAAGTTGATCAGAAAAACAGTGGCTGCTGGAGCTGGTGTTAGCTCGAGCATCGCCTTCTCACCAAAGCAGCCAGTGACAGCCCCAGCCAGAACGTCACTTACTTATTTCTGAGCAGTCATTGCCTTCACACTGATGTGTTTTTCAGCTGGTCTGCACACATCTTCTTCCTGTTTTCACTCCCGGTCTGGAAGACCTCACAAAATTAAATGCTTCCATTCAGCTCCAGTCAGATAAAATCCATCCCATCAGGTGAGTGGTGATGCACCCTCAGGGCCCTTAGCAATCACCTCTTAATACCAACAAGGAGTGGTCAAGAGCTTCAGCTACAAGAGAAATGCATGCAAGGCACTGCTGAGACAGGGCTATAGGCAGTGGGACCTTATATATGGGACATTACCTATCAGCCACTCAGCTTCTGCTGATTGGGGCAATCAGCTAACGAGCCTCCAGCAAAACAAGAGGATGAGCAGCAGCTGGCATGGCTTCGTCAAGAGCAATCACAGGGAGCCCACCTGGCCTCCTCCAGCAGCCAGGCACTGTGACAGAGCAGTGATGGGGACATCGCACCTGCCCCATGTGACACTGTCACAGTTTAGGGCAGAACCCTATCCCCAGGGCACACACAGAGCAGCTCCAGGTGGTTCACTGCCGGCCTGCATGCACCCACCAGAACGAGCACGGCACCCACTCCAGCTCTGAACTCACACTGGTGATTTGGGGGATGGAGCAGAGCATGCTTATTAAAACTCCTGATGACAGCAACTGAAAGAGACTACAAGTGCACTGAAAGACAAGAGCAGAATTCAAAGTGACCTTGCCAAACATTAAAAACAGCCTGAAGGAGAAGAAAAAAGAAACATGAAAAGGATAAAATTCAATCAAAACAAGCGCAAAATTCTCCGCTTAGATTCTCATGAAATAGAAATACAGAACAAGGAGCATAAGAATGAGGTTAAGCAGCAGTGCTGCTCAAAATGTCCTGGGATCAGCGTGGAGCACAACTGGGACAGAAGCCAACAAGGCTGCGTGATGGGAAGAGCGGAGGTGCCGACATGACCGCACGCACAGGAGCACCGCGGTGCAGAGCGTTCCTCCTGCGGGTATGGATGGGGTTCAGGGCAGCACCCTGCCAGCAGCAGAGGCCTCATGCCAGGAGGACATGGCTGGTTGCTGCTCCTCTGTCCTGCTGGGCTCACTGCAGGGCCCCATGGGGACCGGGACATGGGCTGCTGTCCCCTCGCTGCTGCCCCACTAACGCTGGCCAGTGGGCAGGAGAGCTGTGCTCGCCCCAAGCAGGTGGAGTTGTGTCCTCTGACTTCACAGAATGACAGAACCATAGGGGTTGGAAGGGACCTCTGGAGCTCCCCCAGACCAACTCCCCCAAAACAGAGCAGGGTGCACGGGATCACACCCAGGTGGGTTTGGGTTTCTCCACGGAAGGAGATTCCCCACCTGTTTGGGCACTGTTCCAGGGCTCTGCACCCTCACAGCACAGCAGTTCTCCCTCACATTCAGATGGAACTCCCTGGCCTCCAGGCTCTGCCCTCTGCTAGACTCCCCCCAGCAGTTCCCATCTGCCTGGAGCTGGGGAGCCCAGCACTGGGCCCAGGGCTCCAGGTGGGGCCTCCCCAGGGCAGAGCAGGGTGGAGGAGCACCTCCCGGGCCCTGCAGCCCCCTCTGTGCAACGTACCCCAGGGTGCCATGGGCCTTCTTGGTCACCAGGGCACACTGCTGGCTCTTGGCCAACCTGTGGTCAACCGTTCATCAACCACTGGTCAACTGTTGGCCACCAGGACCCGCAGGTCCTTCTCCGCAGCTCTCCTTTCCAGCAGCTCAGCCCCAACCTGTACTGATGTGTGTGGTTATTCCTTCCCAGGTGCGGGGCCCTACACTGCCCGTGCTGAGCCTCGTCAGGTTCCTCTCCACCCACCTCTCAGCCTTCGATAGCACCGAGGCTGTCACTGGCACTGCTCCTCATTCCAGGTGGATTTCTTTCCCATATTCTACACCAGAATCCACGCACAAGCCTGAAGCAGCCTAAATTTTCCGAGTTTCCGCCTCCATCGCAAAAGCTGATGGTTAAAACAACTTTTACCTCTCAGGAAATAAGCTGTGCAGCCACTGTCATTAGTATTAATGCAATCTTGATTACCAGCCCCTGCCCTGTGGGATGCCTGCTGTTTTTCAATATTTCTGTCACAAAATGCCCTATCAGGAAACGTGTGCCTTAATAAACGCTTACTATGGCAGTTAAGAATAAGAAATCATACATCTCATCTCCCCCAGCCTCACACATGCATTGACTGTAGCCTAATGAAGTTTATAAAAATCAAGCGATGTGGTTAGAAATCCTGTCTAGGAGAACTCTCTGGAGTAATGATAAATCGTGCCTCTAATGTCCTCATTTGTTTGCAAAAAAGAGATGATGCCATTAGCTGGGATAGTTCAATCCCAAAAGCCAAAGCTGCAGAAAAAAATCTGAAACTTTTAAAGGCAATGAAATTCTCTCCTTTTTAACAGTGATGCTGGTAAAACCAAGCTTCATCTTAGGAGAGAAATGATTAAAAAAAAAGTGATATTTTGTGTTTTTTCTGAAGATATTTACTAAGTCATTTCTTCCTCTCCTAATCCCTGTGTCACAAAACCAAAAAAAGAAAGAGAACTGCTATTCAATTAGAGCTCTGTTAGGAGGGGAAGGCCCTTCGGATTGAATCTGCTGTGTGCACAGGTAACTGCAATGTGTGTCCTGAGGCAGAGGAGAGCTGGACCCGTTTGTTTGCACAGCCCTGTGACCTTACATCGCTGACACGGTGCTCTTCAGTCTCAGTCGGCATCACAATAATAAAAAGAGATGGGGAAAAAATCATCCTTGTTCACAGCATTGCTTGAGCACAGGGAGCGGCAGCACCGCTGCCCTGTAACTCATTCTAGCCATGAGCCGTGCACACCCGGTGCTCCTCCCAGAGCCCAAGGCCTCAGCAGCCACACGGGCACTGCCCGCAGCCTCTGCCAGCAGATGCTGCTCCACAGCCCAGCTGCGAAAAAATAAAACCTCTCTTGCTGTACTCATCATGACCAATGGTGTATCTCTTCCCCGTTGGTAATAAAAGCAATTCACTCCAGCCAGGCTTCCAAATTACACAGGAATCATGTTTATAACAATTTCTATTATTTGCATGCTTTTATTAGAACAAGAATATCACCAATGAAGAACACCTCGTTCCTTTAAAATTCTGCTTTCAGAGAAGCAAACTTTGGAGGCAATCTCTGAAATATGTAATTTACGAAATTACAGTAATTGATGTAACTGTTATATTGAGAGGTGTATAAGTTCAGAAGCTTCCGATATAATGCATTTCTGTTTAAAAAATGCTGTCTTTGCTTGAATAATGGGGCATAGCTAATAGCCTGTCTTTCAGCAACAACCCCAGTCAAGCAAGTGGAAGGGCCAAGCTGCCGAGCTCGTTGAACTTGTCATTTTCTCATTTGACAGGCAGAGAGATTAAATAATTGAAATTAAATACCAATTAGACCAAACTGCTAGGCAGGCACCAGCCCTTCTGCAGGAGAGAAATTTTACTTGCCTGGGAGTAAAACGTTACATGAGAGCCTCCTGAGAGACCAAGTAACTGCTGCAGATGGGTAGAGAGCTCCTGCGCTCAGATGAGACAAATTCATTTCTTTTAAAGAGGATGATCAACACTCTTTCCACCTTGCCTCTGCGAGGCACAAAAACCAAGCAGACCTCACACACTATTACGTATGCTATTAGGGAAGTGGCTGCCATTATAATGAAAATTGTACCAGACCCACCACACACACACGGCAAACACTGCCATCCAATTTAAAGGCAGTCACACCTTTAAAACATTCAGGGAGCTGCTGTGTTTCTACTGCCAGCATTGTCTTAGAGATCGTTCAAAACCCGCTGCTGTCTGCAATGGCTGCTGTTCATCGACTTCTATAAAATAATTGGCACTATAATTTTATACCTGTCAAAAATCCAATATCCACCATTGACTAATTGCTATTTTGTGTGCTCATAAAGGTATAAAATCAATTTAACTGTTCTGAAAATCAACGAATTCTTCTGTGAAGCTGGGAATGGTAAACACAATTATGTTTACTATCGCCAGCTTTCAGTTTGAGTCTGGTTGGGGGGGTAAATTGCTTGCATCATATATAATCTTATAACAATTTTGAGACCAATCTTGACCAATTTTGTAAAGTGCTCAAACCGCTCTTACACTGGAGAGACCCACCGAAACCTGCGAGCCTTATTGTGAGCCAATGGTTTGCATGAGGTCTGCATGGTTCCCAGAGGGCTCCAGCCTCCCACCAGCCCGGATCCCCAGAGATCTGCATTTTCCTTCCCTGGTCTTCACTTCCCCCATGCAAATCAAAGATCGAATCACAGATCCACAGAATCACCATGGTTGGAAAAGACCTGTAGGATCATGAAGCCCAACTGCCCGCCCATCCCCACCGTGCCCACTGACCGTGTCCCCAGGTGCCACATCTCCATGGCCCTTGAGCTGGCAGGCTGTCTGCAGGGAAACACAAGACACTGCTAAATGTCCGTGTCTCCTGGGGCTCACGCTGGGCAGCCTCACTCAGTCTCAGCAGAGGACGCGTACAGCACGGGCAGTGACGTCCCCTCTCCTCTCCCCGTGCCTCCGCCACCAGCTCTAACGCTGCTCCCACTGCAATGAGCAACAAAACGGCTCGGAAAACATTTTCCATTAATGCCACTTTTAGCAGAGCCTGGAATGAAATGAGTGAAGCTTGAAGTGCTACCATCAAATTTCATGTCTGTGTATTTCAAAAAACAATGCATCTGTCCTAATTTTACAGCATGTTTGGGCAGAATGTTTTCTGCTGTGAAAATAGCATTTCCAGTGCTGCTGACTGGGGGTTTTATTGACAATTGAAGTGTATTCAAGAAATAAAGGTGAAGAAAAATAGTTACAAACTGAAATAAAAATGTTATTATCAACAGGTAGGAAGAGAAAGGATGCCATTCACCACAGAAAATGGCTGCACTGTGCAGCTGAGCAAGCACAGATTTCCACAGCTTGCAATAGCAATTTTGCAATAAAACAAACAAGCAAGGGCACTGATGATCTAATAGCTGAGGAAAACAAACAGCATGTACTTTCTGATGTAAGTCTCTGCTTCTGCTCCTGCAGTAAGTTATCACACGTCCAACAGAAGTCAGCATCAATCCTAACGGAAAGTCCCCGAGGACGGGGTTAATGGATCTTGCAAGGATAACTCAGAAGTTCAGAAAATTTTCAGTGGTAAAGAATGGACAATCCATAGTGATTTATTTCTATTCTATTGCATTATTACAATCTTCTGTTTGATTTTCTAAACCATGCAAAAAAAGAAATAACCAACCAAAACAACCAAAAAACCCACCTTGAATTGCAAGGACATAAACTCAGCTCAGCCATGCAGGCTGCCAGGTGAGCACCTGGCTCTTTCCTCTGAAGGCAGCACCCAGTTTCACCAGTGCTCCCCCTCCCTAGGCGACATTCATTACCTGTGCCAGAGGGATTGGCCAGTGGGGAATCGGTCTCGGTGGAAAACCACTGCCCTTCCAGCCCTTGGCTGTAACACTCAGTAATCCCTTCTCTTTGTATTTGCTGTCTTAATGCATTTAAGCAATTAATTCACAACGTGACAAAGGCAGCATGAAAACAGACTTCGGGCTTAGTTTTGATGAGCATTAGCACACTTGTGCTGGTTTTGGCAGCCCAGCCTTCTGCTGATACTTGGCTTCCCAGGTTACATCCATGGAAGTGAATGATCCGTCCCCAGCCCAACCCATGTTCTGATGAAGTTGTTAGGCAAGGGGGAGTAGAGTCAGGTGTAGCTGCCTCTTCCCATTTGCAGTGAAGCTTTTCCCCCTGTTTTGATAACAAATTAAATTAGTTGAGAGTAAAAATTTAATTACTGTCATGCACCATCCCTCTATTTGTGATCAAACAACTGTGTCTCTGTGAGCTCTGTAGTTCCTTTTTCTCCTGGAATGGGAGAGAAGATAACCCAAGCTGAGTACCAGAACAGATTTATAACTGTTGTTGCCTCCAAGCAAAGGGTTCCCAGGGAAAAATAAAAAATGAAAACTTGCAGGATCCCCAGAGGAGCTGTCACGTCCTGCTCCTGCACCCCCCCCTCCTGCTGCATTGGGCATCTCCTGAACCACCAGGCTGGGGACCACTGTGCTCAGCACCAAAAAAGCTTTTCTCTCCACCTGACTGCCTGCAGCCAGCTCATACATCAAACAAATCCCAAGCCCCGTCAGCCTCCAAGAAGCTTTTATTTTTTCATCTGCAACATGAAGACAGTTCTGAAAGCTGGAAAAGCAGTTACGTGGTTCTCTGCACTTTTCCTCGCTCTTTGGCATGATGGCTATCATTATGGTAATGATTTCTCTTTTTTTTCCCCCCAGTACTGATACATTTAACATTTCTCCAATCCCCTCTGCAGGAGAAGCTGCCACAGCACATTGCAGAACTGCATCAACGCACAGCAGAGGAGACACTTGATGCGTTCCCTTCCCAGGGATTCAATTCCATTTTCCCCTCATGTTTTGTACTGGAACAGAAAGGCTGGACAGAGGTCTGTAGGTTCTTCACATCAATGGTAACTCAGTCATGGGTCTTGGTAATTAAAATTAAGATAAATAGCAAACAGGAACTTTGTCCCTGCTAGGCCACTGGAGTTCTAGGCAGCTTGGGCAGTTCCTTTTTCCTTAAATCCTGGACATTTTCAATACCTTGCAAAAAATGTGCTAGCACAGGGCCCCTTCAATCCCACCCCCATGCCCACCCACCCCCAGCCCTCAGCTGTGTGCCCCCCAGCAGCAGTGCTCTGCAGCTGCTTTTCCTCCCAGCTCTCCCTGGAGTGACACACCAAGCTCTGGGGCACCACAATTCCAAACGTGCTCCTCACGTCTTGTCGCCAGCCTGGGTGATGCTGCTACCATTCATGTCTGCGAAAATCAGCTCACCTGGAGGCTGCAAACTGAAGGGTTGAGTGCAGAAGAAAGAGAAGCAGGAGTGCAAAATCCTGCTCCATCCCCACGGCTTCATCACAGACGTTATCCCAGCCCTGCTCTGAATTTGTGCTTTCCCCGTGGAATATTTTCTATGGTGATCATGATGCTGTTTCATATGCCAATACCACATCTGTTTGTATAAGCACTGTGTGATATGTTAATATTATTATCCCAGCAAAGTCCAGAATGAAAAGTCCTAAAAACCACCGAAGTTGAGTGATAAATATGAGCTCTTAACACATGATTTTTTGAGTATTTATCACTTTATACTGCATGATACGAGGCAGCCAGAGAGGGAAGGAGCTCTTGGAGGGCACCAAGGTCAGCGATGTGCGCAGGACAGCCCTGTGGCACGATGGAGAGGACCAAGGCAAAGCAGAACCTGTTGCATGGACTCTGCTTTGAGTATTTTCCATTAGAGCCAATAGTAAAAATTACAGAGAACAATTTGAAATCAGCTTCTATTTCACCAGGTCCTGGGGGGAAAATCCAGTCCAAAACACCTGTTTTCTGAAAACACCTCTCCCACCTTGAGCAAACATTAGCTAATCCCAGCAGGACAGCAAACACTCCGTGTTTATGCAGCAGCAGAAATGAAGCAGTAGGAAAAATGGGATTTTTAATATTTGCCTCTACCTCCAGCAGCAAACACAGCAGTGTGCTTTTCAAAACTGCTTCTTTGTGAATATGCATGAAGCACTTGCAGCAGTGTGGAACAATCTCTGATTTCAATGGGTAGCCCTTTTTTGCACACAAAAGAAGAAATAGCATTACTTTTCTCAAATAGCCAAAGCACGTGCCATTGTGTTTAAAATTCAAATTATATTGCCAAATACCAAACTTTGAAATCCTTGAATTCAGATAATTCTATCCTAGTTCCAGTACCAGTTGAGGAGGAGTTCCATTACTCATTTGTGGCTATAGCTCCCAAAAGCCAAATGGAAATACAGTGAGTCAAAAATTCATCCAGACCTAAGAGGGCCAGACAATAGCATAGCATACACAACTTCGCAAGGGGAATGTTTTTTCCCCTGAAAATTCGTTTTTCAGGTTTCACACGTGCATCCCTCTCACCATCCTTTTGACCAGGCGCTGGCGCTGGGTCCCTCACCCCCTGTCCCAGCAACAGCCCCAACCAAAGCAATGGGAGAGAGAGGAGCCAGCTCAGACCATCGTACTGCAGATTCTTCAGAAATTCAGGAGTTAGATGGAACAATTTGTTTGCAAGATGCCATATGTTCACAGTTCCTTCACCTTTTTGCTGTTTCTAGATACAGGACTAGAGCTATTCTAAGTAGACCTAACTTGTGCCCTGTGTAAGCTGTAATCACGTCACGAGGTGAATGACACGATGATAGGTAACCTGTTGCTGCTCCAAGAAATGTGCTTTATTAGCCAGATAGAGTCAACAGCTCTGTGCCAGGCATGTGCTGGGGTGAGAAACTTCAGTCAGTGATTTATAACAGCCATTACGCCTAAAGAAAACAGTTGCCTAGATACATAAGAAAAAGAATCACATACCCATCGCAGTTCAATTATCTATTTTGCCTAAAGGATTCTTACTTTGTGGTGCTCTTTCTGTGCCTCCCCAGGAGTTCTCCACTTAGGATTCCGCACATGGCCTGTTCCTCACGCACTGCCATCCTGCACCACCGCTGCCTCCACCCCTCGGGTTCTTCCACTTTCTTACTGTTCCTGCTGCTGTAAAAATGGTTGGGTTTTTTTCGGTTATTATTATTAATTTATAATAGAAGCTCATAAATAATGGTGTCACCAAAATGCAGAAGCTTAGACCTAATGTCTTTTGCATAACATAGTACTGAACTCCCGGCAGCTTTCTCCTTGCTCCACCTTTGTGATTTCACAGCAATCCTCACACAAAGGCCCCTTCCTTCCTACATCCATCCCCAATGCCTTCATGTCTGCAGCTTTTGTTTTTCCTGCCTCAGCCTCAAAGCAAGCCCAGCTATTCCTGCCACTCCCAGGAACCGTATCAGGAGACTTGGGAGTAACTCACACATAAAACCGACGCTCCTTAAACATTTCACTTGACATTCGTGCAGCGGAGCACATGGCCTTGATCTTTGGCTGGAATTGACATAATGAGGGCAGTGAGCGGTGTCCTTTCAGAAACCATTTCAGAAATTGTTGAAAATGACTCATTGGAAACACTTCAGCCATCGCACTTTGCTATGGGGAGAGGCGTTCCTGCAATTCCTACATTCCATCTCCTTTCACCCTGAGCACGGCTCCTGCCAGGGTCAGCGCCCGCTGTGCTCTGCAGGGGTGAGCACGGGGCTGTCCTGAGCGGGGACACAGCAAGGAGCCTCGGGATGGACCCCAGCGTCATGGCAAAGCCTCCGAGATCTCACCTGGGAAAAACTTCCACATCTGCAGAAATCCAGTTAAACCTTGGCTCTCGTGTGCGGCCACCCAAACAACTCACTCTCTCAGAAGGAAGCTGTACTGCATGATCAAGCAAACCAGCTTACAGACAGACGCTTTTCAACTGCATATTTTGACGTGGTTGTTTAAACTTGGATGCTCCTTGTTAAGAAGGATGTCTCGACACTTTGTGTTTTGCTGACAACAAATATTCCATCACTGCTTCTTTCACCCCAATGCTGAAATGCCCTAGGGCAGCTGTGAGACAAACGTGGGCCATGTCCCGTGTTTCACATCTCACACCCCATGTCCAGCCCGCTTTACACCTGAACACCCAGCAGGAGCCCGGCCCAGCAGTGCAGCCTGAAGCCAGGCAGTGGGGTAACACATTGCCACGTGCATGTGGCTTGCACAGTGCTCAGCGAATCCCAAAATCCCCTTGCAACATCACAAGAAGCCTTTCCCTGCAGAAGCATATCACATTTCTGAAAGTCTCCCTTCTGCTTCAGAAATCTTTGGCTCACTAACACAGAAAACATCTTTAAAACTCCTCTTCAGTAAATCCTCAGCCTCACGCAGGAGACCAGAAGCGTTTGCTGCTGCTGCTCCAGCATTCAGCCCCTCTGGAGGCAGCTCCCACCTCCCAGGCCCTTTCCTGACAGCTCCACGCCAGCACCAGGGGAGGCAGATCCTGGTGCAACCCGGTCTGGGCACAGAGCATCGCCGTGCACCACGGGGGAGATGGAGCCCTGCTCCCACCGCCCGACCACCACGCTTGGTTGGGAGCTGCTGATCTCACGTCAGCAAAAATTGCATGCTTTGTAATTGAAATATTCATGCCTAAGTGGTCAAATGTTAATATTTTTGTAATCTTTACGTATGCTCCTACCTCCTCTCTGCTTTCTCAAGTCTACATTACCGTTCATTTGGCCTCTTATTTTTTCTATTACTTACCCTAACCACAAGTTGTTCTGGGAGATCACCAGTAATTCACGTAAAATATAGAGCTGTTACTTTCCTTTTCTTAAAAAAAGCATAATAATTGCAAACTGCAACTACTGGAGCTGAAAATAACTCTCCAGACTGTTGCACATGCAGAATTAGATTAAAATGAGTTCATTTTTTTAAATGACCTGATAATTTGTAGGAGAAAAGAAATTAAGTATCTCACAATTCTCATCAGTGGAGAATGCCACAGCCCTTGAAGCTATGGGGAAGCGCCTTCCTGCATGCAGATGAGGCAAACACCACCCGTGGTTGTTAGAATTTCTGTTTCCCAGGATTACTATAACGAGTTACCACCACAGCCAGGTACAACTGCTTGCAGCAATTAATCCTGGCTAGTTGTGTGGTTAACCCCTAGTATTGGCAATATTACTGAAATGCCTTTGAGTAGGCTTTGCCAGTTTATAAATAAATCCAATTATCACATATTTGATGAGATTTAATTCAAATCTAGCAAAAAATAATCCCAAGTGAGTTATCTGTCATTCATAATCTCAGATGCATTCGGCCTCCATATCACAACTTTTCCTCCTCCTCCCTTTTCAAACCCATTGCTTCTACATAAATTAAATCAATCACTACATCCATCCAAGTCAGACTTCCTTCGAGAAAGCCATGTTGTAGGAAAAGCAATTAGTTTTGGTCATTGACAAATCACCCAAGCTTCCAAAGACCCCCAAAACAGAAGAAGGCTTCAGATGTTAACTTGAACAAATTTTGCACTTTGATAACAGCTGCAACATCAGATGAGCAAACAGAGATCATCATCTGGTGCAGGGTGGCTCGAAGGCTCAGCAATGGGCGCGTGGGGTCTGCATGCTGAACCACCCACCGCACCCCGGACTGTCACCAAGGGCAACAACTTGCAAGAACCTCCCAGTGTGCGGAGACCTCAGGGTGGGCAGATGTAGCTCAGAGGTCTTCTGCTGGCATTCAGGGATCTCCTGCAGTGATCTCAAGGGTTTTATAAAACATGCAGCTTGAAAAGACCCCGTTTCCCTTTAGAAAATCGCTCTCCCTCTCCAGCAGCAGCTCTTTCTGACACAACAGCAACATGTACAAAGAACTGACAGCCTCCTTACAGCACGTCCGCTGCAATGCTGTGGATTAAACTGTAACCCCGCAGGAAAACAGAACCACATGACTTAATTGAGTCAGGGAGGAACAATTTATCAACTGACTGAGGAGATGCACACATCCAAAGGAAGATGAGAGCATGACTCATTGCAGAAGCTGCACAAAGCAGACCGTGCTGCTGCTCTGCAGCCTGGTCACACTGCATACGTTTGCTGCACGTGCTGTGGATGAGGAGAGCCAGCGTGCTCACTTGCAGAGGTGGCTGCAGGTGCACGCCAGGCACCTGATGGGGCCTCACTTGGGGAGGAGACAAGGAGCAAAACAAAAGAGTTTGTCTCCAGTTAAACATCTGAACAGCTCCCTCCTCCCTCCCTGCACCTTTCTTCCCTCCTTTCCCCCTTTGTTTCCTCATGCTTTGTTCCCACATTTCTCATTTTGCCGTTTCTGTGCCCATTGTGCCATCACTGTGGATGCTGAAAAAAAACCTCCATGGAGACCTCCTTCCATTTCCTTGCATCTAACCATGGGGTTTCCTGACAGCAGGCCCAGCCTGGCTCAGGCACTTGCTCCAAGCACGTTAATTAATTATCTCTGATAGCCCCCACCTGTGCTGGGGGAACCTCTGCATGGGTGGGAACCTCTGCAGCTGGAGCAACGCAGGGTTTCCCAGACCATCAGCACCATCCCACGCCATCACCATGACCCCAGCTGGGTGCCACCAGCTCAGACATAACCCAGACAAGTCTCATCTTACAGCATACAGTCAGGGGTATGTGGATTTAATTAACAGTAAATCAGAAGTCAATTAAATCGAGGCAGAAGCCGTGTGCTTTTTGATGATCCTAAATCAGAGGCAATGACTCATTCTCCGGGCTCTGAGTGAGGGTGCTTAATGGCATGATGGAAAATGAAGCTTTTTTGTACCAGGCTGGAAATACCGTGTTCTTCAGCAGTAGTTACTGAACAATTAACCTGCACCCCTCTTATTACTTAGGGGTATTTGCCATTAACTCGATTAAAAGAGATCACAAGAGGGATGGAAGTGAAAAATAAGTGAAAAAATGTATTGCTTAGGGACCATACTCTGAGATAACATTCAGGTTTCTGTCCGAGCCTCATACAGGACAAGCACTTTAATCATTCACTAAAAACAAAGTTGTTTTATTGTTTATTTCGGCTCTGATTCTAGAGCCAAGAAGTTTGATATGCTAGTGTCTCCAAAGATCATCAAAACAAGGTGACCTTTCGCTTTTTGATCAGTAAGTTCATCTCACTTGCACCACGCTTGACCAGACACATTTCTTTGCTGTGCTGCCAAGATTACAACTTTTTCATAGCAGGGGAGGTGGGAGCTAGGCAGGAATGTCAAAAAGCCCATGATCATCGCTGACACATGGTAATAATGGCTCTGGGGAAGCAATTTTCCAGTCTGCAATTCACAACATACACTTCTGCAGCTCGCGGGAACAAAGGCTTGCTCTCCTCTTTTTTATAAACAAAGTATTACAAAACTAGGCAGGAGGCTCAGTGGGCCTTTATCCACCAGAGTTTCCCTGCCACCACAAAATGTCTTTTTATCGTTGTACTCATTAATTATTTGACTTCCCTGATCAAAACCAGCTGAACGTCTTTGTGTCCTGCTTATGCACGGCCTCAGTTTCCAGGAGTCACAGCTGAGCGCTTGGAGCCCAGCACTGTGACCCACCTGAGAGCCCAACCTGTCAGACGTCTGCAGGACGGAGTGGGTTATTCCAAATAAAACTCTATAGGCATACAAGTGTCTGTTCAAAATAAAAAATAACCAATCCCATCGGTATTGTTACCAAATACTTAAAGCTTTTTGCTAGGCATCATGGCATTCCGTGCAATTAAGTGACCTTAAACAAATCTTCGGAATTGCTGTTTAAGGCAGCCGGATAATTATTTGATTATTATTTCATGCAAAGGAAGAGATAGCTTTCCTAAAATAGCTGATTTTCAATTTCATCCTTATTTGCACACCGCATGAAACCATGACATTTCAGAGTCCTCCAGAGTCCTGAGCACCGCCTGGCACTATTATACATTGTTATCCAACTCTTTTTCTTCTTAACTTACTTTGTGGATCATTTTTTGTTCTCACTGCAGCACCACTCATGCACCATTCCATGCAGCACCACATTCAGTGAGCATGGGGCAGCCCCTGCCCACCGCCCCCCTCCAGCAGCAGCTCTGGGGGAGCAGCAGCAGAGTGTGTGCAGGAACAGCAAGCACTGCCCAGGGAGCTCCCAGCCTCGGTGCTGGGGTCACCCCCACTGTCCCAGAAGCGCTGACACCTCATGGTGTCACACAGTTAAGCAACATAGAGGTTCACATTTGCTTTTGATGATTTTGTGAACATTACGTTCAAGAAGCACCAAAGCATGTGCTTGTCCCCCACCCAAGAAGGGAGAAAGAAGCAGCCATGGGGAGGTTCCTGCAAAGCCTGCATGGACGGGAAGCCAAAACGAACACCCGCAGGCCCAGCACAGAACGTGCAGCACAGAGAGGGGCTGCGGACACGTCCTGTTCTGTGCCAGGTCCCCAGAACCCAATAGGAAATTCTGCTTGGGAAGTTGTGTCTTTTTCTCTGGCTTATCAGCACTTGTGTTTGAATAAGAACTCAAAATCAAATAAAAGCTTCAAGGTCAACAATCTTTTTATAGCAGCAAAAGCCCACGAGAGGAATCCAAGCAATTATTCTTAGCCAAAGGAGCAGTCAGTTCAAATAAATGCATCAAAGCCTCCAAATTATCTGCAATAAAATCTTATGTCATCTAATGATGACGATGATGATAATTACTGGGACAGTGATGTAAAGCTCAGCGTTTTGCAGGGCCCGATTTAACGAGCGCAGGTTTCTGATTCGCGCAGCTCCAGGCTGGGAGCTCCTGGCCGGGGCTGTGAGCGGGGTCCTGCAGGTCGTCACGCACGTCCCTGCAGGAAGGGATGCTGACACAGGCACAGCTCTAACAGGCAGAAAGTTTGTGGATGTCAGGCTGTGTTATGAAGAGAGCGGCAGAGCTGAGAGCAGAGGAGCGGCAGGCTGGTGGAAACAAAAGTCGGGATTTAGAAACCAGCTTTGCTGTCTGATCCGCAGCCGTCTGCGTGCATTCCCCATGAGGAAATCGCTCCGATATCTTGCCTGTGTCTCTCAGGCAGCGATATCTCCTCTGCCTTACAGGCAGAAGCCGGGAAGCCTGTTTGCATGTGAGAAATACTGAGAGATCTTCCACTCACAGAGAGCTGTGTGCTGTCCTTCCATGGCTCTGAGGGCACAGGCAGAATTCCTGGGAAGGAAGAAGAGGAGCAGTCGGGGTCTGGCCATGGCTCGGTGCTCCTGGCACCGGCACCAGCCAGGCTGGATCCCAAATTTGAGAGCTGGCACCAATGATAGAACGGTTGGGCTGGAAGGGAGCTCAGAGCTGTCTCTGCCCATGTTTCAATGGGCCAACTGAAGCCCAGTGCGAGTGCCCTGCTCACATCTCCCTGCCCTGCCTCAGCCTCCCGACCCCACATGCAGAAAGAAGAGATTCCCAGCTGCTCCCTGCTGCCTGGGCCGACCCCAGCGACCGCTGTCCTGAACACCGCAGGAGTGCCTCCTCCACGCCTGCAGCTGCTCGTTTCTATGGACAGCATCCACATCTTCACAATCTGCACGACAAGGCCTAACCCAGAGAATTTTTAAAAATATAAAGGCTGGAGAAGGGAGCAATGCTCTACCAGGAGATTTCAGCTCTCTTGTCCAAATTGGGACCGGATTCAAACCACGCCAGCCTGGGAAATGCTCCCAGTTACGACCTGCTAAACTAATGGCTCGCCTTTCCCCTGTAAAGCTGGAGAACTGCATAACGTGCAGCATCCGCAGGGACAGACTTCTCTGAAAAACCCTGTATAAATATTTGATAAACTGTTTATGTAACTCCCCAGCATGTATCTGATTGCAGGAAGGAGCACATCAGCGCGCTGCAGCTGAGAGATTTCTGGGGCTCGGGTTGCCACCTGCACTTACATGTTCAGTATGAGGCCTGGATGTCTGCAGCTGTTTTTCTGACCCAGGAACTTAATGACCTGCAGTTCCTGTGCAGGGACCAAAAGCAGATGGAAGCTCCCAATTGCTGCTGGTCGCCTTTCCTATTTCAATTGAGGGGGAGGAAAAACACAGAGTAAATTCAGATCTGTGTCTGCATCTCTCAAATCCTTGCAAGGTGCTGGGAGCCGGGGGAGCTGCAGGCCACTCACACAGCTGGCACGGCTCAGAGAGAGCAAACAAGCGGGAGCTGGTGCAGCACGGCGCGGGCTGGAGGTCAGCGCAGACGGGACGTCACCCAGAGCCCAGCCCTGCTCCTGGAGGCCGCTGGCACACAGCAGAGGGGTGGCACCGGGCACCCAGCCCTGCACGAGGCCTCGCCTTGATCTCTTGCAGGCTGCTTGAACTGTGGAGCTCAATATCCCCCCTGGAATATTTCTTTCTATAGGTTTTCATGCCACACATACTTGCAATCCTTTTTTGAGTCCTGTGTGTTAGCGTAGCAGGAAATTCAGTTATTTGATTACAGGCTGTTTCTAATTAACCTGGAACTCTGATATTCTCCACATGATCCAGGTCTCACGCCTATATTGGAAAAAGCTCAATCTCTTCACTTTAAATATAGCTTTGGTAGTGACTTTCCTATTGCCAATTAGAATATGCACACACGTTGGCTTTTGCAATTCAAGACAATGCACACAGAGGTCCACCCCTGCTTCTGGCTGTTTGCCATATTTCCCTACAGCTAATAACATTCTGTCTAGAAACAACCAAGCCGATAATTTGCACCCATCAACCTCGTGTAACATAATGTGCCAGCTCTTTAGTAATGGAAAATTCACCGCTCAACGAGAGTCAAGGATCTCGTACCAAGCGAAACTCCCACTCCCCAATCCCTGTCGTTTCACTTGCTCCACACAAATTGCCACAACATCTCACTCCCTGGTCTCTCCAAAGATTTAAGACCAACATTTTCCGTGAAGCCTGAAATAGCACAAAACTAGAAACACAAAGCATCCCCTTCCAAACAGATGCATTGTGCTAGTCATGGAAAAATTGGCCATGAATTTCCCTCTAAACGCGCAGATGTTAGCGATGTGTGCAGATGAACGTCAGCAGGGAGCTGGCAACAGAGCAGTGCCCGCTGCCACGCTGTCACCAGCACAGGAGGAGGGGACGGGAGGGCTCCGTGGGAGATGGCCATTGGTCACATGGTGCTGCAGATGACCAGCAACAAAATGTAGGAAATTCATCATCATAATGAATGGCCGTGGACCAAGTTCCTTTTCATAACAGGTTATAATTGTAGTAATTAACTACCTAGTCATCCTGTTACGTACTATTGCTATTGCATGCAATCCATCACCATTTCCAGTGGTAACAGCACATTAAGCACATTCTCAGCGAAAACATCCAGCAGCCTCAGCGCTTCAGAGGGGCACAGACCCCCCTGGTTAAACTTTAAACCTCTCCAGGAAAACCCGGGCT
The DNA here is from genome assembly GCA_013396635.1 of Penelope pileata. Lineage (NCBI taxonomy): Eukaryota > Metazoa > Chordata > Aves > Galliformes > Cracidae > Penelope > Penelope pileata. The sequence goes on along the minus strand of WBMW01001135.1, from coordinate 1,878,113 downwards.
GGAGACAGGTGCACAAGCAATGCTGGGCACCCTCCCAGGCCCCTGGCAGGGGGAAGGCTGCCCCGCAGGTGTGACTGCAAGGGCAGCCCTCTTATTAGGTAATAAATGGCAGTGGAGGACTAATAGGCTTGCTGTAATGGATAGCACATTTCTGTGCAGCTCGGTATCAATACAGATGTATTACTCCAGGCAATACGAGCAATTAAGCTGTAATGAGCTGCTTCCTCTGCACACACAAACCTGATCCTGAATCTCCTAAATTAAACTGTGAAGAATGATGTGAGCTGGGATGGGCCAGAGTGAGGCTCTGGGGGCTGTGGGCCTGCTCCTGCTCCTCCTTCAGTGCTGCAGGACAGCTGTGCTCCTTCAGTCAGTGCTGCAGGACAGCAGCAGGGCAGCACTCAGCACAGGGTCTGCCTTCAGCTGGAGGCAAGAAGGTCAACGGCTCTCCTGCCTTGCAGAGAACGTTACAGCTGCTCTTTTATAGAGGCTTATGTCTGCATTCTCTGCAGCCCATCCTTCCCAAGGAGGGGATCCAGCCAGCAGGCAGCTGCTGCCACACTCTGTGCTCCCCTGCAGCTCTGCCCCGATCCCATCACAGCACAGCCCTGCCTTTATCCCAGTGGAAGGATTGGCTTCGCAGCCAAGCTTCAAACATCCCACGCTCGTCACAGTTTGTGTCCTACAGCATGTCACTTCCCCTCCACGGGAGGAGCTCAGCCCAAGGAAGCACTCAGGAGGCAGAGAGAATAAAAGCATAAAGGAGCACAGAGGTTGCATAAAATCACACAGTGCAAAGGCACGGTCGCCAGGAATAAGAAAAGCGTTGGTCACTGCAGACAAATAAGATTAACACACCAAGATTCTGGATAATTAGAACAGTTTTCTTATACAAAATTGAGCAGATATTCCCCAGCGTCAATGCCAGACAAATTGCTCCATCTGGTCAGCCCGACAGTCTTCTAACAAGAACTTTGGAGTATGGAGGTTCTCGCCCGCAGAAACAGGGCGCGCTGGTGCGCTGACTTTCCAGATGGAGGGCACTCTACTCCTCCTCCCCTCTCCTGCTTCATCCCAGCTTTAAAAAACACAAATGGTGCATCCTCAAAGGAATATCATTCAGACAAGGAGTCAGTCTCAACTCTCTCCTTCCTTACAAGGACAATTCCCTGTTTTTTCATTATTTCAGATTCAAAAGTTGTTGAAAGAAAATTTGTCCACTTAGGAAGCGAGTTAAATAATTACAATAATATATACATCAGAAGAATATTATGCAATAACTCTGCATGAATTTCACAAACCACATGTGCAAAACAAGCCTGGAAACCACCGGAATCCCATCCTAGGAGACCAGACACGAGAGTTTCAGGAAAAGGCAGAGGCAGCCTTCCCTCTTATCCCAACGCAGCTGGGTCAGCTGCAGGCACAAATACCCACCAGCCACATCCAACACCCGTGCATCGCCCTCTGCTCTGGTGTGCCCACACAGCTCATCAGCACCGGGCAGCCAGAGCACAGCATGCAGCATCCGCCTGGGATGCTCCAATGCCAGGATGGCTCGTGGCAGCCATCTGCCAGGGGCTGGAGCTTCAGCACCCACTGTGGGGAGCCTGGGAGCTGACTCAGAATAACCCCAAAGACTGAGTGTCAGGAGCACTGTGACTAAAGGGAGTGCTCCGTGTGGCTGCAGGACTTCAGCAGTTTTAATTATGGTTTTATACATAGTCCTAATTCCCATGATTGTGCCAGGAAACCGAAACGCCTGCTGAAGACCTTTTTCCTCCTCTGAAAAAAACCCTTGAAGAAAATAAATGTTCGTGCACATCTGCCCATTTGAAATGGAAGGAGAATGAATCAATAATTTTCACAGCTTTGTAACCTCCTGCCAAGCAGCCTGTTATTCAGATTTTATATCAAGTTTGCCTGTATGAAATTCTGTTTAATACAAGTTTAAAAGTCATAGAAGCATAGTACACTAAATCAAAGCTGTTTTCTGTGCTGCATCACGTGGCAAAATACCCATCTGCTCCCTTCACACCACGTCGCAGGCTGCCGTGTTAACATTCACGGCAAGAAGTTACTTCCAGCCACCCGGAGCACAGACACAGCAGCTCCATCAGGGCACCCGTACGTATCCCCATCTCTGTGCTCTGAGCAACTCACCGCGTGCTGGAGGCCAGCCTGTGCTCAGCGCTGGACAAGAGGGGAGGATCTGGCACTGTAAGAGGTACGGTGGGAAAGAAGCTGGGACACGGAAAGGAAATCTGCATGGCATCACGCAGACGGCCTGGTTCTGCCATCGGGACGCTGGGTGCAGGGAAGAGATGTTCAGAGGTGCACTGGAGAAGGGAGCAGAGTCCGTGTGCTTCCAGGCACTGCAGCGATGGCATTCACAGAGCGCCAGGGCGTGCAGCCCTCCCTGGGGAGCGGGGAGCGCCTGGGTGGAGGTGAGTTCGTGTCCCAGACGTAGCCCCTGCCACGCGCAGCCTTGTAATGGGAACATGCACGCGGCGCTGTGCATGACAAGGAATAACCGCGGAGGTAAATGAGGTTTTGTTTTGTTTTTTTCTGCTCATGGCATTTGCAGCAGCTTGTGCTTGCTCCTCACCTCTGTTAGGGCAGTGGAAGCTGCTCAACATCCACGTGTGCTGCTGCTGGAGCGGCCCAGGAGCCCACAGGAACAGAGCACGGGGCTGATGGCGAGGACCGACCGAGGAGTAACCACAGTGCAGCCCATGGGAGGCTTCCTGCAGATGAGCAAAATATCACAGCAGCAGAGGGCAAACCACACAAACGCAGGAGGACCTGCACATCCCCAGGGGAAGCCAACTCGCCAGCACGCCTGTCGGATCTCCTGGCCACAAATTCACCGCAAAATGTGGCTGAAAATCAGTGCTCTGCCAGCATCCCCGGGCTGAGGAGCAGTGCCTGTAAAACACGGGGCTCTGCCAAGCAGAAACTCCAGCTTGGGCCTCTGTACCAGGCACATTGGGAAGGTGTCTTAGTTTCTAACTGAAACTTTCTCTCAGTGTCTGCTACAAAGCTGTGTTTTGGTTCTAGAAAGAAAACAAGGCTGATAACACCCGGCAGCGCTGAACAGAACCAAGGACANGGGGTTTCCAGGCCTGCCTGCTGAAACCAGAACAGAAGGGTCAGCAGTTTCATGGTCAGGTTTATGAAAGTGACAGCATCGCAAGGGAACATGACACAATGCAACACAACACAACAAAAGCAATCATCACGGGGATTTTTGTGTCCCATCCCAAATGAGCCCATGGGATCACAGCCACTGCCTGCCCTAGCAGCTCTCTGGCCTGGGGCAGGGGAAAACGAAGGTGAAAATCCTTCTTTATAGCACAGTGAGGGCAGAAAGGGGAGCAGCTCTCAGCCAGGACCTGGCTCTGCAGGCACCTCTGGAGCACAGAGCCTGGCCCCGCCGCTGCTTCCCTGGGCGTGTGAACGGGAATGCCAAACTCCTGAGCCAGTCCTCTGGATTCACTACAGAAACAGGGCTTTGAAAATTTCCTCCCTGCTGTGGGCATGATTAGGGGATAATTAGGATTTAGTGAAGCCTGCAGCCTTTTTGTTCTTTCTTGCTTTACTTTTTATGAAAGGGGGAACATGAGAGGCTCGCACAGCGTAGCAAACTCTCCTTGCTTTTGCGATCACCTCGCTAGCTGCTCCGTGGTTTCCAGACCAGGCTGCAGGAGAAGCCATTCCCACCATTGCTCCAGATGTGCTCCCCAGCTGGACCATCACTTCTGCATGTTCTACAGTGATCATCAGCACAGGGGCTGGGGGCCCAGGAATCCCTTTCTGCCACAGCAGGAGATCCCAAAGGACACATCCAACGCCGCAGGAGCAGTTAGCAGCACGCTCTGTGCCGTGGAAGTCCATTATTTATCTTTCTCATTATTATTTGTGCTTTATGAGAGGCAGCCATGGGCAAGGCACACAGCTGGGACAAGGACGGCATTGTGCTCGGTGCATGCCATCCTTGGTGGGTTTGGCTGGCAAGACGCTGAAAACAATTCATCAGCCACCCCATCCCCATCATCCTTGGCCAGCTGTAACGACTGCACTGCGATAGCAGAAAGAGCAATACCATCAGCGCACGATGTATCAGGTACAAAATCTGTTTTCCTAAACATCTGCGAGGCAGGCAAACAACAAATTAAGTCTGATAATTAAGTCTGATAATGTGATGATTTAAGCACGACCTTTTTTGCCCTTTTTACAAAGTCTACCATCACTCATTAACGTTAATAAAACAGTCGAGCCCTTTACTAAGTAGGTGTCCATCAACAGTACTTTGGCAAATTGCTACACGGGTAGTTTTAATTAGTGTGTAGCAGGGCAGGGCACACAGGGTTTGGGCTGTATAGCAAAGAGTTCAGTCACAGGCACTGGGAATTGTATCTGGGGTGGAGACAAGGTCAGAGCCTCATCAGTCGGTGACCTGTGTGTTGGTGCTCGTGGGACAGGGGCCCAAGCAACCCGTTTCCGCAGAGAAGATAGGCCTGCCTCATTATCTGCCCTTTGCACCGCCAGGCAATGTATATTGAAGTGTCTGAATAGAGAACACAGCAATAAGTCCCGTTTCAATTCAGCTTTTGCCTTCTGGAAAGCGTAAAAAATGGAAGTGAATACAATAACCAAAGGAAGATAAAATTCTCATCTTCTTTCTTTTAAATTGAAGTTTACCTAAGTTACACAAATGCTGCATTTTGGAGGCACCTTTTACACTTCAAAGGGTTTCCATGTTTATATTAAAACCTTGATCAGGGGGATTTATTATGTAACTAATTCCATTTGCAGGACTGAGCCCGCCGTGCAGCCGGCTGCATTTCAGCACGCTGTTCTTTGCAGAGTGCCCGTGTGTGGCAGCAGGCAGGGAGGGCAGCCAGCCCTGCAGCGAGCTCTGCTGCACCCAGAGCAGTGGTGCAGGGGGGTCTGGTAACACAGCACTGCCCACATCCCACCCTGATAAAAGTACAGAGCCTCTACATAATAGTATAAATGTGTATAAAAACTTATAAATGCTATAAATTCTTATAAGAAGTATGTGATAGCATAAATACATATCAATCCTTACATAAAAAATGAACAAAACCTGCACAAATCAGACCTTAACAGGGGTGAGCCAACATAGCTCAACGTCGTGCAATCCATCTCGGTCCCCTTGCCAGGCCTTCTGCCAACCTCAGAATGACCAAACCTTTCTCAAGCAGGGCTGACCGAGACACGTGGGGAACCAAGAGCTGAGGCTCAAGTCCCCACGTGCTCCTCCAACAAACCCAGGCTCCCTCCACTGAGGGATCAGCCAAGAATAATTTGTGGTGAAACTCTACCAAGTAGTCAACATAGAACCATTATGGTTAGAAAAGCCCTCTCAGATCACCAAGTCCAATCCAACCCACCCCACCGTGCCCACTGACTGTGTCCCCAGGTGCCACATCTCCACGGTTCTTGGACACCCCAGGGACGGTGACTCCCCCACTCCCTGGGCAGCCTGCTCCAACGGTGACTGCTATTTTGGAGAAGAAATTTCTCCCAATATCCAACCCGACCCTTCCCTGGCACAAGGTGAGGCCATCACCTCTCGCCCTCGCTGCCTCGGCCACAGCCTCCTCCTGGGGCAGGGCCTGCAGGCAGGGTTTGCCCACGGGGATGCTGTGCACAGCTCTGCCCAGCTTCCACATGAGGTGTGCTGGAGCTTATTGCCTTCATCGTTAACAAATGTTTCCCTTGTCCTTGAGATCTTCCCGTTAAACAAACCCCTGCCTCCTGCAGAAAGCAAGCTTGACCTTTTCTATAGAATTAAGAGCCAATTTATTGCATATTCTAAATTCGTAATGAGATTGAAAATGATAATACCAAAACGACCTGGAGATCAGCCCAAGACACGAGAGATAATTGTTTCCCTCCTTGCACTGCCTGAATTTGATTCCTCATGCACCTGAGCCCTGGGACGAGCTGGGAGCTGTGCTGGCAGCAGGATGGAGCTCGGTGCATCGCTCCTTCCCAGCAGGCAGCTCACCGCAGCCCTGCCCCAGTGGGAGAGGACAAGATGTGCAGGGGGAAGGATGCTGTGCTGGCACTGACTGGTGAGCTCGGCTTGGGAAAGCTTTTATCTGCCTTGAGAGTGACACCCAAAGTCATTCGTTTTTGCTTAGGAAACAAAAACGTGCTTCTTTGAGACAACCAGCTGCTCGGCATCAGCAGAAACCGGCCCCGCTGCTGGGAGGGGACGCTGCGCTCCGCGGCACCGAGCGCCCAGGGAAAGTGGTGGGGCTTGTCCAGCACCGGGACAGGGGTTACCTGGTGAGAGATGGACGGGGGGGGCTTCACAGACTGGTGACAAATTGCTGCCCAGGGTTTGAAGGAGTGCTGTCCAGCGTCCAGATCCAGCAGAGGAAGGTGGAAGCGAAGCCCAAGATGGGAGGAAGGGGTGGGGAAATACGCTCTGAACTGGGTAGCGGGGCCAGGGTCCCTGAGAGGATGCTCCACGCCCATGTTCCCCTGCAGTAAGGGGGAAATAACTGATTTGGAAGAGAAAAAGTATTTTTTTTCAATGAATTTGAATACTTTATTCCTAGCATTCATTTTAAGCAAGTGTCCTGACTGCACAGAGGAGCATCTCCAGCCATGCCCTCATTGATCTCACTGCGTTATAAAGAATTTCCATAGAAACTGGAAACATTCCCTAAACCAACAGAGGCTTCCTTATTTCCAGCAATTATCTGAAGGTCTGATTTGCATGTTAAATGTCACCTGTATAAATTACAACTGTTTACTGCTAACGCTGTCGGTACCGTGAGCCACCCAGCAGCCGCCAGCTGCAGCCGTCCCCCTGCTCCCTGCAGAGCTGTGCCACGAGCACACCCCACAACCTCGCAGGGACCGGAGCACGGTGCTCCCTGCACGCAGCTCTCCATGTACACCATGCTCCCTGCACGCAGCACTCCCTGCACACCATGCTCCCTGCACGCAGCACTCCCTGCACACCATGCTCCCTGCACGCAGCACTCCATGTACACCATGCTCCCTGCACGCAGCACTCCCTGTACACCATGCTCCTTGCACACAGCACTCCCTGCACACCATGCTCCCTGCACGCAGCACTCCCTGCACACCATGCTCCTTGCACACAGCACTCCCTGCACACCATGCTCCCTGTGTGCAGCAGTCCCTGCACACCATGCTCCCTGCACGCAGCACTTCCTGCACACAGCAGTCACTGCACACGGTGCTCCCTGCATGCAGTGCTCCCTGCACACCGTGCTCCTTGCACACTGTGCTCCCTGCACACCACCACTGCACAGCGTCCTGCTGAGCCCTGTGGCACTGCTGGTGCTGCTGCACGTTGTGCAGTGATCTACATGGGAAGAATGCGTTCCCAGGCACAGGTTTGGATGCTCCTACATTCATTGTTTAAAAACGAAGCTTTTAAAGCCTCTCCCGCGGGGCAGCACCGCCGCACCCAGCACCCAACTGCCAGAACGCTCCGTTCTGCTGCATGGAAGCCAGCACAGAGTGCATCAGATCAGGTTTTTAACAGTAATACAAAGTGCCTGGAACAAATTGATTTTGCTGCTCCTGTATTTTTTATGCAGGAAGAGCTGTCCCTAATTAGATAACAGTAGATTTCTTGGCTCACCCGAAGTAATTCAGAAATAAGACCCATTATTAATGGGACGTACCATGCAAAGAAACCAGGCAGGGCTTAATAATGCAGAAAAATATTAAATGGAGAGAGGTTTTAATTCTTAATAAGTAGATCCATGGGCTTCATTAACCGGTGTTCAGGATTTTTTTTTTTTAGGGTCGGTTTTATTACCTAATTAATTAAAGCCTGACCAATAAGATACATTAATCTAATGGAGCCGCATCTTGTATTAACAGCAATACTAATTAATCACCAAACTGAAACATCCCTCACTGCCAAAACCTTTCCAGTGTTAAGCTGGCAAAAGGAGGGAGAGGATGCGCTGTGCAGAGCCCCGGGGCAGGAGGGGTGCGGGCTGCCATGGGCAGGGCATCATCCCCACCCCAGTGCGGCCCCAGGCACACACCCAGCATCAGGAGCTGTGTTCTAGAGCCTCCAGGGCTTTGGTTGTCGGCACAGGAACAGCCAAGACAAAGGGGTGCACAGAGGGGCAGAGGCGTTCCCAAGGAGCTCCTCCAGCCCCTGGGGCAGCCCAGCAGAGACCTCCATCCATCCGTCTGCCGACAGCCACCAGGTGAAGGTGCCCCCATCGCTGAGCCACCAGAGCTCAGCACAGGTCGGCCTGGAGCTATGCTCAGGGCCACTGCACACCAGCAGACAAGGCAGGTTTGTTGGTTTTTGTTTTGTTTTGTTTAACCATAACATCGGATTACAAAATCACCTCCCTGGTTCAAAAAGTTCCAACACCCATTTGAGCCACATCGGTAGCAGAACACCTCCAGGTACAGTAACCAGAGCTCCTTGACAATGCCAGGCGGTGCAGGCACAGCCTGATGCGAGGGGGTGATGGGTTCCGGTTCTTCTCCGGAACCATTCACATTAGCAATTACCTATTCCACCAAACGAACATTTCGACAAATGAAATAGTATGCAGATTGCCATGAGCATGAAGGGGCCTCATAGGACAAGTAGTTTCATTTAATTAAAAATATTAATGGAGGAAAAATCAATTAAAAAAAAAGGAATCTAATATTTTTTCCCATTTTCAGAGTGCCAGCCTCCCATCACGAGCGCAGACATCGCCGCTGTGTGCCTGACCCCTGGTACTTCTGTGGATCTGTGATACCGTGCACTGCCCGCGTCCCCAGGGCGAGGGGAGGCACCCGGCACCCCCTGCCCGGCTCAGAGCCGTGGGGGAGGCCCAGGCCCCGGGCACGGCCCCGCTGGGCGCAGGCAATGGGAGAGCTGCGGGCAGCGCTCAGGAGCTCGCCGAGCTCAGAGCGCTCCTGGGCACCAGCCCCTCCACCCCTCCCGTGCTACAGAAGCAGCCAGAAGCACGCCGGGATCGTTTTCTCAGTGGTTTCACTGTATTTCGCCAAATTGCCCAATTCAAAGCAGTACATTGAGGAGCACCACATCCCCTCCCTGTGAAGCATCCCACTGAGCGGAGCAGCACGAAACACCCAGCAGAATTCAGCAAAAATTCAACAAAATTTCTCCCCAGAAGAAGTTTCAGGCAAGGATAAAGGCAGACAACGCTGCAAATCAGAAGAAATCATTTTTGTCCCAAGCCGTGCTGGGGGACAACCTGACAGCAGAACACGTTTTGCTTTTCTTACCCATTTTTCTGTGACACTTTGCAGCTCCACCTGAAGGAGAAGCAGGGCTCGCCAAAGCCACAGAGCTACACGGTTCCAAGCGCTGCACCTCGAAGATCCGCTGCTGTTTCTCGGCCACAGGACACATCCCCAGACCGCGGCACACGAGCGGTCTCTGGCGGCAGCAGGCAGCCCCGCAGCCCTCACCGCGGGCACCGGGACCCGGACCTCCCCCAGACCTGCACCCACACCTGCCACGGGTCACCTCTCTTAGCTGCCACGCTCAGGCTGATGGTTTTTACCCTAAAAAACGTCCAGAGTGCTCACGCACACTTCCAGGCTTTAGGTCTTCCATCACATGCTGTCCCACTGCGCTCAAATCCATCAGAGCACAGAGGATGGCCGGAAGGGCTTTCCCGAGGCATTCTGCTAAGGGTGGGCCTGAACTCCACCCCCAGCAGTCCCGTAGCACATGGACCCAGCAGCTTTCCAGCAGCAGATAAGAGGGAAGAGAGGACAGGGAGCGTGGTAAAGGCAGGCAGCAAACAGCTGCTGGGGCCATGACACCACCAGCAAACGGGCAACGGCAGCCAAGGCCAGCAGAGCCCTGCTGCTTGCTCCAAAGGCAGAATTTCAGCACTGACACTGAAGTCTGGATCCAGCAAAAGTAGCACCAGGCAAACAGAAATCTCATCGTCAAAAAAACACAATCCAGGCAAAATTTAAAGCTGTTACAGAATCCAATCTCTACCAACCCACCAGCGCTCCATAGATGTTTCCTGGCAGTTTGATCAAGGGCCAAAGACAGACAACAGAGCATCTGGTCAGCTTCAGCAGCCTTGGAGTCAGGGCTGGGGAACATGCATCGACAGAAGAGATGGTGTCAAACACAGAGGAAACCAATCCCAAACAAACAAATAAATAAAAGCCCAAGTGATGGTCAGGTATTTTGTTTTCACACACAGTCTTCAAATACAGCAGGGTTGTTGGATTTGAGAGAGGCCAGCAAGGCTGTCAGAGCAGAGCTCCCTCCCACACTGTTCCTCAGGGACCAACCTGGAGGCAGAGGTGCTGGGAGACACCAGCACGCCGGTCACAGCTGCCACACTCCGTGACCTGCAGGCAGCAGCTTGGTGCCACCCCTCTTCCTTGCCCCATTCCACATCAAATCACTGCCTCCAGCAGTCAGCACATGGGGAGAATGAGGCAGCGGGGGGGGAAGAAGCTGGGTTTTTTGGCGTTCTTTTTGTTTTTGAATCATCCTGCAGTGTGGAGCCACCCCCTGTTCCCTGCTAGATGAAAACAGGGCACATAAATATCTCTGCTCTGGTAGCCAAGGCAGGTGAAGTTGGCAAGAAAGCTTCCACCAGGCAGCGACCGCTCCTCCAAGCCATTAACCTACTGCGCGTTATTGCAAGGATGGGGCTGGGAAGTGTCGCTCATCTCCCACAGGGAAAATAAGTGCTCTTTCTTGCACACCTCAATTACGTGTTCCTGAGCTAAAAAGGTCTAAGGCACAGACAGAGCCAAGTTGTCCTTGGAGAAAAATAATTGTCGAGTTCTGGTTTAGGCAGCCTTTTCCTTCCTCCCCCAAAATACCCAGCAGCACGCCCGATCTCTGAGGGCAGCAACGTGGCATTCACAGCACAAGACAGCAACGCTCCGGGCAGTGACAGCTCCATGGCTAAGGCTGGCTCCTTAAACAAGGGAATTCCCAGCCTGCTCTGTCTGCAGTGCGCTGGTGGGGACTGGCATCCTCCACGCACAAGCCTTACCTAGACACCCACAACCAAACTGGAGAACTAATTCAGGACTTTTGTTGTTTTCCTGAAGTGAAAGGTCTCGAGCTCTTCAGATAGGCCAAGTCCCAGGGAATTTCAGTAAGAGCCACAAATCCATGTGAACAGACCCTGGGAAGGTTTCCTTTGACTCACGGCTACTCCCAGATCACCTCCCCCTCCTGCAGCTTTCCTGGCTGCTGAGCAGCAAGGATGAGGAGTACACACTCAAATCCATCTTCTCCCTGCCTTCGGGAGGTGACCTGTAAGCTTAACGATGAACTTACAAAAACTACAGAAAAACACAGCTGAAAGTGGTCAAATACACCATTTTTAATGCAAAACTTTAAAATTTAAGCTCAGTTTTGAAAACTTAGGACATTTCACAAAAGCGCATTTGGTCCTCTTGTAAGTTTCCCATCCCCAATTAAATACTCTGTTGAAATACAACAATTAAGCATAGGCTGTATCTTTAATTAGGAAAAATTGATATTGCACATTATACCAAGAAATACAAAATCTGTTTCAGCACATTATTCCAGCAGTGTTATCAATTATATATTTTTTTCACCATTGATTTTCACAAAAAATTCCATATTAGTGCATAGCATGTGCCCTGTCATTACAGAGTAAAACATATCAGAGTATTTAAAAAAGAGGAGAAAAGTTGGCTCCTTCAAGAACGCAGAGCTCCCACCACGCAGTCAGTACCCACCTCCTGGCAGACAGGAGCTGTTCCTATGGGATGACAGCTGTTGGGTCACCTTGGCAACACGCGCTCCAGCACAGCTCCTCCTGAGAAGCCAACCCAGCTGGCACTGAACGGATGGCCCAAGCCACCAAGGGCTGAAAGGCTGCAGCAGCTGCCCATGCTGTGCCATGGCACAGCCACCTTTCACTCTGTTTCTGGCAAGATACAAGAAGTGAAAAGCAAGGCGGCAGAAGAGTTGTGCAACTTCATGACAGCCTGTGCTTCTCTGGGGAAAACTCTCACACAGATTTCTGTGCACAACGCTCAGCTGGAACCCTCACCAGCTCATGTAATTTAGAAGGCACAAAACACAGAGGCAACTGCAAGATGCATAATGCACATTCAGAGAGCTGAACTGTGAGCTGGGGAAAAATCACCACCAGAAGCATCCACAAACACACCTAGGGCCGTGTCTGTGCTGGCACCTGCTTCGCTGTGATTCTAAACGGCGCGTTCCAGAACGCCGGGCTGGCTGCCGCATCACCAAGCACTCCTCACTTCAGAGTTACAACCAGACCTGACCCAGCAGCAGCTTTTCAGACACCCCAGACATGTTTACTTTCTCTGTCCCTCAGACGGCAGAATGCATTCCCTGCAGGCATTCTCCCACGCTCCTGCAGGTGTTCACACACTGCAGTGCACATGCACGCCCAGCCAACCTTCACTGGCAGGGAGAACCACTCCCAATACATGTCGGGATATCAACACCTTGAACTGATATTTTGCTTTGGCATAGGCAACTGAACAAGCAACTGAGACGTTCTAGTAACGGGTTTGCAAAGCCAATGCTAAAGGAGTTGCCTGCCAGCTGCCTGAAATAGCAAGGCAAATTATTCTATTGCAAGTTTTGGGAAATCTTAAGGTATTTCCCTCCCCTCCCCTCACTCCAAAAGCCCCTGTTAGAACTATAAACATTATAACTAGGAAGACACTATTTTTTTTTTTGCCCGAATACAAGATCCAACTATCATGGAATAAAAGATTCTACAATGAGGTCCCTGAGATGCATCTGTATACTTAAAAAATTCAAGCAATAACCTCTTAAGCACTAACTTCATATTCATTAGAAATGCTTTGAGTTGCAGCATATGGCTTATGAAAACTGATGCTTATGAAAACAGATGTTATCACAAGAAGGTGAAAATACAGCAGATCAAGTTTGCCCTTATATTTAAGCCTTAATTTAAAAATAACGAGCCCAACAGTAACATCCAACTGCTTCAACTGCAGTCAGAAGCAGCATGTAAAAAGCATGTCAACTACGGGAAGCCACTGGGAAAAAAAAAAGACTAAGTTGTTTGGCCTCAGTTCTTCATCCCTCACAACAGTGCCGCCTGAATTCAACTGCTTTCCTCCCCAGAATTCACGCAGTTATTCCTCAAACATATCTGAGCTGCGTGTTAAGATGGTGGGATGAAGCAACAGCAGTTTTTCACCATCTCTTCTCACTGGAATCAGAAGGCACAGTTTGCAGGTATGTTGGAGCATTACAGTCAGCACCAACAGCTGCTGCAGGCACGTCCCTGTCATGATGGCAGGCACCAGACTGTCTCGTGACAGAAGGAAGTCAGCACATTCAAGCTCACACCTCTCACTAACTCCTTCCCCAGGATGACACAGAGACAGTCCCTTCACTGATTAGCTACACTGACAGAGACTAAACCCAGCCCAGAAGCATTCTCTGGGATGGGCACAGCAGGTGACACTCTGGCACTATTTAAAAAAAAAAAAAGTTGTTTCACATGCAAGTTCCTTATTACGTTACTTTGGGACCAACTGCATATTTTAACTAGCTATTCAAAAATACTTTACTCCTCCTCTCAGGTAAGCTCAGTTTTTCCTGCCAGTGAAGAAGAATGTAAGGCACTCACATATTAACGCTGTAAGGAATGTGAAAGAGCTTGTTCTTCGCAGACTGCTAGGACAGCCCTTCACCTAGCAGCATCTCTCTGGAAGAGGCACTAGACACGTGGCAGACAGCCTAACTTTTGGAACTTACCTCAGCTGAGCTGTACCAAGTTAGCTGCTTATAGCTGAGTGGCTTTGCAGTTTTAACCCCCCCCACACCCTGCTCCCTTACAAAAAAGGCACCAAATTTGTGTTGTTACTGATTGCTGTAGCTGCAGCCCTTGCGACAGTGCAGTTCTATTCAACTGCACATATGAGGGATCTCATGACTATACTGATAGCTTCTCACATGAGCAAGAGTTCTCTCTTCCAGAGACCATTCTACACAGAGACTTTTGTTTTAGCCAAAACCCACTACCAGTGGGTTCCTACCTGAGAAGTACTTAAGATTGTGTATTGCTAGTCTGAATAACTCAATAATTAAACTTGGTGTAAGAAATTGCACTTTCCCATTCCTTCCCCAATCCCAAGATCATTTCAAATTAAATACCTGACCCTTTTTCTAAAGGGAAATCTGTAATGCAGCTACAAAGAGGTAGCTAAGTGGCACATGCCAATTTTCTTTTTTTTTTTTTCCTTAAGTATATCCAACCTTCATTTGCAACGTTTTTCATAGGAAGTCTTAAAACAAGATATTGCTATTCAGGTGGCACATGGAGTTACCATAGTTCAGAACACTGAACTCATAAACGAACAAAATCCCCCTTTGGGTCCATAATTGAAAATTAACAGGCACAGGAGATACCCAAGTGACTTGGCATATGCAGGTGTGCAGCTGAAGAGGGATGTCTAGAGCCAAATCCCACGCTCTTCCTGATGTGATAAAAGTTTCTCTGAAGAACCATTCAGATCAAGCCCACCATTCGATCGATCTGTCTCATGTAGTTGCTCTTCAGTGGCAGCAAGTATCTCCTCTCATCAGGAACTCTGTTACACTGTTAACAAAATGAGAATATTTTTAAGAACTCAAATCTGCAAACAGCCAATCCCATATCCTCTTTAATACAGCAGCCATTTCAGCATCGGTGCCCACAGCCTTCTTCCAACAGCACTTTTGCTGCTTCCTCCCTCCAAACTTACAGCACAAACAACATCAACGAACAGCGTTTCTTTAGTGCAAGCTGCAAGCTTCCAAATACAAGCCAAACTACTTGAGCTTGTTACTCTATCAAGACTTCCTTCACTAGGACAACTGTGAATGTTTTTTTAAAATAATGCTCTTTTTTGCAGCACTGGGGGTAGAGAGAAGGACCCATGCTAGAAGCCATCAGCAGAGATTTAAAAAAGATGTGTATTAAAAACATAACTCTTTTGGTTGGTGATAGGCACTGGATCCATGCTTCTGCACTAAGTCATTCCTATTTATGAAAGATCACCTTTTACTAGCCTCAAAAACCTTCTGAGGAAAAAAAAAGCTTTGTTTAAATCACCCTCTGCTCTTTTCCTTTCCTGTCACAGCAACAATGGAAGACTCAAAGGGTAAGGAGAAGGGGAAGGGAAAAATAATTGGCAGTGAGAAGACAAGAAACTAATCATTGCAAAACACTCAAAAGAAGACAGGTTTTACCTTTAACATAATCCCTCTCACATTATGTCAATGTTTCACTCCTGAAAGTTTCTCAGAAGGCAGCTTCTCGGCTATTTAACACTTACAAGGGAAACAAAGCAGACCCTAAAGTACCACCTCCAAATGGCTATTTCTCCACTGCCTAACCCAGCCCAACACACACTCCTTCTCCGGTAACACAACCAGGAACATTGCATTCCTTACATTAGAACTGAAGTTGGCTGCCTTTAATTCATTCGGTTTAACTTTTTCTGGGCTGTCCTCTTCTCCAGGGAGGATGTCTTGCCACAGTGAGTTACGAAAACGCTCATCCACAGACACAACATGTCCCTCAGTAGTAAACATATATTTATTTCCAGACTTATGCACTGGATTGTCTTCATCAAACAACTAAACAAGAGACAGGAGAGACAGAGCTGAATTAAGTGAATACAGTGTGCAACATTCTTCAAGTCCCCCCACCAAGAAGTTCAAAAGCACACTCGCACGCATCGGAAGGATCACACAAAAAGCGTGGCTACCTACTGCTACAACAAATGGAAACAAACGTTTGTAATATTTTCGCAGTTAGAAGAGGAGAGCAGAAGAAAAGCTTCTTACACAATTTAAATTGCCCTTATTTTTCTATGCTGCACTATGCAGGCATTTCTAGGCTGGCATCCATCGTTGCTATCCAGTCACACATTTTTAGTTTTTACAGTAAAGGAGACTGAGAACAGTAGCTTAAGCTGTGCTGGCTCAAATGTTTTCTCCTGTGGCTGCCAAAGCCTGATAGGGAGTAACTGGAGGCTGCTGCTATTCATCTAAAATGGCTACAAGCAGCAACTCAGCTTAGAGCTGAACCGTAGCCTCCTTCAGTCTTGCTCCCTTATCCTTTCAGCTTTCAACCCTGAAAGAACTGCCAGCCCTTCCATTTCAGGACAGCGAGCTCAGGCAGCTGCCCAAACCTCCAAGATTAGGGTGGGGTCAAAGAAAGGAGTGCGCTCTGATACTTAGGTACCTCTGTTCCTCAGAGCCTAGCACAGTTTCTAACAGTGCCTGCCTCCTTGTGTCATGTTTGTGCACGATACTTGCAAGAGAGCACCTTTGAAATGGAGATTATATACATACCAGGTACAAATATTTACATGTTTCACTGAGAAAAAAGCTCTCCATTCGATCTTCTTTTGTCTTCTCTACAACATGATGTAATGTAGCATAGCCACACCTGCAAGATTGAAGGTTAGTTTGGGCTTAGTTTCTACAAATTCTGATCTTGAAGAACTCCCTACATATTCCTCAACTCCAGGCCATCCCAACGCACCAGGGGCAAAGCTAAAATGAAACAAGTCTCTTTTATCAGGAAACAGCAATGATTGATTTCTGGTATCCTGATGAGACTGCAACCATCGGCACTGCGGCTGACCTATTCCATTGTGCAGACCTATTAAAAGCATCTTTCAAAGAAGCAAGATGTTCTGAATTTACCCTGCATAAAACAGGTGATTTCCCCAAAGCGAGTACATGGGAGACACAGGCCTGGAAGCCTGGTCTCATGCAAAGGTTTTTTCCTGAGCTACCTACTACTCTTCCAGTGACCCTGACAAAGTTGCAAGCCATCACACAGTACACTTGTAATTCTTCCAGTCACACCCCTGCACAGCACCTGAATCCCACCTAACGTCAGAATGTCACCATTTCATACTACCTTATGGTTCATATAGACTTGTCTACGAAAGCAAAGCAAACACCAACAGTTGAATAAAACCCACCATCTTCCCTTTGACTCTTGCAAGAAGTTCAGAAATACGGGATTCATAGCTCCTGTCTAGAGGAGAAAGCTGATACACAGAGTCTAGCTTAGAGGCCATGCCCTCAGTTAGTTAAACAACATGGGTCCATGAGGTTAGGATTATTCTTGCAGGAGACAGAGGGGAAAAATAAAAGTAATTTCACCAGTTTTTGCCAATTGATCATCAACAACACGCTTTAAAAGGTAGTTATAAAATTCTGAAGGCATATAAATTTGTCACTGGACAATAAACTTCGTTTACAAATGAGAAAAATAATTGTTCAATAAATTAATCATCATTTTTGGCTTTCGTGGAGGACTGGGTTTTTTGGTTTACCTACATTTAGCAGATTGGATTCTATAGAGCATTTATATTAAAAGTATATGTATATAGCAGTGAGAGAAGGCAAAGAACACTGAAGACTGACTTCGCTTTTGTGTATTTTTCCAAACTCTGTAGAATATCCATTCCCACATGAAGGTAAAACGGGTTCTTTGTGGCCTAAAGAAGGAATAAAGACAACAGGCAGAGTCAGAAATCTGGAAATCTTGTAAAAGTAACACTTGCAACAAAGGCACAGCAGTATCAGATTCTCTTGTGTTAAAGTTACTTATCTTTATAGGAACATGACTTAGATTACTCTGTGCAAGAACACTGTAAAACTTGTAATGAACTCAAGCTCTGATAGGTTTCTTGCAGCCAGAGAGTTGTTTTAGTTTACTGCCAGTCAGAGACTGTGCCTGGACAATATAGCAAAGAAGGCTATTACATTTACTTCAGTGATTTCTATTAAGAAGTCACAGGTCTGCACTGTGTAAAAAGCTGCCAGCTGTTCTTCAACAGGTTGTTTAGTCTCCCTTTTGCTTGATGTACAGAAGAGGCTATTTTCAAAGCAAGCAACACAGCAACTCCATAACATAACAATCAGCTGTTGAAATGGAGACCTCTGTGTAAGAACATGCAGATACAGAGCCACCAACTTTTTGCAGTCTGCTAGTGACTAAGTACATGGCAGGGACTAAAGGAGGAAAAAGTGTCTGATTGAAACCATTTTTGCCAAAACATGAGTTGCAAGCTCCAAAGAGTCGAGTACCTGATAAAGAAGATACGTGGATTCCACTAACTCTGGCCTCAGTGGATAGAAGGGAACATCCGGTGCCTGCAATTGCCAGTTGTATCTTTCTGGGAGAGCTCCGTATCGTTTCCATATGGCATAATAAAAAGCATGGAGACAAATAGCATCTTCCACATCTCCTATCAACACCTAGGTAGAACAACAGCCAGAAAGATGCATGCTTAACGCTCAAGGCCAGCAAGCTGCTTTCTGCTCTGTGTATAAGAGTACATCATTCAATAAAACACTCCCCTCATAGCACGGCACACAAACACTGAGGTTAATGTTAGGAAGTATCTCAAACCTCATACAGAGCAGGCCAGGACTTCCAATATTGTCATGCTGAACTGAAGCACTGTTATTCCAGCACAGAGGCTGAACTGCCCTAAGCTTTTCTTTCCACAGGAGCCACTTATAAAGCCACAAGTTAAAGCTCATCTCAGAAGAGCTGCTCAGATTCGTTTACAGGCTAGGGTTAGAATGAATCTCTCTGAGAACGCCTCCACTGTGTCATTCAGTCTTTAACAAAACAAAATTTTGCTTTACCTGTAGTCCAGGAAAAAAGGCTTGCAAAGAGTCAATCCACGTGTTCATCAGCTGCCCAGTGAACATGTTTACATTAACGTACAACGGCGGGTCACCTTCACCTTCATTGCAAGCTTCTCGGCTGCCCAACAACAACAAGCACGTGTAAATATTCACTGTTTTTATAAGAACACAATGAATGTTTCATTTTACAGCACTGCCAGGAGCAAAGAGAATAAGCTGCAGTTTGTCAGTGCTAGGCTCAAAGCCATTTTGAAAACAACAAAGAACTCCATCCAGCTCTCAGAAAATTTATTCATAAACGTAGCACATTACACCCTTAATTTATGTCAGCAGAATCCCTACCAAAAAGTCTCACTAGGCAATATCAGGCCCTAAGAAGTACCACACTGGCCAGTTTAACACATTTCATTCACAGTTCTACAGCCTCCTCTCAGCCTAACATTCTCAGTCTAACATTCACTAATTTGGATGGCAACCAGTTCAGCCTCTTAGCACCAGTAATGCCATACAGATCTCACCTTTCTTTCAACAGTGACTACCATGAAAATAAGGTTTTATTTTTTAAAGAAAAAAAGAGAAGATAAATTTTCTAGAGGGTGACCAAACATCATACAATCTGTCGTATCTTGCTAAAATATTTATATGTTTAAAGAAATGATACTCAAATGAAGGAACGTACCCTCTTCTTAAGTGGTTCTGAATGTTCTGATAAGCATCAATGAACATCTCCAGGTCTTCCTTTTCTCCAAAGAGGATGTAGGACTTCAGGAGGTATTCATAGAACGAATCTGATCCTGCTCCCAAGCCACTTTGCTTTCCAACCCAATGGCCAGTTTGAATATTCACAACATTTCCTGTCAGAACAGACAAAAGGTTTAGTTTAATGTTGCTAAGTACATCAAAGAAAAAAATCGAAAGACACTTTCAAAAAGCCTTAAGGAGGAATGAACAAAGATTACTTTCAATGCAAGTGTTACAGTGCCTTCATACAAGGAGCTAGCGTGCACCTGCATTCATTTTAATTACTTTTAGTCACCTGCCAATCTCAACCACATTACTGGGAACAGGAATGCAAGACCTTCAGGTTCATTTCCCAGTTTAATGAAAAATTTGTCTTTGGAAACTCATGCCCTAAGGAGTCATGTAATTCATTTTTCTAATGAAATGCCAAAGTGCCATTTGGTCAACAGAAAGCACAGGTACACAGGGAGAGTATGACTTCACAGCTACAGAGGAAACAGGTCAACAAAGCTTTTGACACATGAAAGAAATCTGCAGAGTGACAGCATTCTAATACAGGGGGGTGAGGTAGCCTAAAACACACAGCCAGTCAATATAGCATCACCTCAGATATTACCTAGAAGTCCAGTGTTGTTGCTCCTGAGACTCCAGAGGGCTTTGACAGCTCGCCTGGCCACCCATTCAAACGTGGAATCGCCAAGCAGTCTGCTCAGAATACCAAACTCCACTAACAAGGAACCAGCTCCTGCAGTGCAAGTTTCATTATTGCTGTCTGGAGGTACCCCCTTCTTCAGATTGACCTGTGAAGCAGAGAGAGTGCTAACAGCAAGAAAACAGGCTGCATTTCATAAAGCTGTGCTCTAACCTGCAGTCTTATATTTATTATAAAGTTTTTTTTGATTTTTGCAATGCTTCAAAAGCCAGCATATTGCTGCTTGGTCACTAAACTTTCCCAAAGAATTCCTGAAATTCATCTTCTAACTTTATATCATCACAGGAAATCTTAATTTTGTTATTCTTATATTTGCTAACCCAAATTTCAATCCACTTTTTCATTACTTCTGCAAACCATTCAGGTTTTTCCAGAGGTGGTGCAAGCACTCCTTCCCCTAGTTTTGTTCTTGAAGCCAAAACTTTCATCAGTGCGTGCTCCTCGACTTCCCCATGGCACAAAATGCTGAAGGGAGGTTACACCACCCTCAACTGCTTTACCACACTCTGAACAGAAGTGAAAGCTCCTGTTTCTAACGCCCGACACGGCCGGAAGAAAAGCTGTGCTGTCAGACTCAGAAATTCAAAGCAGTCAGGCAAGTGCTAATGAGTTTTATGGTTGAGAGTTCTTCCACCAGAACTTGTTTTTTCCTTATGCATTGCAGTTTAAAAGCAGGAATGCAGCGTACTGTAGTATTCTTGAGTACTCACTGAGCAGCATTCCAGACAATGACAAATCCTAAGCCCAGCACAATTATTTCAGGCTCGTTTCATTTTGTCACCACAATTATTTTAGTACCATGCCAAAGATATTTTCCTAGACTATTTGCCTTTGAAGTATTTCCTGTTAACGTTCTCACTGACAGCACTGTTTGTTACCACATGATATATGTGTGGAAAGCATGGGGCAGGGCATGTTCCAGCCAAACAGCATGGAAACAAATGGCTATGGACCCACAGGGAGCAATATGCACAGAGCGAAAAAACAGCCTAAAGAAAATGTTTACTAGACACAAGGAACAGTTTTTGCAACATTTTTCTCACCACAGCTTAGTGCAATTCCCTCACATGCTCCGTTTCAATGTTAAAAAAAAAAAAAAAAAAAAAAAAAGCCCCTGGTGCACAAACAGGGCTCAGACTCTCAGCTGCAGGACAGGAGAGCCACCACTTGCAGATACTTTCCCCACTATGCTGAAGTGCTCTCTTACCCGAGGATATGGAATTCCAGTTTTGGTGTTCTCAAAGGCTGGAAGTAGTCTCACTGCTAGGTCGTGAGCCATATGCAGCAGCTCATTATCATAATCCTTAATGGTCATATCACCAAAAGGCTGCTTGGCATCTGTAATTATTATGTGGGCAGAAAGCAGGCTTCCCAAAACCCTAATGGAAAAGGAAAAGATCTCCAGGTTTTAAATCTCATCTGGACGCAGTTCATCAATTAAACCCTTCCCAGTATCACATTTAACAGAATTAAGTACACATTTAAGCATTGCTTTGTGAATCTTACAGACACTACAGAAACAGATCTGTTTTTTTCCCCAATTAGTGAAAACATCTACAGGTCATACTGGTTTTGTCATCCACAGAAATCTCACAATTCTGTTCTGCAAAATTTACCTAACTCAGTAGCTCCTGTTGGCCTACCGAGCGAACACCACCTCTGCTGCTGCAAATGACATTAAGTGTTATATAAACTTAGTATTCCCCAAAAAAGAAATCCCAGTGAAGTTAAGCAGCAATTAATAAAGTTTAAGGCAGTTATTCAACTAATGAAACCATTTAATGTCAGACAATATCTTAAACTAATCTCAAAGACAAACAGGTTTGTCTTTTATCTGAAACAAAAGTGAAAGCAAACAGAAGGTCCACGGAAAACGATCAAAAAAAACCCAAACCTGGCAGTAGGGTTCTTTATGGTGCATAGATCTGAGTCTGCTGAAGGACTAACAAAAAGTAGCAGTCTGAAAGCCACAGACAGCTGAAACTACCACTGTATGACTGCATCATGGCACACACGATTCATTAAAATTATTTTAAAGATGGAAAGATGCAATACATTCATAATATGGTTAAAAAAATACCTCAGTCAGGGAACAATTACATACTAAAGTCTACCAAAGATATCCTGATCAACGATTTCACTTTGAACCTCCCACATACGCACACCAAGCCCTTAACCTTGCCTCTGTTTTAGAGGCAGAAACTCAGAGCTACATACCTGATTGTTGCCTCAAAAACTTGCACTGTTGAGTCTTTGTCAAATGAAACCGTGTCAATCACCAACTTCACTGCTTTCTGGAATTCTGAGGAATTTCCCATTACCTTTTACATAAATAAAAAAATATTATGTCTAATTATTGCTTCAAAAGAAGACAGAAAACAAGAGAATGGCAAGTACATGTTTTAGACCAATGGTCACATTAACACATCCTGAACAAAGCCCCTCAACCTCCTGCTAACAGACTTTCCAGAAAGTTGTCCATTATACCAACATTTGAAAGTGCATTTAAAGAAAAAAAATTGTTGTTATTGCTGGAGAGTGAGGGCTGGTTTGGGTTTTTTTTTTTTTTTTGGGGTCCTACTGTGGTCTAAGTTCAGCCTCAGAGTAAAGAACACCATCAGAATTGTTCAGTACCAGGGCTGATGGAACCTAGCAAAACCCACCTTCAAGAGGTCATTAAACAAAGTAATGCTGTACGATATCCCCATTTTATCCTTTACCTCTTCCACTCAAACATCTGTTCTAAAATACTACCTAACAGAAGTCACTGTTCACAACCATGATTTTACCTCAATTCAACTGCCCTGCAACTGAGACCTGCAGTTTCATCAGCACTCTAAAAGAATCTCTGTGCTAGTTTTGGTTCTAGGTTTCTCACACCTGGGTCCACAATTAACCAACAAACAAATTGTGACAGGCTCCCATCTTCCTAGCCTCGTTTCCACTGTTAGCTCTTGAGCTAACAGAACAGACATCCATATTTTCAAAAGCATCTGGAGTTTCCTGTGTCTTTCAAAACCTCTCCTCCAACTGACTTTATCCTTCCAGAAATTCATGACCATATCCTGTTAAGGCACTGCCCTTAGATTTTAATAAGCAAAATAATTACTCTTTGGATTACATCCAAGTTACATTAGCGTACCTTTAAACTAATTTGCAAAATTCAGTTTGCTCCTTTCAGCTTCTTACGCTAACCTTCCAAACTTCCTTCCTGAGCTTTTGATTCAATTTGCTAAGAAGGCCATGCAGCAATTCTGAAGCTTTGTCATACAGCAGAAGTGCAGTTATGAAGCTGAGCAGATTAAAGTCTTTAAAGGAGCACTGATTTTGAAGGTTAGCTAAGACTTGGTGGATACCTAAAGGCCAGAGAATTTTTCACAGAGTCTGTTGCACCCCTTTAATGTTTTCCCTGTAACTGACAGCTAGCCCATTACTGCTCCTCTCTGTGACACTGCGACCACCTTCCTCACTAATTCATAATTTCTTTTTGGGGCAACTTCTTTTATCTCTGAATAGCAAAGTGGGAGTAAAAGCAAAGTATTTTGACAACTCACCGCCAGGGTATCCAGTGCATCTATCAGAGTTAGCGAGTAGTTTCCTAAGACATCGTTGATGTTCAGATTTGAACTGGGAAAACAAACAGCCAAGTGTTAGGCATTACAGCCAAGAAAGCTGTCGAGCTATGTGTATCAGTCAAGCAACACATCCACCTCACTTTAGGGCAACATTTAAAGCTTTTGGTTCACAGAAGGGCTCACGAGGCAAACTGAGGCACTGGCAAGGAGAAGCCATGCTCCCCCAGCACCCCTGAGTGCTGCACACAGCCAGGGGCTGGGGGCTCCAGGGAACCTGTGCTATCTGGGGGCAGACTGGAGGGTCTCCAGAGGTCTCTTCCAACCCCTGTGGCTCCAGGTGTGTGGGATCTGGGGCTGTGAGCCCAGCTGGGGCCCAGAGCCTGCTTCTGCAGCACAGCTTGCAGCTAACTGCTGAGAGATGAGCACCGGGCCCTCTGAGAATTGGACAGAACCGAGCAGATCTGCGTGCAAGCACCTGCGTGGCCTGGCAGTGACACAGCCTGCCTCACTCAATGGGGAGAGGTCAGCTCCCTCCTCATCCTCCTCGCCCTCAGCACCCCCAGGGAAGGCTGAGAGCCCCGGGGCTGTGCAGGTGCAGAGGAGAAGGCTGAGGGGATCAGAGCAGTGCTGCCCCATGGCTGCAGGGTGGGGGCCGAGGACGGGGCCGGGCTGCTGGCAGTGCCCAGCACAGGACAGGGGCAGCACGCATAGCCCGGAGCCCAGGGAGCGGCATCTGAGCATGAG